>JANRMT010062797.1:5278504-5325609 GCA_026402145.1 Polypterus bichir lapradei | reverse complement strand
CATGCACAAGTCTATGGATTGACTGCCCAGAGACGTTAGGACTTCCGGCAGGGAAGCTCTGTATTTTATGTATTAAGTCCACTATATGTTGAGCCTAAGGTGGCGGGGCCTCCTTACACTGCAATTGTGGCACCGTAAGGCATTCATATGGAATTTTTAACTCAGAAACTCAGATTTCCCACCTGTCTGATAGCGTGCGAAGACAGCATAACACTGAGGTGTTCATTAAACATGTCAGTTCTTGGGCTCTTGTCTTGTTTTTACAATATGAATAAACCATATTTAAGGTTTAGATTGTGTGGAAGGCAATTACTAAAGCTGTGAACATGTTGACGCCATGTGTTGTACTGTTGCTAGCCATGCTGCTATGTAGAGATCGTGACCCGTGATGTCACCCTATTGAGGGTCACACACTTGCTGGTTATCTGAGATCGTGTTTCACAAGTGACTGTATTAATATTCGTTGTTATTGTTATTATTCAGCCTTCTCGGTTTCAGAAGTTTTGTGCAACGATATTTTGTCTGCATCTTCGTTTAGCGATTTGTCAGTAGTGACAGAGAGGAACTAACTCACAGTTTGGACCTTTGCTCATTTTATGACTTGCATTACATCTTCTGATCTCTCTTTAAAAAGTACATCTGACTTGTCCTCAGAAGCCATTTCAGTGACCTTCCCGGTTTATGAACTCAGCTCTGGAATTTGTGTCTTGGATTGTGGATTAAACTTTATCTTTTCAGCTTGTCTTTCTGTCCAGCATTTCAGATTCCTGTATTGCTTGGATTTGTGTTTGTTTTTGAATATGCGTTGTTATTGTGAACCAGAGGTTTGCATAGCTCTTCTCTCCCATATCTAAAACTATATGCCCCTTTTTTTTGGGCCTGTGCAGGCCAAAAGCCACCTTCTAGATTTCTGGGGCAAGGCTGATTTTGGATGGCAGACCTTATTGGAGCCTAGAGGCCTACGTCTGGAGTTTTGAGAACTGGACATGTGGTAAAGCCATAAAAGACTGTCACTTAAGAGAATGAAATTGAGGCAGGCTCTCCCTTTCTGTTGTCATGCAATCCATTAAGGTGTAAGATGTTGTTGATATGACGGGCTTAATTTTTCAGAATTAGTGACAATGCAATTTTCTCTTCTTCCTCCCCAAAAAGGCTACAAGCGTTGAGGAAGGAAAAGTCCCGAGATGCGGCTCGTTCTCGGAGGGGCAAAGAAAATTTTGAATTCTACGAGCTGGCCAAACTCCTGCCGCTCCCGGGTGCCATCACCAGCCAGCTTGACAAAGCCTCCATTATCCGCCTCACCATCAGCTATCTAAAAATGCGAGACTTTGCAAATCAAGGTGATCCTCCCTGGAACATCAGGATAGAAGGGCCACCTCCAAACACTTCCGTGAAAGGTAAGGCCTCCGTGGGGTGTCTTAATGCACAGTGCCTCGTGAAATCAAATGTGGGTGCTATATAATGCAGCGTCCCAAGACTGAGATGTCACAGATTTGGGTTTTGTGTTAAGATTTATGACAGCAGTACAGTTTACCCCATAAGAGTCAACAGTGTCAAGAAAGAGAAACAGATCAGTGTTAGGACAGAATGGCAGCTTGGGGGTTACATGTATGTAAATGTAATGTTAATGGGCACAGGTAACCTTGAAGAAACATTGCAGCTGAGCAGCGCCTGTCATTGGGACTATCAGGGCGCACATTGTCACGGTAAGAGATCCAAACCAGTCGACTCTTATTTGGGATCAATGACTCATTCATTTTTTTTTTCCACACAGAAATGCAGTGTAGCACTTGGCACAAATGCTTTGTGCTGTAATTGACTGTACGCTTCAACAAATACAGAATGTGTCACCAGAACAGTACATCAAATGGCAAGGATGAGGCCGAGAGGTGGTGGTGGAGGTGGGGGGGGTTATCTCAAATAAATCCGATTAAAATCCAGCCGGAGTGACTGGTTGTGTTTGCATTGACCTTTGAGTAGAGTGAGCTCCTGAAGTTAAGTGACGCTCTGACTGTGGGCCACACATGGAGGGGACTGTGACCCTCGTGGCCTTGTCATCACCTGACATCCCTCAGGCACATTGTTTGTGCAGGGAGCTGGATGGAGCTGTGGAGGCAGTCATCATTCTGAAGGAGTTCTTATGCATTCTTACACGCTTCTGGGTGTCCAAGTCAACCATGGTGGGAACGGGGGCAAAGCTGTACAGGGTGCAACCGCAGTAGTCCTGAGCAATCTGGAATCATAAGGAACGTCAGCATGAGAGCAGCATATTTCATCAGCTCCTCGATCCTGCCATTTATGAAGGTCCTCAAAGTATTCCAAGTGCGCAGAGTCCAGTGAAGTTCAGACATACATGTGCTAGTCATCATACAACACGTCACCACTCTGAAGAGCCATAATTGGTGATAGGTATGAAAGGTGCTATATAACAGAGAGATGTGAAAAACACACAAGTTAGTATTTATTAGCACCATGATTAGCGATGGATAGATGTAAAAGGAGCTATATAATAAACAGGTGCTATTTAAATATAATGTAAGGTCCTTTTTGTCACATGTATAGTCTAGGGAAATTGTTACTTGCATGTGCTACTCATTATTGCCATTCTCCAGCACCGTGAATAATGATAGATGTGTAGACACATGGGTAGATGTGAAAGATGCTATATACAAAGGATTTTCAAAACGTTTCCGCACTTTTATATTTTTGTTGGAAATGGTAAAGGCGGGAGGAGTAATGATTGGTTGTGTCTGAGAATGTCATGTGACTAGTTCTGTCTGCCCTTGCAGTTTAGTATAAGAGTTGTCACCTTGTGGTGAAGATGGCTGTGGAGCAAAGAGGAACAGCGCTCTGTCATACACTTTTTGTGTGCTGGGAGCACAAATTCATCTCTGCATGTGTGCTCAGTATTGGGATAAAGTCCTCTCTCGTAGAGTCGCCTATGAGTGGATTGAAATGTTCGAAAATGGCCGTACGAGTGTGACAGATGCAGAGTGCTCTGGACGTCCAGCTATAGCTGCGTGATGATGATGTGAAAGCAGCGGTGCGTCAGTGGCTGCGCGCTCAACCAAAAACATTTTTTGTTGATGGCATTAAAACTTTGGTACAACGGTGGGAAAATTGCATTGCAAAGGAAGGTGACTATATAGAAAAGTGATGTCATTTGTTTTTGAAATTCTTAATAAATAGAGTTAAAAATAAAAAGTGTGGAAACTTTATGGACGCCCCTCTTGAATAGGCTTGAATTCCCTTATGGCCACACGTAAAGAGGCTAATGAAATGATTTACTTGCATCAGAGTCTTTTAGTTACCACTGGACACCTGACATTTAGATTATGCCTCATATGTTTTCTGATTTCTTTCTTGGACATTTTGGTATTGTTTGCTGTTGGGTCTCCATTCAAGGTTGTAGAATCAATAATTTGGTGATCTCCGTTCTCCTTGAAAGAATGAGATGAAAGGTTCTTCTTGGTCACTGATACAATGTGACTGATCAAAGAGATGATCGTTTTTGGGTTGAGTGTTCCTCTAATCTCCACATTTAGCTCCTTCCACTTTGCTTGCTCTCCATCATCCTGACCGTGGTTCACTGTAGTGCTGTAGTGCTGCTCTGCGTTTTTTGTGAACTGTTAACATGAGCCCCTCCAGTTTAGGTCTCACTCTACTTGTCTTCATTTTCACTCCACACAGGGTGGCCGCTGTGTATCCCAACATCCTTTCAGCTATTTTAATCCCTTCTGTGCACTGACGCTGATGGGTCCAGTCTGCCTCCTCAGTTCTTGTCATGAGGTGTACTTTCAAGCTTCAGGCACTCATTTTCTTGTTATATCTAATATTTTTACATTACACCTCATCAGTCCGACTCTGATTTCTGTCCAGGATCATCTCTGGCACTACAAACAGTTTGACACTTTAGGCCCCGATGTCATCTAATGAATAAGCTTTTCCTCTAAAAGGATTCAGCTTGTGATGTCTTTGATGGCAGTCCGCCTCTCCACACACCTTTACATGAAGACTCCAGTGTGGACTTGGTAGGGTCACTGACGGCATTTCAGGTCCCCGGTCATTTGCTTCATGCCCGCTGTCACCACCCATCAGTGACCTTTTGAGTTTACACCAAATCCACCGCAAATGTTAATAAGTGTGTCCGTCTTAATATTGCAGAGCAGGTCGGGATGTTTTTGTGATTTGCTTTCTCGGGATGAATTTGTAATTTTGTTTGTGGAAGTGTGGCGCTCCGCTCCTTTGGCAGCCTGTCTTTCAATCTTTTTTTTTCTGCGAGCGTCTGTGTCAGCGTCGCTATGAATATGTTATTATGTGAGATTTGACTGCACTGACTTGTGCCGAGGCGTTTCCACTTAATAAGTGATGATTGTAACCTTTAGGGAAATCTCGGCAAAGCCACTCCGCTCGGCGAATGCTCTTTAGTTCAAGATTCAGCACAGACGCGGTTTCTTGTGTCGTGTCAGGACCGGTTACAGGTGAAAGCAACAGGGGGGGGACCCCACACCTCCCTGCCCCAAAATTCAATTCATTCCATTTTGGGATGTAAAACTTTGCAAGAAAATGTCCTGGAAAAGGCAATGGCAAAAAAACGAAAGAATAAAACTTTGGGGATTTTCACTGCAAAATGTCAAGGAATGAATAAGTGGCTAATTCTCTTGATGCAGACGTGACTCCAAAAAAAAAAAATAAAAAAAAAAATAGCGGTGTCCCCAACATTCCCCCTCCTAGCTCATCTCATTTAGTGACCCCCCCGTTCCCAATTGACCTTTACCGTAATTGACCCATCAAATCATATTTACTCCCTTTTCCTGAAAATTGCTCGTCTTTGTCAACGCCGTTTCACATCTGCTGAAGGATACTTGCAAACAAGCCTGACCTTTCCACTTGTTTTCGGTTGGCACACAGAGGCTGACCCACCGTATCCCACCTGTGTATTTATTATTCATGCAGCTATTCCAGCCGGAGAATGTATGCAGAGCGTGGCATCGCCAAATGCCACGCTTAAGAAAGCACACAAACACACCCACTGGCTCACTCACATGCACAAATCTACACCTCCATCAACCGCTGGTGTGTTCACACATTGATATTTACAGTACCAGTCCAAAGTCTGGACCCACCCAGAAATGTTCAAGCTTTTGACATATCATTGTTTTTTTATCAAGATTCCAGCCAAGAGTAGTGTTTGTAATGGCTATTAGAGTTTGAAATGGATAATTTTTTAATGTACGATTCACATATGACTACAAAGCCCCATTTTCAGCAGCCATTCCTTGAGAGTCCTAATGGTTACTTCTCTTAGCTTAGCCTTAATTAGCCATGTGTTAAAGCTAATTGGTTATTAGAGAAACCTTTGTGATTGTATTAGAACCAATGTAGTCTCGTGGGGCCAAGTGCGGTTCTCGAATGACAATACACATCAGGAGGCATCTCGTTAAACAGTTAGTAGTGAAATCCGACGCTGAAAAGGCTGCACCCAAAGGGCTTCTTCTAAATAAACTTGTCCCCCAATTCCCTCCTGTTCAAGCAGTGGGGTTTCAGAGAGAATGAAAGAGTATCTATCTATCTATCTATCTATCTATCTATCTATCTATCTATCTATCTAAAAGAGGACACTGCAGTAAAATGGAAGCCAGTGCATCGTAGCCAATCCCGAGGTTACAGAGAATGTGAGGCAAAACTGTTTATAGAATGGAAAGGCACTACATAACAAACTCATCAGGCAGGCTTCATGGTTTGCTCAGGCCTGAGAATGGGGCACGGGCTTTAAACACTTCAAAAATACTTTTAAATGTTCCAGATATACAACATTTTATCTAAGGGAGAGGAAACTATTTAAAAAAAAACAAACCTCTGGTTTACAGGTTAAGGCCAAGAAAAATCTTTATGAATGAAGGAATATTCAAATTATGAACAAAAATGAAAAAGGCCAATAAAAGTCATAAGGGATTTGCTTAAAAATGCAATCCAAATCCACTGTCCACTAGCAAAATACAATAACTAGAAGCAAAATCCAGTTAAGAAGAAAAATTCAAAGGAAATGAACAAAACTCACAAGAAAGATGACCACTCCACTAATCCAGTGGGACATCACTGGGATCCACGCCTCAACCTCCATATAAATGCTGGGGGTGGACCCACAGAAGGATGTCACGGTGGTCCCACCCCTTGGGAGGCCACCCACTAAACATAAGGAATAGATTCAAGTAAATAAGGAATAAACATGACAATTCTAACAAAAATTACACAAAAGCAAAACATATATGAAAAATTATATTTCAAAAATAATAAGAAAAAAACATAAAACAAGAATAAGTCAGAAATCAAACCCTGGGTGTAACTAGATAGATATGAAAGGCACTATATATTAGATAGATAGATCAGAAAGGTGCCTGATATGATAATTCTGAATAGGTGCATTGAATATCAAAGGATACTGTGTGACCCTTTAAACCTATTAAAGTGGCAGATGTGAATGTCACTATGCACAATAAGTAGAAATACCGAGTGTAGATGCAAAAGTGGCCTTTCCTTGTTAAATAAAATTCAGCAAAATAAGTGTCTCCATTTCACAACACTGATATGTGAAAGAGCCGAGACAGAAAAGAAAGATTTAAATGACAAAGGATTTAGGATGTAATTCTCGTCTTTATCCTAAAGATGACGTCTTAAAGCCCAGCGTCTGTAACGCGGCATCTTTGCTTTATTTTCTTTGTGCCCTGGGTGATAAGCTCTTTTACATTTCTCTTTCACTTTTCTGTGTTTTTTGTTTCATGCTGCTGAGCCCCGTAAACCCTCTCACCAGACTGTTCTGAATTGCAGCTTATGTCAGCTTTGACTAGATTTGTTCCAAATATTTCCTCTTGTCTTTTCAAACACATCCCAATTACAAAGCTCTTTAGCAAGTCCTTCTCACAGGTATCATCACTCTCAGTTTCTCTCTTCCCCCATAAATCCATGAGCAGTGTGTTTGGGAAAAGCAGCAAGGCACTTGGGCCTTTTGTTTTCTTTTTCTAGGCACACGTCTGTCATACAACTCAAAGAAATGCCTGCTGTCGGTAAAGGGGGTCCCCAAATGACTGGGGAGGAAGGGTGTGGGGTGTCATTTTATAGTGCACAGCTATCATAGGAAAGAGCTGTGGAAGTCTATCAGTTATATAGTGTGTGAACCCGGCCTGGACACAGACAGGCGGACATGTTGTTACTCAACCACCACACGTTTATTTACAATATTTACAATTATTTGAATTGGTCACACAGACCCAAATAATGGTCACTCAGACCCAGTCACGTGCACAATCCCCAAATTACTCAGTCCTGGCCACAAATGCCTCTCTTCGGGCCGCCTCCACACCTCCTCTGTGCTTCGTCCTTCCTCCTCCCGACTCCAGCCCTGAATGAATGGAGACGGCCCCTTTTATAGGGTTCCCGGATGAGCACCAGGTGTTCCCGGCATTCCTCCTCTGGCCACGCCCCAGCGTGGCGGAAGTGCCGGCTGTCCTCCCGGCTGCTCTCCGGGTGCCGTCCTAAATCTTCCCCCCAGCACTTCCTGGTGTGGCGGAAGTGCTGGGGTAACAGGTCCCCAAGGCATTGGGGCGCCTCCTGGCGGTGACCACGGGCCCCTACAGGGTAGGGCTTCCATGCCCTCAACCCGTGGCCCCCAGAGCGACCAGGAAGGCGGCCCCCACGTGATCCAGGGTGGGCGTAGACCCACATCCGGTCCCTCATGGCGTCCCGGCCGGGTCGTTGCCCCTGGCATCCCTGACAAGTGTCATTCCTATCTATCTATCTATCTATCTATCATATAGTGCTTCTCATATAGTGCTCTTTGTATTTTTCTCGTATTCACATCAGCCTATGTAGTATAGTGCCTTTCATGTATATTTACCTTTCTGTCTATCTTATATAATACTGTCACATCTGTCTATGTTGTTTAGTTTCTTTCATGCGCGTATGATGACTGGCAGCCCCTTATTGTCCCATTACATTACAGATGGACTGGCATCCTGACCAGTTTATGTTTCTCACTCCTGCCTTTGTGATCTTGTTTTTAAAAGAAAAGCCAGAGGATGAATGGATTTGCATGACCTGAAATTAATTTAGCCAACACTTTTTACTGAAAGTGAGTTACAAATCACTTTGTATTTGTTTATCTGTTTGTTTGTTTGTTTTTTGTGACAGTGCAGCTATTATATTAAAGGCTGTTTGCGCAATCAACGTGACTTTTTTCTTTGTCTTCTCATCCATTTTTTATTTTTTAGTGTTTTAATATTTGGTGAAGTCTGTCTGCTAAGTGTTGCTAGGTATTTTAAATACTCTTACCTGTACCTTTGGACTCGACATTTTGGTAAGGCTGGCATTTTCATTTTTTTTTTTTTTTTTTGATAATGGTATATATAGTAAGAGTTAATTACGAACCTTAAGCAGGCCATGCTCATCCAGTGCCTTATGGGTACACTGCCATTAACAATTGTGATTTTTTTTTTTTTAAGTAGTTTAAAATTTCACAGAATGCAGCTTGCATCTCCCCACTGACTACGAGAATCAAAGCAGCGTATATGCATTTCGAAGCAACACATCCATGTCAGTGCAGGATATTGGCATCATTTTCACATTTTCAGTGTAATATGTACATATCAGTTATGTCATTTTATAAAATGTTGTTTGTTTCTGAAATGTTAGTAAGTTGACAGCCTCGTCTATGATGTCTGTTAAATCAATATATAAATAAAATTCTAAGAGCTGTCTACCAAGGCTAGAACCTTAATCTTAGTTTTAGTAGAAGGCTTATGACCTGATATGTTCTGTAAATTAAAAAAAGAACTATAGGTAGTGGCAACCTGGTGGGCACTTTACTTGGAGGCAGAGAAGTTTATTATAATTAAAGCACAGTCCGTGCATGCCCATCTATTGATAAGCCCCCAGTGTACTTTGTATGAGTGTGCGGGATTCATAATCGGGTTCTTACGTTGATCAGCACTGGCTGGAGAGTTTGCTGCTGTTTATATCTAGCCTTTGGTTGCATTTTATTTTAGGTCTGTATGTTTCACTAGTAACTCTTCATTTTGCATTGTGTGCATTTAGTTGGAAAGCGCAGACACCTTTTAGCTCACAGAGCAGTTCATAGCTGAGTCCAGAGCGTTTGTGCTTAGAGTACTCAAGCTTATTGGTTCACACGCCAACATGTCTGTCGTTATGTAAGTAATACAGACGGCTCCAATACCCAGCATGCTTTCTAAGAGAAATACAGGTGGGAATCAGAAGTGAAGAAAGGGGTAAAGAGACCAAATTCAGCAGACGGTTTTGCCATGTGAAGGAGTATGATGTAAAGAGTGCATGGCCTTGGTTGATCTTTATTAGGCACAGTAAAAGGCACCCCGTCTAGGAGTTACTGCTCACCCTTCCTCTTTCCTGTTCCTTTATGTGCCCACAAACTGCCCTCTCTGGGTGTTTCTTTTCACCTTTCTTATTGGTTCTTGCGTTTTACAAGACCACCCCGTCTAGGCTTTTCTATTTAGATGTCAGGAATGCCCTGACTCTGCACGCTGCAATTCGACCCTTATGTTTGGTAATGATGGGCATGTTGGTTCACTTGACTGATTTGAATCTTTCAAATTAGTCGTTTAAGTAAATCGATTCTTTTCACTCATTTGATTTGTTTGATTCATTTAGAGCCTGGTATATATGGCAGTCCTGTGGGGTTTCCGTCTGACCATATCACATATTTATAATTTAATCATCCGTGCATTGTTTTGATATATGCAAGCTGTGCTACGCATCTAACATGGGTTGGAATCTAAGTAATCAACATAGACCTCAGCTTTAATGTTTGCACTGCACTTTCTATTGAAATGTACTTTGTAATGAATGTCATAATAAAATGCATTGCGTTTGTCATTTTGACAGATGGCGCATCACAAACAGTAGTACTGATAAAGTGCATTACTACAAATGGCTGTGATGCGCCATCTGTTGAAATGACAAATGCAGCACATACATGTCTCTGTTAAATACCCTTTGGTATAAGATTTGTAAAAAAGTGTTCAAGTTTGTGATGCACCATCGGTTTGAGTGACAAGTGCAAGACATTTCATTAATAATAAGCACTTTGAGCTACTGTTTGTATGAATATGTGCTATATAAATAAATGTTGTTGTTGTTGTTGAATACAAATGTTTGTGATGCTACACTCCGTTAGAATGACAGAGACATAGCAACCGACTGGACAAACTGAAACACACAGGGGTCTTTTTATTAAGGTGAATGTTTGAATGTGTGTTTATAAAGATATAAATAATTTTGTTTATTAATTTATAAGTAATTAATTATATATTTAACCCAAAAATGTGTGTGACCTTGTCAATTTTCACCACAGGAAGCATGATAGCATGTTTAAAATGCCTATTTTAAATAAGACATTTCATTGCAGAATTTATATCGATTATTTCATGAATCAAATGAGCAGGGATCTTTACACTAATGTTTGGGTAGTGCCTCGATCGCGAATCAGATGAGTCATTGAAAAGAGCCGTTCAGAAAGACCAAATTGTGTGCCACTCATTCTTTACTAATTTTCATGCGTTGTCAAACATTCTAGGTGTTCAGAGAAACAAGCGAGGGAAGCGAAATATTCGAGCAAACTTTGCATTCAATTTCGCCCTTGAGACGGCTAATCATTTTATTTTATTTTTCTTTAATGAGGGTCAAACAGAAGAAGTGAATAGTGCATGAAGTTGTCATTGTTTTAATACTCTGTTTTGCGTTATTGCTTTAAGCCAGTCCTTTTTTTTACATATATTTTACATATTGTTTTTGTCCGTTGTCCCAAGGCTGCTCTCTGTATCATTGTAGTATTGTATTGTGTCCCCTGCATCGCGGTATGTATTACATGTGTCCTATCATCTCGTGCCTGTTTGGATACGTTCACATCATCAGGCTGAAGTGACTCAAATCTGATTCCCCCCCGAATTTGATACAATTGTCATGTTTTCAGGGCTGTGCGGACGCTGATCGTTTCAAGTGTAATTTGAGTCACTTTCACGTGTGTTCCTGGATGGCATACGTACCCGATTTGTGGCCATGCGACTTGAATGAGAACGTTCAGATCAAAATTCATGTGTTTGTTTTTGCCTATACTCATGGACTGAGTGCCGTTGTCATCAGTCTGCACTAGCAGTACGGCAAAACAACAGTGGAGGAGAGCTATGGCTGTGACAGCACTCACAGAACCCCCCATTGCTGGCTCCTTTCTCGTACCCACACATCCCTTGATGCAGCAGTGCCAGCAATCGCTATGAAAACAGCTAAATCTAGTCGCCCAGGCTTTTGTCACCTTCTCATCCTAACCTTGTACAGCTGTCCTCCACAGCTAAATGCGTTCGTACACTAGCTACCTACACATCCATTTAAATACCACAAGACGTCCCACAAATGTGATGATTTTTTGTTGGTGGTGACTCCGATGACACAAATGTGTCAACGTGCATGTTACCTTCATGTTACAGTTAAATACAGATCACTTGTACTTATGAATATGAACTGTCAAATCCGAATTGAGCAGCGAGGCTTGTGAACGTAGCCGATGTTGGGGGCACCATGCAAAGTTACTGAACATGCTGCCCGGTTTAGACAGCATGCGCCAAGACAAACTCCCGAGCATCCTGAAACTAAAAATCGAGAAAAGTGGCAGCTACTCTATGGCCACTTGATCCCATATAGCTCCTTTCACACGTGACTTAGACGGTCAGGGTGAGATTTCATCCCGTGTTCTCCACCCTCCTTCTCGGCCCCTCGAATGGATCTCCAGGGCTTATGGTGTTAACGGCCTTCAGGATCGGAAGCGCAGTAAAAGTTTTTTATTTTATTTATTTATTTTATGCTCTGCAAATGGATGGTAATTTCGCCAGCTGTGAACGCGAGATGTTTCATTCCCAGGCCGAGTTGTAAGAAAAATTGAATGACAGTGAGCAAAACAGCAGTAATTATAAAACTAATTACTAAATGCTGATGATGCCCATAGGCTTTGCATAACTAAAATTAGAAAGGGAAATTGCTTTTGGCTTCATGGAAGCTTTGGTCTTTTTGCTTCTGTGATGCCTTTTTTTTTTTTTTGTCTTTCAAGTTATTTATTTATTTATTTGTCTGAGCTTTTGAAAGAGAATCATAATCGCCATGGAAACAATTAGTGATCCACCTTCATTGGCGCCTCACCCACAGCAGGTTGCGCTTTTTTGGTAAGCCCTCGAATAAATCAGACGTCGAGCGGCTTTTCGCTGTTTGGGAGAACTGCAAGTCTGCTAACTCAAGCACCTTGTCGCCCTACAGTTCAAGCGACTCGCCGATCCAACTTATCAAGGCATGGGCAAGCCGCCCGCACTCGCATCTGGGTGCCGCTTTCAATGCCTTGTGTTTCTCTCTACACTTTTCTTTCTGTGTTTGAAGCGTCTTTCCAAGGTTGCGTTCTCCCACCCTTCTCCAGCCGTAGCTCATCCTTTTAATCCCAGTGCCTGCAAAGGACACCTGAACCCCACCCCGTGATGGGTATCCCCGCCTTTGTTAACACACGGCCGACTCTGTCCTGGCATTCCGAGGCGGTGCACCTCGGCTTTGGCGGTTTTGGTAATTAGTCTTCTTACAAATGCAAATGGCATCATAATGGAGAAATCAATCAGGCTGACGTGCGGAATGAATATGAAAGGGCCACTTCAAGACTGGCTGGCTACTCGAATGGAACTGATATCTAGAGAGGGAAGAGGCTGCTTACACTTACTGAACAGGTAGAGAGGTCTGTGGATGGGTCGCCACGTTCACTTGTGTAGGGCACTGCACATCTTCAGATTTCAAGAAGAGATGAGAAGATTCACACAGACAATGGGAGAACATGAGCGTTGAAAGAGAGGTAGGCATGCTTTGAGCCCAGGTCATTGGTGGCTAGCAGACGGTTGACTAAGTATCTGTGAAAGGGCGTTGGACAGACAGACAGAGAGGCAGGTGGTCCCTCCAGTACTCCAAGCTGGTGCAACTACAGACCTTTGAGAAGCACATTGTTTCACCCACACAAATATTTATGTATTGCTTTGTAAAGAGAAGAATGAAAAACAGAGCACAAAAGGGTTATGGGAACAAACCGGGTACCCCATTTAGTCAAGCCGAAAAAATGAAAGGATCAAGGAAAAAAATCACGACATCTCATATCCAGGGCAAACTCGGCTTACCAGTGCTCTGTGACTCTCAAAAAAAGGCTCATCCTCGGAGGTTCATACTCTTCAGAAACGGTTTTAGAAGTGAGCTGTGTCTTCCGGTGCCACTGCTCTTTAAATTGACCCTGAAAACAAAGGACCCGGAGCTTCAGGCAAAATTGGAAGTGTTGTCACGGTCAACAGGGGACTAGTCCTGCAGGTCTGCAAGGGGGGAAAAGAGAAGAAGGTGTTAGTGGCTGTGTTTTGTCACACACTGGGGACGGGTGGCTTACCTCACCAGAGCTCTATGCATGAGAAGGCTTCTTTTATTTACTGATTATTTTAGAGCACAAGGTGCAGACCTGTGCTGAAGGGGGCGCCTATCAATTGCAAAACACGTTCTTGTATCCTCAGCATGCTGAATTATTTTGTTTCTTTTGCTTGCTTTTTTTCCTCTCTATTCATTTTATTTAATGCACTTTTTTTCCCAAATTAAGTGAAGTAGCATATTTGTCATACCATATACAATGTATTGCAGCATGCAGTGACACAAAATAACAGGACCATGGTGCGAAATATACATACACACAGAACAAATACAACATAGATAAAGAACTACACTATACTATAAATAGATAAATAAATAATAGGTAAGTGAATAGATAACAATAATTTGAAATAGATCATAGCAAATAAGCATAAATAAAGCAAGAGTAGTAGCAAGTGTAACAGATGTACTGCATATAAATAAGCCGCTAAGAGCAGATCTGAGGGCTTGGGGCAGCACAGAGTTCAGAGTTGTAGACGCTGTTGTTGTCCCTGGCAAGCTTGTTCAGATGCTACAGAACCTTTTGCTAGATGGAAGTGGAACAAAGAGAACAGGAGAGGTGCGGGAGTGGACCTTCACAGTGCTGTAGGCTCATCTTTTCTGCTGTATCCGTTGTAGGACTTTATGGTAAGAGACGTTACAGTTCCCAAACCAGACAGTAATGTAGCTGCTCGGGATGCTGAACGAACTGGAGATGCTGCTGTGCCTTCTTGGCAATGGAGGTGGTGTTGATGGACCAAGTAAGGTCAGCCTCCTGGTGCACACAAAGGAATTTGGTGTCTGGACCAGTTCCACCACAGAGGGGCAGTGGAGTCTGGACAGCACAGACTTTTCCAAAGTAACGGTTTTCTGGAATGTGTATTGCGGCACAATCAGATTGGACTGAAGAGGCCACCAGTCTGTTTCAGTGCACATTCTTGCAGCCTGAGGGATAGTTGTTTGTTTCTCTCTTGTCTGTCCATCCATCCAAGTTGTGTATGGCGAGGAGACAAAATGGATTGCAAGGTAAAATCCTGCCCTGAACGGATTTGGATTATTTTGTTTGTTTCTCTCTTTTGCTGCTTTTTTCCTGAATATGTGTGTCAGAAGGACAAAATGGAACTGAAGTTACAAACTTGCCCAGAAGGGGGAATCTCGTCCATAAGGAAGCTCAAACTTTCACCCTCATGGATCTTTCTTTCTGTTCCTTACCTTATTATTTCCATCCATTTTTAAGGTAATTTTCCTTAATGTGTATCATGGGAACATAAAGTGAAGTGCAAGCTACAAACCTGTTCAGAGTGGAGTGCCAGTCTTTTTTTACTCCTTTTTTAATCCATCCATCCATCCACTGATCTGTTTTTAAGCCCACTTTTTTTTTCCAAATATGTGTGGCAGGATGACAAAATGGAATGCAACCCAGAAATCTTTCCATAAGTGGCGCCAGTCCAAACATAAGACAGACTTTTTGTTTCTTTCCGTTCCATTTACCCATCCATCCATTCATCTAACTGTTCATTTTTAAACCCACTTTTTTCTAAATTTGTGTGGCAAGGGGACAAAATGGAATGAAAATTACAATTCAGTCCTGAAGGGCACACCAGTCCAAATGCATTTTCACACCCCGGCAGATATTTTTTTTTATTTTGTTTCCATCCATCCATCCATCCACTCATTTTTAAACCCACTGAAATCTAAATGTGTCTGGCAGGAAGACAAAGTGGCATACTAATTACACTTTTGCCCAAAAGGAGGCACCGGTCCAAACATATTTTTTCACCCTGGCAGATTTTTTGCTTTGTTTCTTTCTTTTCCTTCTATCTGTCTGTCCATCCATCTAATCTTTAAGCCTATATTTTTATAAATGTGTGTTGCAGAAGGGGGTGCCAGTCCAAACACATTCTTGCATCCTGGTGGTTGTGTGTTTTTGTTTTTTTTTTTTTTAAACATCCACTCATTCTAATTCTAAATCTAATTGTGTGTGGCAGGCAAATTTGACAAAATAGAGTGCAATTTACAATTCTGCACAAAAGGGGCGCCAATCCAAACATCTTTCTTGCACCCTGACAGATATTTTATTGTTTCTTTCTTTTCCATCCATGTATCCATATTAAAATCATCTTCTTTTAAACACGTGTAGCAGTTAAATTAGAGTTCAAGTTCCGAACCTTTTCAAAAGGGGGCGTCAGTCCATTGCTAAGTTCAGGTAAGTTTTTATTTCGTTACTTCTTTTGCATCCCTCCATTTTTCATTTTTTCCTGTTGTGTGTGGTCAGAAGACACAACCTTGCATAAAAGACAGTGCTGATTCACAGGGGATCATCCTCACCAGTACTTCTTTATTCATTTGTTTCTTTTGTTTTGAAATGTTAAGTACAGAACTGCCCAGCATGGGGCACCTGTTGGCACACATCAAATGCACTTAGTTCTGGATGTGGTCAGTGTGTGGAGTGGATGGCGTGTGGCTGTTTATTTGCTTTTCGTGCCCTACATTTGCGGGACCTGGTCAGTATCACCAGTACACCTGGCTTGTAGAGGGCACCATTTGGTCACAAGGCAAACACTCCCATTACTCGTCCTGACCAATCAAAAAGGCAGGTATAAAAAAGTACAATGAGTGGGCAACATAAACTGGGCATTGCCTAGCCACCCAGATAACAGATGCCACTGCTTTGGTAGCCTGTGAAACATTGAGACCATGTATGCATGTGGCAACAGCCGGTATCGGTCACCATGTCACTCCAGGCCCTTCACGCAGCGCGGTGCCGGAATGAAGTGAAGTGAAGGACATCCCCGAGTCGGACTAATGTCCTGAATAATCTTGTTAGGCCGATGTCTCTCCGTACGAGACAAATGGAACATTATTGGCTGATGGACTGTAGGAAATAATTTAGTTTCCAATATTTGGGCGGCTTTGACAGTAAATTAAAATGACATGAAAAGGGCTTGTTGAATAAAGAAAGTATCCAATCAAATTTAATTGGCGTGACTAAGGCAGCGGTAATATGTTTTCTAATTAAACCGCTTTAGAAGTGCGCGGGAATCAAAATGTCAGGAATAATTCCCTGATATTGTGCCTTTCATACACGCCCCCCAGACTCCCTCCCCCCCACCCAGTTTAATCGACATCGGCCTCTGTGAATCCTGATGGTTTACTTCAACAAGGAGCCTCGTGTATGGTCACAGGGTTGATGGCAGCAGGACGGTGTTGACCTTCACTGATTGGAGGTCAGTGGGCTGCCAGTAAACGTCCTGGCCCACCCTACCATGGATCGCCCTCCTCAATTTCCATTCTGTTTTTGGTTATACTTGTCACACTGAACAGAGGACACCTCATCTGCTTTTTGAATCGACACTTCGTGTTGAACCCCGTCCTGGCCCTACACTAGACTGTGATTCTTAGTGAACTCGAGCGATCATACGTCCATTTACTCAACTTGCAGGGATGCAGCCATACTCTGTAGCCTGCATGACAGTGCCTCCTCAAGATGGCGCTCTCTGTGTTAAGCAGACTGACTGCTGCTGACCAGCATCACGTGGTAAACTGGTAGGCTTTGGGTCTCACTTTTCTCCATTCCTTCTGTTTTTCTTCTCATAAGACGAGAAAGTGCAAAGCCGGAGAGCTGAAGCCCAGAGTAGGAGGGCAGTGCCAGGCAGTAATCGGTGGTCAGTAGAGTATCTGATAGAGTGCCACCTTCAGGAGTCATAGTGACATGCAGTGCACTTTATATACGTGTAGGATGCACTCCACCTGAACAGCCCATTCTTTGTGTTGTGTGAAGAAATGCAGAAGCGATGGAGTGAAGTGGAGAGCTGAACCCAAAAGTAGGAGCACTGCCGGCCAGCCATCTGCAGGCACTTTAGTTATGTGATAGAGTGCCACCTAGAGGAAGGTTAGTGACCCAGTTTACATTTACTGTATATACAGGCTACACTTTAAACACACGTTATACATTTATATACAGTTACACAGTATTTTTTATGCGTTACGTGAAGAGGTATGGAAGGAATGGACAGAAAGGGCTAGCTGAACCCATACGGAGCAACACTGCCAGCCAGTGTGGGTTGATTTGATTGATGAAGTACCATCTTCAGTGGGCGTAGTAAAAGGCAGGGTTACTTTTTATATGTACAGTATGTAAGCCAAACTCTACTTGATAAGCCATGCTCTTTTATGAGAGCTAAACCCAAATTGAGGAGCACTGCCAGCCAACTCTGGGGTCAGCATAGTACCTGATAGAGTGCCACCTTGAGGAGGCATGGTGACACAGATTATACTTGACGTGTATACACATTTATCTGTGTTTTACATAAAGACGTATGGAAGGAAAAAAGAAAGGGGATAGCAGAACCCAGTTTTGCCAGCTACCCAGTTAGCCAGGCTAAGTATAATTATCTGACAGAGTGCCTTCTCGAGGACAAATAGTGACAAAAGTTACACCTTACATTGACATAAAGCCACACTCCAACCTGATCAGCGTTTACCTTTTTTGCCTTAAGAAAAGGGAAGAGCCACACTTAAACGGAAGAGCACTGCCTTCCTGCCAGCCATCTCTCTGACAGAGAGCCACCCTGAGGAGGCATAGTGACACAGGTCACACTTTATATGTGGGCAGGCTGCATTCCACCGGATTAGTCCATTTTTGTCTTTTGTGAAAGAAATATGGAAGGAATGGAGAAATCGGGGGAGCCAAACTCAAAAACAGGAGCAGTGCCAGCCAGCCATCTCTCTGTGGTCAGTATACAGTAGTATCCAGTAGAGTGCCATCTTGTGGCGGTGTTGTGACACAGGATTTACTTTATAGCCCTGTAAGCCACACTCCACCTAGTCAGCATTTCTCGTTTGGGTGAAGAATAAGAGGAGAGATGAACTCAGATGGAGGAGCAGTGCCAGCCAGCCTGTTAGTGACCAGCAGTATACCACAGTCAGCCTGTTTATCTGACTCAGTGCCACTTTGAGGAGGCATTGTGACACATGTTCCACTTTAAATGCACATAAACCACAATCCACCTGTTTTTCTTTAATATCATATGTGAAGAATAAGGGGACAGAGTTGAACCCAGATGGAAGAGCAGTGCCAGCCAGCCAACCATCTGCAATCAATATAGCATCCAGTAGAGCGCCCTCTTGAGGAGGCATAGTGACATGGGTTACACTTCAGAGGTCTGTAAGCCACGCTGCACCTAGTCATTCATTTCTCTTTTGTGTGAAGAATAAGGGGAGAGATGAACCCAGATGGAGGAACAGTGCCAGCCAGCCAGCCACCTGTGATCAATATAGTATCCAGTAGAGCACCCTCTTGAGTAGGCATAGTGACACGGGTTACACTTTATATGTCTGTAAGCCTCACTCCATCATGTCAGCATATTTACTTTTATGTCTTATGTGAGCAAAAGCAGGAGAGTTGAACCCAAAATTAGGAGCACGGCCTGACTGCCATCTGCAGACGGTTTAGTTATCTGATTGAGCGCCCTCTTCAGGAGGCACTTAAAATGAACGCAAGCCACAATGCGCCTGTTTTTCTTTTATGTCTGGAGTGAAGAATACAGTAAGGGAAGAGTTGAACCCACATGGAGGAGCAGTGCCAGTGAGCCACCTGCGGTCAGTATAGTATCCAGTAAAGTGCCATCTTGTGGAGGTATTGTGACACAGGTTTTACTTTATAGGTCTGTAAATCACACTGCACCTAGTCAACATTTCTTTTTTATGTGAAGAATAAGAGGAGAGATGAACCCAGATGCAGGAGCCATTCCATCCAACCAGCTAGTGGCCACCAGTATAGCACAGTCAGCCTATTTATCTGACCCAGTGCTACCTTGAGGGGACATTGTGACACAGGTTCCACTTTAAATGAATGTAAACAGTTTATGAAAATGTTTTTTTAATAATAGTTTCAGTTTTGATTTTAGTTTTCGTTAACTATAATAACCTTGATGTGGGTTCAAGTCTCCCCCTAGTCTTCACATGAGACATAAAATAAAAACAGGTGGATTGCATTCATTTAAAGTGGACTAATAAACTAATAGATATAAAAATAAAATAGAAATGTCTTTGTGAAATAAAAACTAAACTGAAACTAAAAATACACGATGAAGGAAAATTAAAACTAAACTGAATATCCAAGTAAGGTCAGAAAAAATATAGAAATAAAAACTAATATAAAAAGGCAAAACTATAATAACCTTGACCCACATGGAAGAGCAGTGCTAGCCAGCCAACTACAATTCAGTACAGTATCCAGTAAAGCGCCCTCTTGAGGAGGCACAGTGGCACAGGTTACACTTTATAAGTCTGTAGGCCACACTCCATCTTGTCAGCATTTTTTCTTTTATAACTTACAGTGTGTAAAGAACAAGGGGAGAGTTGAACCTAAATGAAGGAGCAGTGGCCAGCGGTATACCTCAGTCAGCCTGTTTATCTGGTACAGTGCCACCTGGAGATGGCATCATAAGAGAGATTACACTTCCTGTGTCATTGAGCTACACTCCACCAGTTTGGCTCCTCAGTTGGCCGCTCCAGTCCAATCACGTGACATCTTATACACAAGTGGTATGGTTCTGTATCTACAGGGTCACATTAACCGGTGTGACAATTTGCCCTTTCATTTGTTTTTTCGAGCAATGACATTTGCAAACACTTAAGTGGGTTAAAAAAAAAAAAGGCTTAATTGGCAACTTCTAGAAAACAGAGTTGAGGCCATAAAGGCGTGGGCCCGTCCGCTGCTGGGGAGGCGTAATAAGCGCCTTCTCATCACTGTCTCCGTGATTGAGCCTATACAAAAACGATTTATTTCTGTGGTAACTCTGAGTAATTGAAATACAGACAAGCTTTGGTTCCAATTTAGCAGCAATAAACTTGTAATAGGGTTTTCTCCGCAATTTTCGCCTTAATGCGCTCATTCTAAAGAGCGCTCTTTTGCCAGTCGAACAAATAACATCAGTGGGGCTTACGAGCAGTAATAGCCGCACATTGATGTGCGCATTAAACTTGTTAAATCAATTCGGCAGACACTTTCTAAAGTGGGCCGCCGCTCCTCTTTCTCCAGCGGCCTCCTCCAGCCCTTTTAAGCGTATCAATCACTTTCTCCTTCTCTCTTTTGGTTTAATGACTTGAAGCTTTTAAAAGCCAATTATGTACATCTAGAGTTTTGCCGTATTTCATGTCGCCGAAATCTGTGGGCGGGGCTTACCGGAATTGTAAGGCGTCTGATTGCATGCATGTTGGGGGGCACACATTGTAGCTGTTTCCTTGACCAGGACATGTGCCCACTCAGCTCGCCCACCTCTTGTTCTCTAACCCTTGGCACACCTGCACAACACAAATACGGGTGCTGCCTTTTTTCTTTCTTGAACTGGTGAATTATTTTGTGCCATACGATATTGTAAAAGGCACTGTATAAGAATCGGTTCTTGTCCGGCTTTACGCATGGTGCCACTGTCTGCATGTGTGTTGTATGTTGTTGTATGCTATTAGACTGAACTCAAACAAATCACCGGGACCAGACAATATTAATCTTGAATTCCTAAGGAGGTTAGCAAGTACATACTGTATATAAACCTTTGACACATATTTTTAGGAAGTTCCTATGCACTGGGGAAATTCTGAAGAACTGGAAAATGGCAAATATTATCTAGTTTTGTCCAAGTAACTACAGGCCAGTAAGCTTAACATGCTTCACAGGTAAACTAATGGAAGGAAATATTAAGGGAAAGATGGAGCAACACGTGGCAAGTACAGGAGTTTTACTGAACAGTCAGCTTGGGCTGAGCTGACACGTTTTACTCATGTGCTGGAATTCAATGAGGTAGCAAGAAAGAGATATGATCAGAGTGGAGAGTATGAGATTATTTATCTGGACTTTGAGAAAGCATTTGATAAGGTGCCACATGAGAGGGTGGGCATCAAACTAAAAGAAGTGGCAGTTCAGGGTGTGGTGTGTAGATGAGTGCAGAATTGGCTCAGACACAGGAAGCAGAGGGTGATGTTAACAGTGGCGTCCAGCAGGGGTCAGTGCTGAGGCCGCTGCTGTTTTTAATAGTTTAAAATGATTTGTATTGGAATATACCGGTTAAGTTTGCAGATGATACCAAGCTCAATGGATTGGCAGATAATTGTGAATCCATTGAATCATCACACAGGGACTTGGACAGCAAGACAGGCTCGGGCAGATTTGGTAACGATGAAATTTAAAGTCAGTAAATGTAAAGAATTACACATAGGAAGTCAAAATGTGAGGTGTGAATACACAACAAGGGGTCTGAAAACTGAGAGTACGTCTTATGAGAATTTAGGAGTCGTAGTAGACTCGACACTATCAACTGTCAGACAGAAGCCATTAAGAAGGCTAACAGACTGTCAGATTACGTAGCGACTTAATGTGTGGAGTACAAGTCACAGGAGGATGTGCTCCAGCTTTATAACACACTGGTGAGGCCTCATCTGGAGTCTTGGGTGCAGTTTGGGTCTCCAGGCTACAAAATGGACATAACAGCACAAGAAAAGGTCCAGAGAAGAGTAACAAGGCTGATTCAGGGCTACAGGGGATGAGTTAGGAGGAAAGATTAAAAGAGCTGAGCCTTTACAGAGATGAAGAGGAGACCTGATTGAAGTGTTTAAAATGATGAAGAGAATTAGTGCAGTGGATCAGGACGGTGACTTTAAAATGAGTTCACCAAGAACACGAGGACACAGTTGGAAACTTGTGAAGTGTAAATTTAACACAAATATTAGGAAGTTAGAACCACAGACACTTGAAATAAGTGACCAAGTAGTGTGGTGGACAGGAGGACTTGAGGGGCCTACAAAACTTGGCTTGATTTTATTTTTTTCGAATTAAGTGGACAGGACTGGTGAGCTTTGTTGAGCTGAATGGCCTGTTATCGAGAACATTGTTCTGATGTTACAAGAACATGAGCGAAGTGCTGTGTATTGCTTTCAGTGTATGTGTGTGTGCGTGTGCGCATGCATGTGCCTGTATGTTTTTTATGGGGGGTGGGGGTGGTGTGCGTGGGCACCACAAAATAGCCAGCCTCTCAACAACATCCCTGGTTGCATCATCACCAGGGTCTCTTAGTGTACAAGGTGGCGATCCATTCAGTGCTTTGTGTTGTGTAATAATGGGAAAGACACTATATAAAAGTTTGTTCTCATCGGCTGGCCCCTGTTATGCTCCGGGTACCATAGCCTTTAAAATGACGTTACAGTGTCTTTGTTCAATAAAGGGATACATAAGGGGTCTGGTTTCTTTACTGGATTAAATCATAGTGCAGACGGCCATTAGAATCATCTTCATATCACAGCCTCATAAGCCCCACACCATGTCAATGTCCCGTCATGCAAAGCAACAATGGCCTCATATCGTACTTCACAGGCCTCATGAATCCACAGTGTTTATGCAGTAAGTTGCATGCCCACCACCACATACTTATTTATTTATTTTTGTGTTGTATTTTTGCCAGCTGCTCTAAGCACAAATGCAAGTAGGAGTTTCATTGTGTCGAGTACGCGTGACGAGAAACTCGACTTGGCTCAGCTCTGTAGGTCTGCGGCCTCCTCCGTGGAGGTGATCTTTGGCTTGTTGGGGACCCTGGTGCTGGTGTGGCAACCCTCCTTGTGGACATATGGTTGGGGGGGCATATCTGATGGAGTCTTTCAGGATTAGATGACATCAGATTACATAAATTTAATTCAACCCAAGTGGAAATTTAGATGCATACAGTAGCAGAAACATAAAAAAACAAAGGTTCAGACTCACTGTACAAATAATACAATCAGTCAGTAGATTGATAAATCAACAAATAATAAATGTGTTTTGTACAAAATAAGCAAAATGAGTACAAGTGAATTTAAAAAGTGTAAGTATGTAGTCTGGGATGTCAGAAGGAAGCACTGAATTGCCTGATAGAAGCAGACAGAAGAGACCCCCAGAGGTGCTTCTTAGCACAAAGCCTGTGGCTAAAAGTGCTGTAAGAGAGTGCCCCCTGGAGGGGATGGATGGCACTGTTCGTGATGGCATCCAATTTTGCCACCATCCGCTTGTCCACAGCAGCTTTCACTGTGTCCAGGGTTCACCCTGCGGTGGAGAAGTCTTTCCTGATAAGTTTCATGCCATCTGTCCTTTGAACTCAAATTGTGTCTGCAGGAGACCACAGCGCACTCCTGGCTACAGCACTCTGACTACTATGGACTGATTGTAAACATCCAAAGCCCTGAGTCTCCTCGGGAAGCCCAGTCTGTTCTGGCCCTTCTAGTCTAGAGCCAGTCCAGTTTGTTGTTTATGTGGACCCCCCCCCCCCACCCAGTACATGTAGCTCTGCACCACTGCCATGTCTTACCCCCTGAATGGT
This sequence comes from Polypterus bichir lapradei, assembly GCA_026402145.1. NCBI lineage: Eukaryota > Metazoa > Chordata > Cladistia > Polypteriformes > Polypteridae > Polypterus > Polypterus bichir. The sequence continues at coordinate 5,301,772 of JANRMT010062797.1, read as the reverse complement.
GACTTATCTTAGAGGCTCCTTGGCATATCGGGGGTCCATCACCAGCTCTTTTGTCTTGCTGATGTTTTGCTGCAGGTGGTTCTTCCTGTACCACAAGACAACAAAGCTCTCCATAACCTTCCTGTACTCTGATTCATCTCAATTATTAATTCAGCATGTGATGGAGCAGATATCTAAAACCCTCTGTTGGTGGCAAGTGCTGGTATTATACTGGGAGTCTTTTGTGTGTACAGTAAACAGAAGGTGCTCCTCCAGTGTAACACTCCACTATTTCTAAAACACAGTCCCTCAGCCTCTTGGTTCAGGGTAGCCCATACTCCAGGAGATTGTGGGGACATCACGATGCATAGCCTTGAGTTTTTATCCCAGTCGATGAGGCAGAATGGAGTTGGAGGCACTGACCAAGTGGGAGTAGATCAAGTGGATCAGAGCAATCGTCACACCTACTGTATACTGTAAGTGCTTAGTGGGCAAACTGCAGGGGATCAGCATGTTCTGAAAGGACTTTCAGGCCCAGCCTCTCAGAGGTCTTTATGATGTATGAAGTAAGAGAACTGCTCTGAAGTCCTTGGGATCGCTGGAATGCCAAACGGGATGTTCATATATAAAATACCAGCAGTCCCCCGCAGCTTCGCCTTTGTGTTTGTGAAACAGGACAGTGATGAGGGTCCTGTCCAGCTCTCTACTCCTGATGTCACTCTTCCCCCTCCCCTTGGCCCGAAGCCTCTGTCTCGGATTAGTGGGAATATATCGCTCTGCAAGCGAACTGTGATTCTTAGCGCAATGAGAGAAGTCGCAAAATCAACGGAATGTTCAAGCAAATTATAGAAGAAAACCCGATCTAAATCCGTTAAGTAGTTCTCTCGTGCGCTAACTAAGCGGAGCTAAGGTTACGCCCCGAGGCAAACACATGAGTTGGGAGGGCCCCGCAGCCCGATGAGTCTCTCTTGGATTCACGCTAATAAATCGGTACCGCAAGTGAACTCTTGATACTTAGCACGACGAGAAAGTCACAAAATCAATGGAATATTCAAGCAAATTATAGAAAAAAACCCATTATAAATCTGCTAAGTAGTTCTCCCGTGATAAGCAGACAGACATTCAAATGGGTCTAAAAAACTGTAAGAAATTTTGCACTTGGACCACGAAATTTTTAAAACCGTTTCTTAGCGAGCACCTATGGGCCAAGGGTAACCTACATTCCAAATTTCAAGTCCCAAGTCCTCGTGGTCTGGGAGATTTTGTGATAAGTGACTCAGTGGTATTTCACTTTTATTTATTTACATATAGATTGATTAGAATTTAAATTAGATCAGATTCGATGTTCTACTAACAGATGGTGTGCTGTTGTGGTGCCAGTTCCCAAATCCAGTATCCAAATCCATTCTTGTTGGCCTGTCCATGCATCCCCCAGCTCTACGTGTTGTTATGAATTTGTGATTTTTGACCTAAAGGATAATTTCGCCATATATTTTTATCTTCACTCAGTATTTACTATTCCTGTTATATTTTAATGCTATTCCATTTTGTTCTCCCATCTCTTCTGCCATTTGTTTTGTTGTTGGCAATGACTCTCATCACAGGTCAGGTGGTCCTTAGAAGCCTGTCACTCTATAAGGGTGGTCACTGCGATACTCATGGCATTCAATATTCCGGACAAAATCAACTGAACCTGTGTGGTTATCCATTCGATATTTAGCAAGAAGACTGTAAGGTGGTTGGGGCTTTTGGCTCGGCAGTCATGTCGATGTCGTGTGTTGTTTCCATTTTTTGCCGACTGCTTCTGTGTCTTCCCAGTTTGGCCCACCTGGATATTCTGCCACACTTGTTTGGTTTTTCCTGTTTTGTGCTTCATTTCCTGGTCTCAAAAGCACCTTTTCATGTCTTTCAGGACGAGTGTACCTGTGTTCACAAGATGTGCATGTGAGTGTGTGTGTGTGTGTGTGAAGGAAGGTGTTGGTCAGTTCAGTGCTGTAAGACATGTAATGAAGGGCGCTACGTACAGGTCGTTTGCTCTCAGCCGACAGGTGCTCTTCCCTATTATCCATCTACAGTATGTTTGTATGAGACGTCACGTGTTGTTTTCATCATGTCTGTGCACAGAGTTGTTGGCCCATTCAGTACTGCAGATTTTCTAATAATGCACAGAGCGCTATATAAAGGGTGGTCGCTGTCATTCTGTCTTATACATGAGTGTATATGAGCGCATTGGGTTCACTGATATACACATGTATGTAACGTGTTCATTATGAATGTGTTCTGTGTGTATGTGGGTGGGTCCATTCAGTGCTTTAAGCCATGGCGTGACAGGGTGAGTGCAATATAAAGATCAGTCCACTAGTCGGCCTATATATGCTGTCCATACTTAGACACATGTGGTCAACACGTGAGGTATATCGGGTTGTTGCCCCATTCGGTACTGATAGTCATTTAATAATGCACAGAGAGCCATATGAAGGTCGGTCACGGTGGACCTGCAGATGCTGCTCTCAGTTACATAATGCTTATGTTTACGGGAGGTCACATGATGCTTTCATAATAATATTCTATTTATATAGCGCCTTTCCAATGCTCAAGGTGCCTATCATTTAAGTGCTTTCTGTACATGTGAGGTGGTCTGCTCAGTGCTTTAGGCCATGTGATAACATGAAGAGTGCTATATAAAAATGAGAGTCTTTGTCGGTCTTCAGATGCTCTCCCCGCCTCATGTGTGTGAGGTCCTGTGTTGTTCACATCATGCGTGTACTCTGTGTGTATGTGAGGTGCACAGAGCGTTCTATATAGGTCAGTCGCCATTGGTCTGTGGACACTGCTCTCCATTACATGTGTGTATGAGGTTGCGTGACGTGTTTAGAATGGACTAGCCAACCCCCCATGTAGTATTGAAACAGGACAAGCTTTAAGAATCAATAAACAAAAAGGTATCGCTAGCTAAGCTGAGGCCAGGTGCGCTCCAACACATGGCGACAGGTGGAGCGACTCGAACAGAAGTAGTTCTCTCATTCGCTTGCTAAGCGGAGCTACGGGTACGCCCCGAGGCAAACGCATGATTTGGGAGGGCCCCCTTCCCCTCCCCTCAGCCCGCTTTGTGGCTATCAGATTTGCGCAAATAAATCGATACTGCAAGTGAACTCTGATACATAGTGCGATGACAGAAGTTGCAGAATCATCCAGAATGTTCAAGCAAATTATAGAAAAAAAAACCCAATCTAAATCTGTTAAGTAGTTCACTCGTGAAAAGCAGACAGACTGACAGACAGGTGTTGGATTTTATATATATAGTGATGTGCTTTGTGTGTGTGGGGTGGTCCATTCAGAGATTTAGGCCATGCGGTAACGAGAAGTGGGCCACATAGACATGAGAGTCCCTGTTGGCCTGCTGTCCCCGTCTTCATGTGTGTGAGGTCCTGTGTTGTTCACATCACGCGTGTGCTCTCTCTGTGTGTATGTGAGGTGCGCAGAGCACTCCATATACAGTAGGTCAGTCACTCTTGGCCTGCACACCCTGTCCCCTGTCGCACGCTTGTGTGTTTGTATGGGTCTGGTCACAGATTTGTGCCCCAAGTCCTGCTGAAGAGGGGCTCTCTCTGCCAGCTTAACTGGCAGGCTAACCTGGCGCAGCAGCACTGCGGATGACGGGGGGCAGCGGGCAGCACTTGGCGACGCAGGTACAGTAATTAAACTGTCTGTTCGCTGAAAGCCTTTTGCCTGGCAGCCGGTGATGCATTATAGAGACATTGAGCTAATCGATTAAAAGCGCCGAGACAGGGGACTTGTCTGACAGCGCTGTGCCCAGATGAAATTAGTCAGAGTGGCTCAGCGGATCCGAGGGAGGCTGCAGGTGATTGGAGGCCTTGTGGGAGCCGCGCTGGCGAAGGGGACAGCGTGTGCTGATCCCCGTGTAATTAGGACAGCCGTGTTTTAAAAGGATTTTCAAATTATTTAAAAAAAAAAAAAAACGGGGGTGGGGGTGGCAGGCGAGAGTGAGACGGGATAAATCAGGAGGCTCTTCGCCGAAGAATTTGGCCTCCATCCAGTGTGGCAGAAATTACACGAAATTATTCGGCTGCTAGGAAATGTGAAATCAGACTAATTGCCTTTTGAACTCGGCGAGAGCAGAGGAGTGGGACGAGCCCGCCAGCAAGCGCTGCAGAGGGGAATCGATTTCACAGCTGATATTTAAAAAATATGACACTGATTTTACACCGTCCGCCTGCCGCTTCCTATGTAAATGTGCCCTGATCTGGAGGACTTGTTGATTTCACTGCAGGAATGGTGTTGGGGGTATCGAGGGGGCATATGCTACCAAGTTACTTGACAAGAGGTTTGAACAAAGAGGGATCAACATCACATGAGGTTTCTCCATCAGACCATTCTAAATGTGTTCAGATTCTACTGAGTCAGGTGACAAGTGGGCTTGAACTGAAGAGGGCTCAATATCAGGCTGGCCACTTCAGACATGACCACCAGAAAGGTGGCCTTAGTGAGATCTAAGCGGGTAGTAGCGCCCCCTAGTGGAGGAGCTCGAGGATGCAGGAGCATCTTGTGGGGCTGTACTGAGTTCACAGGTGACTACCACAAGGTGCCATAATTAAGTTTCCCCCGTCAGATTTTTCTAAGGAGCCAGTAGCGCCCCCTTGAGAATAAGCTTGAATGTGCAGGACCATCTTGGGCTGGAGGGGGGCAAACAAAGGGGGCTCACTTCAGAAGTGACCACCACAAGGGAACCATAGTGAGGTATCCCCCATCAGATTGTTCTAAGGGGGTAGTAGCCACCCCTAGTGGAGAAGCTTGAGGGTGCAGGAGCACACTGGGGCAGGGCACCAGAGTGGGGTATAGGGGTGTCTCAGCATACAGTGAAGAGCCTTGAAAGCTCAGGGTCACCAGATGAAACAGAGGTGGGCCAGCACTCAAGGGGATGTCCAAAGAAAGTAAGGTGCATGCCAGTCCATCTCCCACCGTGATCAGTCAGGCTTCCTGGCCTTCTTCATGCCTGCCATACTTGTTATAAATCAGTAAGCACCAGTGGTGTCACTGGTGGAGGGGCTTTCGGGGCTTGAGCCCCTGATCTTTGAGAGAAACCCCCCCAAACCCCCCCTATTTCCTCCTGATTTTTGAAGGACTAGCCCTTCTTTCTACCATTCCACATTCTGACATGCATGGACGACTCCATAAAGGACCACCTCCCACCCTACTGTTTTTCCATTTAATACATGAAGTATATTAAAAGTAACAGCATTAACACAGGATGGGGGTAAGCCCCTAGTAAATGCTGATGCCCCTAGTTAGTGCTTCCCAAATCATAACATGGCAGGGATGCTGAGCCCCCCGGTAGTCACACGTCCAAGAACAGCTCAACACACGGCTGCTGCTTTCTCAGCTCAAATCAGGCTACAACTTGAGGTAGTGAGTTGGTCCTTACTGCACGTAGCAGGCATGCACAGGACATTAGTGGGGTTGGTCTTATAGAGCGCTTTTCACAAGCTCTGTATAAAGGAGCACTTTTATATCAGGGGCAAAAATCAGTTATAAGTCATCAGGAAAAATGATCGAAAAGGACTTTATTTGATATGGCGCCTTTCGCAAGAAGCCCACGATCATTGATAAGGCTCTATATAATATAGCAAGGCCCTGAGGAGAGTAACTGGGAAATCCGTCTCATATCATGGGTACAGATCATTTATAAAATCAGTGAGAAAAGTCATCAACCAGCTCATCAGTCTTTATTTGGTATAGCACCTTTCTCAAAATGAGTCAGTGAGGCTTTATTGTATATAGTGCCTTTCCACAGAGAGCAGAAAGCAGCTGAAAAAGTGCACTGATGTGACAATCACTACTCATTTATAAGGCCGTCAGTAACAACCACGCATCACATCATTGCGATATATGTGATTTGAGGCTAGATCTAATATGGCACCTTTCACATCAAGCAGCTAAGAAATCAGGCTGATGTCACAAATAGAAGTCATTTATATGGCCATTGGGGGCCGGGGGGGGCGCATAAAAGAAAGTGTTCATTAGCGTGTCAGGATTGGTCTTATAAAGTGACTTTCACAAAAAGCCCAAACGTGGCAATGAACCTTTGTCATATATAGTGCCTTTCACACTGAGGGTCAAGCTCTGTATAAAGAGTCATATCATGACTATAAATCACTTATAAGGCCGTCAATGGCAATTGTTATTCAGATTCTCAGGGTTTGTTTGATATAGCACCTTTCACAAGAGGCTCTTTTAATGAGGCTGTGTCTAATATTTTGCCTTTCACGTTGAGTAACTGAGAGGTCAGTCAAATATTACAAGTAGAAATCATGTATATGGGGATGAGGAAAAATTGTTAATTAATTTTAAATAATTTGATATAGTGCCTTTCACAAGAAGCCCAAAAGTGGTAATGAACCTTTATTTTATATGGTGCCTTCCACAGTGACTGCAGCTGGGAAATGAGGTGCAAATTATTTATAAGAACAGCTAGAAAAATCATGAGCCAGCTCACAAGGATGTATTGGATATATAGCACATTTTACAAAATGATCTTCCATATAGTGTCTTTCATACTGTGGGTTAAGCTGCTGGGAAAGAAAGATAATGGCACAGTTACAGATCATTCATAAGTCCATCAAGGAAAATCCTTATTCAGTATCCTCAGCCTTACTCGATATAGCACCTTTCACAAGAACCCAAACAGTTAATGTCGTATATAGAGAGCAAAGCAGTTTGATATCACAGGTACTAATCATTTATTAGGCCGTCATGGACAATTGTTAGTTAGCTCATCAGCATTTATTTAGTGTAGTGCCTTACACAAGATGTCCTTATCTTGTCTAGCATCTTTAACGGTGCCCTGCACTTGATGGCGTTGGTTTTTTCATCACCTCTATGTCACCCCACACTGGCATACTCCTTAAAGCCCAGTCCTGTTTTTTCCCTGCAGCGCCCCCTGCAGGTCCCTCCTGTTTTTATTATTTTTGTTTTTCCACTTTAATCGGCTCACACTGCAGTGACTTGGGCAGCTCGCCGGCGTACGGCTGCCACCTCTTCCTTCCAGCTGACCTCACGCTAATAGATTGAAGGGTCGCCCTAAATCAGTGTTGAGCATTTAATGGAATGAATGAACTCATTCTTCAGTTTAACTCAACATTTGCAGTAAGATGACTTGTACCCTAATGGCTTGTAATTAATTTTTCTGAAAATCATATTTATGATAGTGTGCGGATTCGGCCCTTTATCTAATACATAATGTTCATTTCAAGGCCTTAATTGCATTTAAATTAAAATTGGCTTAGCAGCAAGATGAATTGTGGGAATGCATCAAACCAGCCAGCATGTCCTGAAGATGGGAACCTGAAGAAGTCATTTGGTGGAGATGGACGCAGCCATTTGGACTTCATTAATTTTTATTGCCCAGGTAGGAGATGTTTATATCAGTGATGATATCGTTTTTGCACACTCTGCTTGCGGAGGTCTCTCGAGAGTGGCATGTCATCTTTGTGCGTGTTTGACACATTTGGTGATGCCCACCTGCTGTATGCAGGGCTTTGCTCTCCAATTCAAAGGTGCTATATAAGATAAAACCTCTAAAATTCTTAGGAGCGTTTTTGAAAGGTAATAAATCAAATAAGCGCCCGATGAGCTGATGGACTTATAAATGAGCTGATTTCTCAGCTGTTTTACACAGGGCTGTGCCCTCCATGTGAAAGGTGCCATATTAAGGAAGGTCGTGTTAACCGGACCTCTTGTGAAAGGTGCTATATCAAAAAAATAAAAACCCTGCCGATATGGCTGATTGTTCTTGACAGCCTTACAAATTATTATCTAGCTGCTTTACACAGAGTTTAATCCACAGTGTGAAAGGCACTATATAAACTAAAGCCTCGTTAACTCATTTTGTGAAAGGCACTGTATCAAATAAACCCTAATGATATGACTGATAATTGTCTTTGATGGCCTTATAACTGACATCTAATTGCTTATCCAGTTGCATTACTGTACACAGGGTTGAATCCACAGTGTGAAAGGCGCTATATAAACTAAAGCCTCATTAGCTCATTTTTTGAAAAGCACCGTATTCAATAAATGAAATGGCTAATGATGTTCCTTGGCGAGTTTGCAAATGATTCGTACCAGCGATGTCAAACTGCTTTTATAGCCGCTTTCTACAAGGCTGAATTGTCAGTTAAAAAAAATAAAGCCACCAAAACTAATTTTGTGAAAGTTTCTATAGCAAATTAACCCTGTCTGTACGTCCGATGATCCTTGACAGCCTTATAGTAACTGTAACATCTATTTGCTTTCCCTGGCTCTACACCCATAGTGTGAAAGGCACTATATAAACTAAAATCCTTATTAGCTCATTTTGTGACAGGCACTGCATTCAGTAAACCCTGATGAACTGGCTAACGATGGCCTTACAAATGATTAGTACCAGTGATGTCAAACTGCTGACACAGTTATAGTACTTTATAGAAGGCTTTATCTCCAGTTGAAAAGGCGCTGTATAAAAACAGAATTGAAAGCGACAAGCCCCTTCAGTGGCCTGAACCAGAATCTGTGAAATGAAAAGGTGTGCCTAAGGTGTTTGCAGGATGAGTCATCAATCTGGTGGTCTGTCAATAATAAAGTGTCCAAGAAACACAGAGGATGGATCTCTGTAGCAGGAGAGTGTAACCATTGTGTTTGTGAGAGAGGCCCATGTGGTGCCCCTTCCCGTAAGGTGTGGCCTGTGATTTAGAAGATGGGGCTCTGAAATACTAAGCTGTACTGTAAGTGAAATGGCCCGCATGCCCAATTGTGACCATAAAGGCCTCAAGGCAGGTGTTTGAAACAGGAAGGTGCGGCTAATGTGTTTGTGGGAGGAACCATCTGATGCCCTGCCCACAGGGTGTGTGACCCATAATCCAGAAGGAGGGGCTATGAAATCAAAACGTATGACTGATCTCTTTGTGTGGTGGGTCATGTTGGGCCAAACTCTGGTACTGTGTCTGAGGCTAGGCAGAGGTGCAGTGCCACTTGGGGTACTTGATTGTGGTATCACCAAATGTTTGAATTCACTTCTGGGCCTCAGTAGAATTTTGGGCTTTGACATTAATGTCGGCCATGACCGCTTTGTGCTGGAGAACAACTGTAGATGTTGAAGGTGACAGCTCCTTGGAGGGAGTAAGATTGACTCGGCCCTTGAGATTTGTGATAAAAAGGTGACACAGAGTAGCATGAGGATCCACACCCCCAAACCCCAATCTAAAGTTGGGTCACCAAGGTGTGACTGCGGTGGAGCTGTAAAAACAACAACAACATTTATTTATATAAAACGTTTTCATACAAAAAAATGCAGCTCAAAGTGCTTTACAAAATGAAGAATAGAAAAATAGAAGACACAATAAAAAATAAACATAAGTCAACATTAATTAACATAGAATAAGTAAGGTCCGATGGCCAGGGTGGAGAGAAAAAGCAAAAAAAAAACTCCAGAGGCTGGAGAAAAAAAAAAAATCTGTAGGGATTCCAGACCAAGAGACCGCCGGCCCAGTCCCCTCTGGGTAATCTACCTAACATAAATCAAACAGTCCTCTTTGTATTTAGGGTTTTCATGGAAGGACTTGATGATGATGGTCACGTAGACTTCTGGCTTTCAGTCCATCATTGTTGGAGCATCATGATGCTTTGAGTAGGTGGTGGGGGCGCAGGCCGCCACCACAAAGAAACCGGAAAAAGAAACAGAAGAGAGAGTAGGGGTCAGTACGGATTTTGGAGCCACTATGAATAGTTATTATGATGAATTGAACATACAGAGTATCAGTACAGGTCATCCAGAAGGATGTGCAGCCCAACTGGGTCACACAGGTGAAGGTTCACATTCAGGTTTATTGCCAGATGTCAGGGGTCTTCAGGTAAACGTATAGCCCAGTCAGGTCATTCACGCATGTATGTGGTCCCATTTGGTGAAGAAGGTGTGTATGTGGCCCAGTCAGGTCAGCCACATGTATGTTCAAATTGAAGCTTGTTGTCAGATATAACAATGGGGTCTTCAGTTGTATGCATAGCCCTGTCAGGTTATCCATGTGTATGTATGGCCTTAGTGTGTCAGTCAGGTATATAAGGACCCCAAACAGTCACACAGTGCTCTTTGTGCTTCAGTTGGGTCACCTATGTGTACATGCAGCCCTGTCAGGTCATGCAGGTGCATTTGTGTTCCAGATGGGACACCCAGGTGCAGTTAGCAGTACAAACAGGTCACCTTGGTATATATGTCGTTCAGGAAGGTTACTCAGGTGTATATGTGGTCCAAACATGTCACCCAGGTGTATATGTAGTCCAGCTGAGAGTATGTGCAGACCGTATGGGTGACGCAGGTTCACGTGCAGCCCAGTCAGATCAGCCAGGTGTATGTTTAAAGTATAGTGATGTGTGTGTGTGTGTACAACAATCAGATGTTCAGATGTACACATGGCCCAGGTGTGTGGTCAATCTCAAGTTTATTGTTGAGTATCAGTACCAAAGTCAGGTCTTCATATGTATGCGTGACCCAGTTGGTTTAGCCAGGTGTGCCAATGGTCCATATGGGTCACTCAAGTGTGCATGTCAGGCCCAATCAGCTCAGCCCTTTTGAATTTCTTCCTGAAGCCCATGCTTGGTGTATTTGATGGTAGTATTGCCAGTTGATTAGCAAGGAGGAAGTAAGGACAGCTATGAAGAGGATGAAAAATGGAAAGGTTGTTGGTCCAGATGACATACCTATGGAAGCATGGAGGTGTTTAGGAGAGATGGCAGTGGAGTTTTTAACCAGATTGTTTAATGGAATCTTGGAAAGTCAGAGGATGCCTGAGGAGTGGAGAAGAAGTGGACTGGTGCCGATATTTAAAAATAAGGGGGATGTGCAGGACTGTAGTAACTACAGGGGGATAAAACTGATGAGCCACAGCATGAAGTTATGGGAAAGAGTAGTGGAAGCTCAGTTAAGAAGTGAGGTGATGATTAGTGAGCAGCAGGATGGTTTCATGCCAAGAAAGAGCACCACAGATGTTGATGTTTGCTCTGAGGATGTTGATGGAGAAGTAGAGAGAAGAACAGTAGGAGTTGCATTACATCTTTGTGGGCCTGGAAAAAGCAAATGACAGGGTGACTGAGAGGAGTTGTGGTATTGTATGAGGAAGTCGGGAGTGGCAGAGAACTACGTAAGAGTGGCACAGGATATGTACGAGGGAAGTGTGACCGTGGTGAGGTCTGCGGTGGGAGTGACGGAGGTGGGATTACATCAGGGATCGGCTCTGAGCCCTTTCTTATTGTCAATGGTGATGGACAGGCTGACAGACAAGATTAGACAGGAGTCCCCATGGACTATGATGCTTGCTGATGACATTGTGATCTGTAGAGAGAGTAGGGAGCAGGTTGAGGAGACCCTGGAGAGCTGGAGATATGCTCTGGAAAGGAGAGGAATGAAGGTCAGTAGAAACAGGACAGAATACATGTGTAAATGAGAGGGAGGTCAGTGGAATGGTGAGGATGAAGGGAGTAGAGTAGGCAAAGGTGGATGAGTTTAAATACTTGAGATCAGCAGTACAGAGTAATGGGGATTGTGGAAGAGAAGTGAAGAAGAGAGCGCAGGCAGGGTGGAATGGGTGGAGAAGAGTGTCAGGAGTGATTTGTGACAGACGGGTATCAGCAAGAGTGACAGGGAAGGTCTACAGGATGGTAGTGAGACCAGCTATGTTATATGGGCTGGAGACAGTGGCACAGGAGACAGAGCTGGAGGTGGCAGAGTTAAAGATGTTAAGATTTGCATTGGGGGTGACGAGAATGGACAGGATTAGAAATGAGGACATTAGAGGGTCAGCTCAGGTTGGAGGGTTGGGAGACAAAGTCAGAGAGGTGAGATTGGATTGGTTTGGACATGTGCAGAGGAGAGATGAGGGGTATGTTGGTGGAAGGATGTTAAGGATAGAGCTGCCAGGAAAAAGGAGAAGAGGAAGGCCTAAGAGAAGGTTTATGGCTGTGGTGAGAGAGGACATGCAGGTGATGGGTGTAACAGAGCAAGATGCAGAGGACAGAAAGATATGGAAGAAGATGATCCGCTGTGGTGACCCCTAACGGGAGCAGCTGAAAGAAGAAGAAGAAGACTGCCGGTTGAGATCCTGGGTGGTGTCTGTAGATGGTGCTGTTTTTCCTCTTCCTTTGTTTGCAGTGCACAGTTCCTCCACGTTTCAGGACTTGGGTTTGGCTCTGAGTTTCCAAGTTCTTCCATTGTCCATGCTGGCATTCTGTTGTCTTCTGTCACATCCCAGTGATGCCCAGTCTCGGGTTTCCTCCTGTTTTCCGTATGACACCATCTCAATAATGAGCTCACAGTGTTGCACTGAGAGAGCTGAAGGCCGCAGTGCAGATGACAGGATGAGGGGCGTCAGGCTGACCGACAGCGACTGTGATGTCAGGGCAGTGAATGCCAGGTGTGGTGTTCATCATTGTTTCAGTCACCTAAATCCAACCCCACCAACCGATGAGAGTACAACATCAAGGGGCACAGCGCTGTTCCCCTGGGGTGTGGTTACAATTGTGTCACCTATTTTCAAAAATAAGCAAGTTTGAAAGAAAGTGGTACTGCCTGGAGGCTTCAGTTGGCTCTGCCGTGTGCCGGGAGCTCCAGGTCGCACTTGATAGCAGTCGCTTTCATTTACTATTCAGCAATCAGGACCTGACAGAGGGATTTCTTATTTTCTCGTTTCATCACTGGAGCATGCCGGTGTAGGTTAGTCCCTAATTACTCTCAGACTGAGACGTTCCAAATATTCCCTTGGTGGTAATATTTTTCTGCCTGAATGAGTCATTATGTTGTTTGGCAGACTGAAACACCAGCCTTTCTGTGTCGGAACAGAACCCCTCGTGTACCACGGCGTCCCTCACCGCCGCCTGCTCCGTGCCGACCCTCCCTCCCTCCCCGCTGTGACATTTCAGCTTCTTCTCACTCGCTCTGCTGGGCTCGCTGACTGATCTGGATGGATGCCAGCTCTTTTCTTAGGGCCAAGGACAAGAGAATGGGAGACGAGGGGAGACATGCTTAATGATCTGATGGAGCAGTGCCTCAGTCCTGCTGAGAGGCGAGAGACGGACCGTGTTTGTTTAGGTGCACGGAAAAGGTCAGGGAAATCCTCGGCAAGGCAGGGAGCGACAGCCACCTTGGGGCCATATGTGTCACGGTTTGTCTACCTACCTGCCATTAATATAGTGCTTTATCTGTCACCAGTATAGTGCCTTTCCTGTCTGTCTATCCATCTAGCTTGTAATGCCTCCCACATCTGTTATTTAATGCTGTATCTGTGTTGTGCCTTTCATATCTCAGACATCCTGTTATAAAGTGTCTTGTATATCTGTCTACACAGCTTTTATATCTACAGTATGTCTACCACATGACACAGTGACTGTCATATGTATATACACTTTTATAATGTGCCCTTTTATCTGTGTCTGCCTTCACACCTATTATATAGTGACTTTCATATCTACCTACTCATTATATAGTACCAATCACGTGAGTCTGCCTTTCTAAGCTACAGTATGTACTTTGCTATTATAAAGTGCTTTTCACATGTACCTCTCCACCCACCTGTTATATAGCGCCTTTCACATCTCTCTATCTATGAATTATATAGTGCCTTATCTATATACTGCATTTCATATTTATCTGCTTCCTGTTCTAAAATGCCTTATAAATCTATCTACTCACTTATTATATAGTTACTTCTTATTATATAGTTATTTTATATCTGTCCTACCCCATAATATAGTGACTATCAAGTCTTTTTACATACCTTTTATAGTGTGCTTTTTATGTGTTTTACCTACCATTTAATAATAATTCATTACATTTACATAGCGCTTTTCTCACAACCCAAAGCATTATAATGCAAGGAGGAGCCAGCATACGAACCCATGACCTCCTTACTGCGAGGTATTAGCACTTTTCACGTATCGTTTAGTGCCTTAAATGTCTATCTGTTTAACTATTATATAGTGCCACTTATTTCTATCTGTCTATCTATCATCTATCTAGATGTATATTGTATCAAGCCTTATCTATCTACTGTATCGGTATGTATAGGGTGGTTCAGATCTAATTATGCAATTTTCATTACGCTATAACTTATTAAGTTTATTACCTAGAGAATTCACAAAAAATTATTTTTGTTGCCGATAGATGGCAGCGCATACTCTGCATTCCCAAAATGGCGGGGAGACGGTTGTCAGTCGAACAACGGGTGCGATGTGTTCGCCTTTTCATAATTGCATAGTTAGATCTGGACCACCCTGTACTGTATTATATATAGCTCCTTTCATTGTAACTTTCTTATTTTTCATGTTTTTCAGCTTATATTGTTTATTATGCACCTTTCATATTGTCAATATTTTATATAGTGCATTTAATATTTGTCTGTCGTTATTTACTTTATATAGCTCCTTTAGGATTAGTCTAAATATCTTAACACCATATAAATGTGTGTATTTGTGTAAAATACGTTATGTTTTTGTATTATATAGTGCCTTTCATATCAATGATATGCATAGCACTTTTCACATCTGTGTCATTTGGCACCTTTTATGCCCAATTGTCATACATGGCAACCTTCATATGATTTTTTGTATATTGCGCCATTTATACAACTAACTATACCTTTGTCAGTAATCAAGCCCTTTTCTTTAGAGTGACAGTCGCATATTTATCCAGTTTGTCTTTTACGTTGTCTCGGTCAGCCTCAAATAGCTGCAGGTGTTGAACCCTCTGTTTTCCTTTACGAGTGTTTCCGCGTTGTCGGTGTTCATTTCTTTACCGTCGTATTTGGCGAGCGATCAAGCCCATTATCTATCTATCTATCTATCTATCTATCTACCTACACACTTTTGTTCTTGCCGTCTCTGGGTTGCATCACGGAGCTCCTCCATTATACAGTATATCAGTGCCCCAGTTTTCCATCAATCGCATATTTTTTTTCACGCATATTGTGCCATTCATGGTCAGTGCGACCCCAATGCAGTCATTAAATGACTCCTTACCTAAAGGGGCGTGAGCACACTTAATAAATAAAGAGTCCTCTTATTAATGCACGGAGTCGGACGGGATGGCAGCACTTGCTTTTACTTGTGCCGACAGATTTTCGCATTCAGCCTGCGGCCCGAGTTAAGTTCATTCTACGTTTCCTCCCCGGTCGCCCCTCCCTCTCTACCCTTCTGTACATCGGTAGTCAATAACGCCGCCTAGACTGACAGATTCGTTGTCTTGTTGCCTTCTTACCACAACGTAGGCACTCCACCCCAAACCCAACCCCCCGGACTTGTACAGATTTTCAAGCGGAGTGTCGCGGTAAGTCAGCACTTAATAGTCTGGGAAGTGGCACACGTGTCACTCCTTATTAAGTGGCTCAATAAATTTTAGGAAATACGCCCGCATAGCCCCCCAACCTCAGCGGATCGTCTTACGGGAGAGCGTGATGCTCCAGCTCGTACGTATATCTCAGTTAAAAATGAAGGCTTTTAGCCTGCAGCCACCGCGACTCTGTGATTTTCAGCGTGTCGCTGTTTTAATAGCACCGAGCTTATTGTTTCTAAGCAGTTTATGGATTTGAACGTTCTTATAATAAATCCTAATGAGGATCAGCGTACTAAGAGCCGAATGAGGGCAGCGTTGCGGGCGCCTGACTCCTGCTTGTCACAAGCCACTGATTCATCGTCGCCTTCCGTCTTTTTTAACCCCTCACGCGTGTGCGTGTTTGTTTTATTCTGTCATCAGTGCCACCCGGATGAAGCGCTGTTCAAATCAATGGCTCATAGCATCACTTCAACGTGGCCGCTGCCTGAGGTTTTAATGTCTCCCGACTCCGTGCTTAACAGATCTGCCGACATGTGCTTCACCTTTGACAAGCGGCATCTTGTTTGAGATGTTAAATATGCTGTATAAAGAACTGCCTTGAATTTAGTTGGAAAGAACATCTGGATTCAGTGTAGCAATGCTTATGTAGGACGGCACCCATCAGGCCTGAATTATATATTACAGAATGTCGATCACAATGCAGACGCTCTGTATAAAATGATAAACGTGTTTGCAGTGAAGACCACAGATCATGAAGTGACATCCGCTTACCGCCATCCTTCTTTAGCGTAGGTTAGTCGTCACGCCGTGGCGATCTCCACACGGCTTATCGCACTCCAATTGGTTAGTGGCTCACAATACTCACCAATTGGAGGGCCTCGTGCTTCCGATGCACAGCTTGGTTTTAACAGAAGGCGCCGGCTCCCCGCTACTCCAAACTGGGAAAGCTGGTCATAAAGGGGTTCGGTGGTCGTTTACAGAAAGGACGCACAGAGGTGCCTCTGTTACATACACTCTGTATGCCCAGAGTGGCGGTTTGGGGACGTTTGGTCAAAGTGCAATGGGGACAGTTTTGTTCAAACCTAGACACTTTAAAATGTCCCTAAGAGGTTGAGATAAAATTTGTTCGACACCTTAAAATCGGGTTAAGTGATCTCAATTAAAGAAAGAAAAAATGGAACACGGATTTGCGTTAACCGACGTCCTGATCCCTCCATTCCACCACTGTGACCGGGAAACCAATGTCGTCTACCATCTATGGTCTCTCCTGATGTGCTTTTAGCCCCCAAGTTTATCATGAATATGGAAGTCCTATCTTTTAGCCTGCCATACCGATTGGAGCGCATCATCTTCGGCAGGCGCACGCATGCTCCTAATCTTCTCATACGGTTTTATTGCTTCAATTCGTGTTTTTATGGCCAATTATCCCAGCAGGATGTATGCATCCCACGGACCAGCGATGACTCTCAGCAAGAAGGCTAAATTATGAGATAAAGCGCCCCTTAATGCTCTCATCTTATACCCAGGATTAGTCATTTCGTTCTAATTCCGTCACTTTCCGTCCTCACTAACTATCGGATGGGACGATTTTTGCTTTACTGAGTTTTCATTTATGCCACTCATTATTATTATTATTATTATTTCAATCCAAAGCAGTGGCCTTCTTTAACTTTAACATACCTCACTTATCATGTCCACGACTGGCGGGTGAAGTGAGGCGTTGAGTCAGTCGCCTTAGGTTGTGTTTTTCATCGACACGTATCTTTTATTACATTACTAAATACTAATGCAAACCATGAGCGTTAATTATGCTCCTTAACAAATAGATACACGTCCAGTACCTTATTTATATAGTACATTTAAAAACGCTGAGAACAATTTTTATTTTAAAGTTTCAAATTGCGCAACAAGCAGATCGCAAGGTGTCGCCGCATCGCGAACTACAGAGAATGATATCGGCAGCGCATGCGCACTCTAAAGTTACATGTCGGCATGATATTGTGCATTTTCAGTGTATAAATTGATGAAGTCATTTTGTAGAGTTTAATCATTTCTGGAATTTAATTAAGGTGTCATTCACGTGTGTTAAGTCTGCAATGCGCGTTTATTTAAAAAACTCAGACACCGTTTCGCATGCAGTGCAGAATTGGACAGAGAGTACATTTTTTATAGGGCTCAAACAAAAGCGGTGAAGAATCAGTACGTTTTTGTTGTTTTTAATGGTTGTGTGTTTTGTTGTTGTAATGCTAATATATATGTAATTTTTAAATAAATACAACATTAATTTGTTGTGCAACATATACACACACACACACTTCCTAAGCAAATTATTAGGAACACCTGTATGCCTGCTTATCCATGCAATTGTTTAATCAGCCAATCACGTGGCAGCACACAATGCATTAAGTCCTACAGATGCATGTCCAGAGCTTCACTTAACGCCCTTGTTTAACAACAAAATGGGCAACAAGTGTAGTTTCAGTGATGTTGACTGTGGCGTGATTGTTGGTGCCAGTAAGGCTGGTTTAAGCATTTCTATAACTGCTGATCTCCTGGGGTTTTCACACATAACAGTCTCTAGAGTTTGCTCAATGTGGTACCAAAAACAGAAAAGCATTCAGTGGACAGCAGTCTGCCTAGTCTTTCATGATGAGAGGGGTCAGAGGAAAATGTCCAGACTTATTTGAAGACATTGTTTTCTACTGACAGACCTGTTGTTTCTGCACTAGGACCACACTACATGTGCAGGCTTCCATAATGACTTTTTGGTACTGTCATATTGAAGGATAGCTTGGACAAAATTAGATAAATCAATGAATATGCTTATAAATAAATGTAAAATGTTACAATGATTAAATAAAAACACAATAGGTGCTTTCACACTGCAGAAACTTTGTGTTCAGGATCCAACAACGTTTTGTATGATGTTGATCCTGGGCCGCTTGTGGTCAGTGGCCGCTTTTGTGTTGCATTCCCACCACACAATAAGAGCTGTTACAGTTTGAACAAAAAGTACACCCCTGGATTAGGAGCTAAAAAAGAACCGAGGAACTGCAAATGGCCTGAACTCCTGTGGTGGGAATCCTATAAATGTTCCTGAGTTTCTAAAAAGGCCCTGGTTCCTGAAAAAAGTTCCTACAGTGGGAAAATACCAAATGATATGCGAGTATAAACAATGTGTCATGAAATATGTTGTTATTATATTATTTCTTTATATATTACTTGCTGTCCCCCTGTGGCTCCGCCCTTGTAGTAGTGAAACAGGACAGTGAGGAGGACCCCGCCCGGCCCCCCACTATATGATATCACACTTACCCCTCCCCTCGGCCTTCAGCCTCTGTCCAGATTCATGCAAATAAATCGGCGCAGCAAGTGATCTGTGACTCTTAGCGCGATGAGATAAGTCGCAAAATCAAGCGGAATGTTCAAGCAAATTATAGAAAAAAAAAAAGATCTAAATCTGTTAAGTAGTTTTCTCGTGAAAAGCAGACAGACATACAGACATTTTATTTATATATATATATGTGTGTGTGTGTGTATAATATAGATTTATAACAGTGGACACCACATGTAGGATGAAATTCGACTTAAAACATTATCTCCTGTCAGAGTTGAGAGGGTGGGCCTTGGCGAGTACTGTGTTCTGACTGGTGAATCATCGGTCAATGGGACCCTCACAGTCACAACTTCACACGTGCCTAAGAATGACAGGAGTGTCAAGGCAAGTTGTGACCGTGCACTGCCATGGTGGACACAAGTGTAAGCAAACGTCCAGAATTACCGCACAAAGCGGCTACTGTAATTCAAGAGGCTCCAAATTCATCTTCCTCTCAGTTGTGTCTGCATCTGACATGTGGTGTCTGCTTATTGTTAGGATCCTGGAACTATTTGTAAATTATTGACAGGTTATTTTCTAGCTCTAACATTGAGCTGCGTATCGTTATTGGGGTGTTTGACACCAAGGATTCAGGTGAAATTGTTTGATTTTCGATTCAATGCTCTATTTTAAAGTTCATTTTTGATTTGGGCTGTTCTTCACCACCATTTTGTTTTTTGTTTGGCGGTGTAGATTCAGAGGCCACGATCCCATCAGTCATTAATTTACTGTTCAGGATAAAGGGTTCATTGTAGGTTCACTTCCTGATCTGGCTAACTATCCTAAAATGAGAACGACGGGAAGAAGAGACGCAGAGAACAAAATATAAACAAAGCAAGAGTCCGACTCAAAAGAACAAAAACCACGACAAGGATAAAAAGGATTGCAGAGTTCAAAATCAGGAAAAAAATCAAACAGTAGTTAACAAAATTAAAGCGCAAAAAGGGTTTTGGAATCTGAGTAGTTGGATAACTTGGCAATTTAGCGCCCCTGAACAAAAACAAAATGAACTTTAAAACAAGAGTATTGAATCAAGAAACTAACAATTTCGTTGTCATCCTCGATAGCGATAAGCAGCTCAGTACTAGAACCAGAAAATGACCTGTCAGTAAATTACAAAACGTCCCAGGATCCTAATACTCATAAACTGCCACAATTTTCTGTTGACTCGATTGGGTTTTGACTTTGGTTATCAATAACCAGCTTTTGAACCTCAGCACTGGTACTAAAATGATACCAAATGTGACAGATTAGGGTTTGCTCGCACCCTTGTACCCTCGGAACACACGTCAGACACCAGATAAAAAGTCCAATTATTATTTATTATAATAATAAGGTGCACAAAAGCACGCTCCTCTCCACAATACTCAATAAACAATCACAAATAAACCAATCCTCCAGCTCCCAGACGCGTTGCCACCCTTCCACCCAGCTCAGCTCATTGTCTGGGAGTTCCCATAATCCTTTTATACTCCCTGACCCGGAGGTGTTCCTGCCCAACAGTCCACAAGTCCTTATTCCTTCCGGGTCAGGGTAAATAGTCCTTTTCTTTTCAACCCGGAAGCCCGTCGCTCTTCCTATGACGAACTTCCGGGTCATAAGGTACAAAGAACTCTTCGGTCCTCCCTGCAGCTCCCTCTCGTGGCCCCCATGGCATCCAGCAGGGCGGTGCATAAAAACTCCATTGTCCATGATGCCCTGCTGGTCTTCTGGGAAGCTCCATGCTGCAAGGAGGGCTCCACCTGGCGGCTTGGGGGTATTGGCCGGGGTACATAGCCGGCCATATCTTACACAAAGTAAATAATGGATAACCCCCCACTGCCCCCCGTCCACCTCAGAGTGACTTTATTCCCTCGCTGTGGTCCGCCACACTCCACAAATCACTTCACTGGATACCCCCTTGCAGTCTCCAGTGCTTATATTTAAATAAATACATTCAAAGATTGGTTGGGGGGCTTGATGATTCAAGCTAGATGTAATGGGTGGTCTTGTTGCAGTTCTGATTGTGCTAATGAGCACAAGGTACAGTTCACTTATGGTACAGAAATTAACAAAATGCTGGTATCGTACCATTTTAAAATAATGTTTTTTTTTTTTTGTTAATTTTTCAGAACAGGGATAACGCACACCCCTACTGACAAATCACCGATTCTTACAAGAGCACCCTTAGGGGCCCAAAAAAGACAAGAAAAAGAGAGCCGAGAGCTTCAGCTGACATCAACTGCCATGTCCGTCACATTTAAAGAGACGACAGTGTAACCCCCTCTAGTTGTGGTCATTGAGACTGAGGCGCAAATCGCTTTGATTGAAATAAGACTCATTTTATATAGTGCCTTTCACAAGGCCCAGACAGCCTTTAATTTTTCAGGACCACATTTTATGGCAGTGGCACTCATCAGTCCAGCATTAGCACAGCTGTCTGCACCAACAGGTGGATGGCGCTGATTATGCACAAGCGGGTGGTGAGAGGTACTCAGCTGGCACCTTAAGCCAAGTTCACTTAAAACTTTCCTTCACCTGCGCGAATCCAAAGGCTCCTCGGGGCCATGTTTAATTCAGCACAGGCCGGCCGGGAGAGCAGACGTTTTCTGTGTGATTAGAATTACTGAAGCGAAACTGACTTGCCGTATATTAAGTATGCGGTTACATTGCAAATTTTGTTACCGACATGAAAAATAAACTTAAAAATATTCATGAAGCGAATTTGACAAAAAAAACATGAAAAACGGGACTTACAGACTGGAATGGGGTGGGTGTGTGTAGCTTAAGAAAACGGACTTAACAGACCAGCCAAACCATTTGAAGTTTTCTCAGCAGTATCAGTAAAGTGTAGCCTGAAATTTTGTCAGAAGTCATCTCAGGACACATTCTTCGGTCTATGGATAAAAAAAGAGGCGATGGTGGCCACAGCTGCTTAGGCCCTTGGAGCTGTGGTGTAGATGCTCCCATTGCACAGGCGTGTGACACCATATGACTCTCTATTATGTAGTTCCTTTTGTATATAAATATCATTTAGTGCCTTTCCTAATATCTAAAGAATGCTTTTCATTGATTAGAAATGAAAAAAAAAATGACATGCCCGAATCGTTCTGTGTTATGCAATAGTCAAAGTTTCATCCCTGGCTCAAATGCCCTCTCTTTTTACGTGTCCTTTTTATTGTGTCATAAATATTGTTTCGTTCAGTTTTATTATTTTTCGATAAGTACAGAATTATTCTCTCCGTTTATTATCGTGTAATGCTGTATTGTTAAGTCCAATTAGATGGGGCATCCTGTCGCTGCCTCTTGGCCTATATTAGCTTGCAAAAGCTCCATGGCCAGCACTGAAGCATTGGCTTTGGCTCTCCTACCGGTTATTGATTTTTCTCTTTGGGATTTTTGGATTTTGTCTTTTCATAACACAGAGACCAATTTTGGTCTTTGTGTTATGATTAGCATCAGTATTTATAAAATGCAAATGCCTGTCTGTGATTACTTGCAGACTACTGGGGCTAAAACTTTAATCTTGGTCTTGATCAAAAGCTTATGACCTGAAACATTCTGGAAATTCAAAAAATTCAAGTAGCATCAGACCTCACCAAAATGACATGTGCTCTTGGGTTTATTATGGCAAAGTGATTGGCAAACAAAGAAGAATGAAAAAGAACAATGACATCTGCTGAGCATCAAGCAAATTGCAAAGACAGATGATGTGATAAAAGACACCATCAAAGGAAGAAGGAGGGAGAAGGAGGAGAGCAGCTCCATCAGCAGAGCATCAAGTGCAGGAGACAGAATCCAAGAATGGCAAAGACACTAATTTTTCATAAATTGTGAATACTTTATCGTGAATGATTGCTGACTAATTCTATGTCCCTTTTGGGGTTTTGAAACTGAGGGATTTCTGATTCTGATGTCCGATTTTAGGTTTAATGTGTTTTTTTAAAAAATTAAAATCCATCCATTACCCAACCCGCTATATCCTAACTACAGGGTCACGGGGGTCTGCTGGAGCCAATCCCAGCCAACACGTGGCACAAGGCAGGAAACAAACCCCGGGCAGGGCGCAAGCCCACCGCAGAGAACTTTAAATGTATTAGCTTTTTTGCCACAACGACATTTCATTTCTTCTCATGTGCTGTTATTTTGTGGATTCCATCATCATGATGCAGGTCCTGGATGCTACAGAGGTCACGACTTCGGTTAAAAGGGCATCTTGATGGCCATTTTGTATCTGAGTTTGTGGATAACAAACCTGTCTTCTTTTGTGACTTTCAAGACTTTTATTTTGAATCTCCCGTCCTTTGAATCTTTTGCTGTTGTCCCTGACCTTTGATTTTTGTTCTTATTTTGTTTTCACTGATAGATCTGGTGACCTTGGCTAGTTTTGTGGGCTTTGAGTCTGTGAACTTTGGTGTTTGGACTTTGACTCAGCTCTGTTTTTTTGATATTTCAAATTCTGGACCTTGGATAGTGTTAGTTGTTTGCAGGTTCGCCTTTTGACATATTCTGTTGAATACCTTCTTACCTTTTTGTTTTGAAAATTTGAATACATCTTTATATA
>JANRMT010062797.1:5263125-5273504 GCA_026402145.1 Polypterus bichir lapradei | reverse complement strand
ATTCTGCTGCAGAAAAAAACATTGAATCATAGTAAATACTCACTAAAAAATAGAAAAACAAAGAAAAAGAAATTACAAAAAAATACTTGAAAGACAACAAATAAAAAGAAAAGAAACTAAAGCAATGAATGGAGCCCTGGCTAAACCAGAACACGGCGTCCATATTGTTTATGACAACACCATCAGTTGTAGTCGCACGTTTAGGTAGCGTTGTTGTTTGGTGGTATCTAAGAAGGAGACGCAGCAAGTTTTGAATAAAAAATTTTATTTTATTTATTTATTTATTAATTTATTATTTATTTAATTTAGGGAAAGGACCTGTAGGCAGCCAGGAGTCCTCAGGTGTTTGTTCTGACCCTGTCTTTTGTTTAGTGTTAATCCCTTCGTATTTTCTTTATTTCGCTTTTCATCAATTACTTCTATCCTTTGGTTGGATTTTCACTCAGACCATATGTGTTTAAGAATCATAGTTTTATGTTTTTTATTTTCATTTTTATTTGGTTTATTTTTTATGCTATTGAGTATTTTATCAGGTACGTCACTTTTGTGTTTGTGTTCTGCCATTAAATTACAGATGGCAGGCCAATAGGCAAGGGGAGAGGATCAGGAGATTAAACAAAACCAGTAAGTAACAAGCAGGTAAGGTGTTGTAATGAGCAGTTTCTTTAATTTTTTTTTTGTCTTCCTTATATAGACATGCTGCACTAGTGATAATCGGCTCACCACACGTTTGTTCTTTTTGAACGACTCTTTTCAGTTAATCTTACGAATTGGTTCAGAGAAGCTCAACGACAGTGCTAAGGTGCGTCTGTGTCCTGTGTGACGTCGTCAGCGTTGTTTGCTTTGCTGACACAGTTAGATGTTTAAGGCTTGTGTGCAAGAACCGCCTGAGTCATTCTCATTCATTTAATTTGTGAACGGAGTAATTTCCCACAAACACGTCACATGATTCTCTTTCACTGGTGATTCTGTAATGTAACGACTTAGTTTAATTATACATCCTAAATTTGGTTGTCACATTTTGTGTACTAAAACAGGGTAGTGTCATATGAATTAGAGTCATCTTAAATATACAATTAATTATATATACAAAAAGACACACATATAAAATACATACATATGCAAAACAATGTATGAATTATTTAATTAAATATTTGTGATCTGGACCTGCCTCTGGACTTCACGTATGCACCAGCCATTAATCCCAATAGTGAATTAAATGAATCAAAACATTCAATTCACTTAAATTTATAATTCAAACAAATTGATTCAGTAAAATGACTCTATTGAGAAGTTAAGCAGAATGACCCTTTTTATTGGCTAACTAAAAAGATTACAATATGCAAACGTTCGAGGCCTGAGTTGCCTCGAAGGCCTGCATCTTGTAATCTGTTCAGTTAGCCAATAAAAAGGGTCATTCTGCTTGACTTCTCCCTACATTCATAATGGCTGACACGGTACAACACCCTAGTACTACTATAACAATAAAACAACTCGAAATGCCCATTGAATATGGAGTATTGGACCTCAAGGAGTGTAATTTTCCCATCTATTTCCTGCCTTCTGCAATTTTTAAAAAGTTTTACTAACATCTCATGACTCCATTTACTTAATGTGTTGGCCATTAGTATTTTTTAGCGACTGTGGCCACCATTGCTATGGCAATCCTTCTCAGAGTGACTCTGGAGTTGTGACGTGTGGCAATCGGAGCACCGGCATGAAGGTCGGGCACATTATATTCCAGAGTATCCAGTATTAGGATTCCCATGTTAGTGTGTTGAGATTTATTTTGATCTTTCTTAGGAACATGTTTTTTTAAATTTATTTTACTTTCTAAGCTTTAATTTTTGGTTTGCGTTTTTAAGCTTGAAGTCTGATCATTTGGGTTTTCTGGTTAGAGTCTTTGCTTGTCTCCTCTCCCATTGTTGCCCTTTTTAAATCTTGACTGTATTGTGCTGATTTGGTAGGCAAGGGTCAACACTGGAAAGACAAAAAGAAATGTATCGGTACTCAAATGTGGCACTTGGTGCCACTGCCCACCTGCCTGCCTAAGGTAAAGTTATATCTGATGGAGGATCTCAGAAATCGTTGGTTAGAGGGGTCCTTTCATCGGATTGGCTGGCCCAGCGCTGACTCACCTGTGAAATGGGCAATAGGGGGAGGCAGCTTGATGGCCGAGGTCTGCAGGACTCTGAACAAATCCAAATCGTATTATGGGATATCATCTCCTGTTGAATTCTGCTCCGTACTTGTAATATTTCTGTTGAACTATTGTATTGTATTGAGGAGGACTTGTGTTCTGTTGTGTGTATTGTGTTGTATTGACCCCCATTCTATTTGACACCCACTGTACGCCCAACCTACCTGGAAAGGGGTCTCTCTCTCTCTGAACTGCCTTTCCCGAGGTTTCTTCATTTTTTCCCTACTAGGGTTTTTTTTTTTTTTTTGGGAGTTTTTCCTCGTCATCTTAGTGAGTCAAGGCTGGGGGGCTGTGAAGAGGCAGGGCCTGTTAAATCCCATTGCATCACTTCTTGTGTGATTTTGTTGCTCTACATAAGTAAATTGTATTGTATTGTAAGTGTGTGTCGAAACCCAATGCAAAAATCAAGAATGTAAGCTGCAGGAGCAAAGTGCAGTCGTTCACCTGAGACACTTAAGAGTCTGCATGTAAGAGAGTTGTTTTGTTCTTTTTACAATATCCATATGCAGTTAATCCCTGCTATCCACGGAGATCTGTTCCTGCGGATTCACTTACCCACAATTACAAAAGTGTAACCCATTTTGCGACACCTATGCCTATTCACAGCCATACACAACACATAAAGAATTCCGAGTGGCCAAGTGCTTAGCAGCGAAATAAGAGTTTGAGTGATAACAGGTCTATGGTGCCCTTAGATGTCCGCGGCTGTCCTGAATGGATCAATGTGCGTCTACACGGTTAGAGAAGGTGTGGGTGAGCCGTTGAACCCCATCTGTGATGGGGGCTTTGAAGTGCTGCAGATGAATGAAGAATTCCCAGTAAATGAGGGTGGTAAGCTCACATGGATCAAGTCCCCTACCCTTTGTCCACACAATCCATTACTACTACTGATTGAATGGTTTAGTGAGGTCCTCGCATTGGCCCTGCTGTGGTCACATGCGGCCTATGGTGGAGCACCTAGAAGATGACTGTAAAGGACGTAAAATTCACGTAGGTGAACCATTGGAATGATCAGTACCAAGCCTCAAGGGGCGAGTGCAGAGGGCCAGTACATCCAGCCGACCCCCATCTCCCAAGCCTGTGCCCCACTACGACCTAAACCCATTTTTCCCCTAGGATCAATGCTTCAGTATCCACGTTTTCCTTTTCCGCTGGGTAATATAGGAATGTAACCCCCGTGAATAACGAGAAATTGCCTATACTTGGACACAGTTCCTCAGTCGGCATTGGCTTATAAAACATCGTGTCAATGATTTATGATGTCACAATGAGTGACCGTTGGGGCCACGCCCCTAGCAACGGCTCACTGCATGGCAGGAAGAAACTTCACGAAAAGGTGGCATGAGCAGGAAAAAGCGAGATGCCGTCATGGTAAGCAAAAATTGTAAAAGATAAATAATCCTAACCTTTTCCCTGAAGTGAAAAATGAGAAACTAATAACACAAAACATGTTCTCTGACCTTAAAAAAAAAGTCAGAAATCCACAAAATACAAACAGAACAAATGTATTTAATTGAACAAAAAATTAATATTCACAACATCTTGGTGGAACAAAAAGGAGGTCCTAGAGAGCAAACACAGCAAGCAGCAGAGGTCTTCCTACGAGGAGTAGGCCGGCATGTTAAGCAAAGTCAGTGCACTGAAATCATCACAAAGACAACAACCGATTCAGTCTCGCAAGACAAAGCCAGGACATCTTCTCCCTAATTGCTGCCCGGTTCTCATTTGTGCCTCCACACCAAACAGAATCAGGACCTCAGGTGCTGCAGCAGTTAGTCTGCAACATCCGGACCATCGTTTTTGAGCAGCTAGTTGACTGTATCAGGCAAAGATTAAATTCTGAGAGTGTCTCGACAGCACAGATCCCTCAGGACTGCAGCTCATTTCAGATCCTAAAGGGATTCACAACTGAGAAATTTCGAAGGAGCCGATTTGTGAAGCACTTCGTCAACAGGGCCAATATGACAGCCAAGTCGCGACACTAATCCCAGTCCCGGTGTGATTAACGAGCCATGG
This sequence comes from Polypterus bichir lapradei, assembly GCA_026402145.1. NCBI lineage: Eukaryota > Metazoa > Chordata > Cladistia > Polypteriformes > Polypteridae > Polypterus > Polypterus bichir. Next base: position 5,269,288 of record JANRMT010062797.1, on the reverse strand, counting down.
GAGTGTTTTGCTTCATAGTTCTTGGATGCTTTCAATGGCGAGATTCCCTTCTAGAGAACATAAGTTCAGAATTCATCCTTCGTCTCAGCGTGCCGGCACTCGTGCCAGGGTCATGAAATTGTTATTCAGCTCATAGCCCAAAGGCACGTCTGGGGCCTTGCACACGTGTGTTATGTGTGCCATCTGCAGACTGGTTGGCTTCTCCAGATGTGATTTGTTGTTCTCATTCTCGATGTCCGCTGAGATAACTTTGTTTCCAATGTCCACTCTGAGACGGCACAGTTTGGCCTCCGAATTGCAATTTTCCCCCCTTGTTTTATGGTCTTGTGCCAGCGACAATATAATTTCCTGGAATCGACTTTTGCTCCCCACACGGTTTAGACACTTGGAAGCACAAGGAAGGACGTGTCCAGCGTTTAAAAGTTCAGTTTTGTTTGGCTGTAGAATAACTTTAAAAGGTAAACTCAAGGAAGTAATGATTCTGAGTTTTATATAGCGCCTTATAAAGAGCGACAAATCGGACTGACTGTATATAAAAGCAGGCTGTCACATGAGCATAGCATCCAAAGCCAAGCAGTGAACCAGCGTGAGCCTTCATCTTGGAATTCAGCAAGCGGCACACAGGCCTGGACTTGGTTGTTGATGACCGAGGTCTCCAGGACTCTCTGAATAAATCCAAATCCTATTATGGGATATCATCTACTGTTGAATTCTGCTCTGTACTTGTAATATTTCTATTGTACTATTATATTGTATTGAGGATGACTTGTGTTGTATTGACCCCCTTTATTTGACATGCACCGCACGCCCAACCTACCTGGAAAGGGGTCTCTCTTTGAACTGCCTTTCCTAAAGTTTCCTCCATTTTTCCCTACAAGAGTTTTTTTGGGAGTTTTTCTTTCCATTCTTAGAGAGTCAAGGCTGGGGGGCTGTTAAAAGTCAGGGCAACTTGTCCTTTTAGGTATTGGTGTAGTTGGCAGGATTCAAGATTCGAAGAGAAAATATATAGCATACTATGTCCTTTAGGGCTACGTCTTGTGTACGGTGTTTCAAATTTTGCTTTTGTTTAATGTATCGGGCTTACTATTCTGGTTTTGGTGTTGATCTCCCGGTTCTTTGACCCCTACAAGTACCATTTGACCTTGCTAATGGGCAGTCTAATTTGCAGCTTGCCATCACATCCTCTACCCTATCTTGATCCTGAATAGAGTGTGCATCAGTCCTGACAATTTGTGGTAACTCAGTGAAGGTGACTATGTCTGAAACACCCCTGAGGTGGACTCTCACTATTTCTGTCAAAAATGGATATCTACCTTGTCGTTTGAGGAATTGATGTAGTCGGCAGGATTCAAGATTCAAAAAGGAAGACATAAATAAGTTCTTTAGAGCAAAGTCTTGTGCGTGGTATTTAAACATCACTTGTGTTTAACATACTGGGCTTGGTAGTTTTGATTTTGTTTTAAACTCCTGGTTCTTTGACCCCCTACGAGGTACCTTTTGACCTTTCAGAGAGGTGGTGCCTCTAAGATAAATGAGCATTGGGAGAGTTAAAGAATCAGAGGCGTGTAACGGTCATTTGAGTTAGTAGCAGAGCAAATATTGTGATATGAGCAGGTAGCCTTGTTTGCTGTGCGCCCTTACGTCCTCTACCACATTTTAAACCTGAGCAGCCTGCATCAATCCTGAAACATTACTGAGCAGAGGGAAAGTGCACATGTCTGAAACAACCCTGAGGTGGATTTCTGTCAAAAGTTGATATCTAACTTGTCCTTTGAGGTATTGGTGTAGTCGGCAGGATTTGTGATTCAAGTAGAAGAGTAATACTGCAACTTCTTAGATACTGCAATTGTCCAGTCCTAGGAGGGATGGAAGGAAAGAAGAGACCTCAGTGTGCAACGAGAGAGAGAACGGTGGGAATGTGTGTAATAGTTTACCGTATATACTCGCAGATAAGTTCTCCCATGGATAAGTCGGGGCTTGATTTTACTGTATAACTTCTGATATTTTATAATGTCGGTCGTATAAGTCGAATGCGGAAAACTCCCACTATTGGTCCAGGAGATTATGATATGGTAATGCCCACCTGAGAGAGTAACCACGGGGCACAGTACCTTTTTTTTTTTTCTATGTTTTGTGCCTACGTGACCACATGGTAATACTGAACTATTCCGAAGTGACATTTGCACCATTTTCTGTTTTTTGTATCTCACACCCTCATACACCTTTATCGTAAGAGCATTCCTTATCTACGATGGAACGTTCGATCAGAAGAAAATATGAAGCTGGTTTGAAATTAAAAGTCATTGAAGTGGCGAATGAAATTGGTAACTGCGCTGCTGCAATAAAATTCGATGCATCTGAGAAACTTTTGCGCGATTGGAGGAGGCGAGAAGATGTTAAAAAAAAAAAAAGTGTCGCATTTTTGAACGGGCGTACAAGTTGGGTTCTGATTTTATGATCAGTTTTTCGGGTTTCAAGACCCGACATATACGCGAGTTTATACGGTATGTCTTTGATGTGTATTTGATGATGCTACCCTAGTTTTCATGAGCATACTGTTTGAATCTTTGTTGTCCAGTGGTCGTTGCCACTTTTGAATATTTGCATCTGTTGTCTCCATGGTAGTATTACCCAGCATTCCTTGCTTGTGACATCATCACTGAAAAAATTAAAAAAGTTGCTCCAGGGCACTTCCAGTGTATCCAAATTTGTGGATGAAGTCTAACATTTGTGCTTTTCCAAATGCTTTTTTGCTTTTGACTTCCTGGTTAAAGAGTCCTTTTGCTGACGGTTTGGATTTTCAATTTTGGTGAGCATTTTTAGTTTTGATGAAAGATCAGTTTGTGACTAATGGCATGTGTTTGAATACACGCATCTCCTGATCATGAGCACAGAGGCAAAGTAGTGGCTCTAAGGCTAGGGATCTGCACTGGCAATCGGAAGGTTGCCGGTTCGAATCCCGTAAATGCCAATAGGGACTCTGCTCTGCTGGGCCTTGAGCAAGGCCCTTAACCTGCAATTGCTGAGCACTTTGAGTAGTGAGAAAAGTGCTATATAAATACAAAGAATTATTATTATCACCTCACAGACTGTCTCTTGCAAGTCTGTACACCATGTTGTTACCAAAGACAAATCCCCCATTGCCATCACGTGGTGTGCAAGACGCCATCGACCCACCGATATTTGAGGTGGCAGTGCGTCTGTGGTGTCCAAGCTTTTGTACTTTCTGCTTTAACGATTATTCTTTCTTCATCTTCATCTTCATTGAAGAGTGAGGAAAGAAAAGAGGAGCCAACGGCTCCAAATATGAGCTACAACCGCGCCATTTGCCTTCTCAAAAACCCTTTATGTTTTCTCGTTAGGGTATATATATATATTTATATGTAAGTATGTATGTGTGTGTAGGTAGGTATGTGGAAATCCACAAAAGGAGCAAATGAATTACGTGTCTTAAAACAGTTTTTTATTCCTAAGCTTTTGATCCCTACCAGGTATATGCAGGTTTGAGGAGGTCATGCACATAATAAATAAGACTTTATGACCAGCACCCTTCTCAATCCTCACCCCACCCACCCCAAATCCACCTATCCTCCCCTCTTTATTTACTATATATTACCTTGAGTTCCTGTATGTCTAATAATTTTCCTCTGATGATGATACCTTCTAGGAATCTGAAACCTAGGAATAAAAAACTGTTTTAAGACACGTAATTAATTTGCTCCCTTTGTGGAGTTTCAGCTACAAATATGCAAATCGTATCACATACTTTCCCCTCCGCTTATGAACTATGACCTGTACCAGCAGATGCTAGTGCAGGACATAGTTCCACCTCCTAACTCACGTCCTCTCTTCAGGTCTCCCTTGTTAAGTGATGTAATCGAATGGAGTCAACTCGGCTATTTTTGAAATTCACCTCAATGGGCGTGTCTTGTGTCCCTGTGTAGTGTTGTCCCTCCTGGGCGTGGCCAGTCCTCACCGCTTTCTGGTCCGCGCCTCAGATAATCGGAGGACGTGTTTCGCGGCACTAATAGTTCCTTGAGCCTTTCATTGCTCTCGCTCTTTGATGGGACATCCGAATGGCGGGCGGAGTGGTCCATGACGCTGATGTACAGTATATACGTTGACTGCAGCAAAGGCACGAAGGTAGACAAATAGAGACCGCAGCAGGAAAGCGTCTCATTTGAGATCCCAATTAAAAATCAATTCGGCGTTCTACTAGTGAGCTCGCCGCCATCGCATCGGTACCACACACTCCGCTCTAATAATTAAAATATCATTGCGGCTGCCAGTGATAACTGGCAGAGCCTCGCATTTGATTTGAAAATCAGTTTGGAGTATTGTGTATTGTCGGGCAGAGCGCGAGCGGGTTCTACAACGGTACAACTGTAACATTAAGAGGCAGCCGGTGACCGCCGGGCTCCTGACGGCAGGGGCTTTGACAGGTTGATAAATTAGGACTGACACTTGCCAAAATGGCTGTCCTTCCCACAGCCTGCCAGTCGAGCAGTTCCACTCCGTTAATTGAATTGGCAATTTGTGTAACAGTACCTGCCCCTGAGCTCTCGGAAAGCTGGAGCTGCCATTTAGCTCCGTTAATCCAGAACTTGGGAATAAGGACGCTAAGCTTCACAAGAAATTATTGCAGATTTAAAATGACAGTCAGGGGCCCTGTTGCCAATTTTCCATTAAATGAGAAATAAATTAACAATAGCAATAATGTCGACTTATAAAACCCAAAGTTAAATTGACTTTCAAGTAGCGCTGTGATTTCAAATTGCTGCTGTTCTGAGAATCAGGTTGCATATTTTACAGAGCGAGCCGAAAGCTGTTTATACCGCGTCCTGATTGAACGCCTGCCGTACTCGCTTTCATTTAGCTTTTCATATTAATTTTACTCGTAGGAGCGGCAGCCTCGAAGAAGAATGAAAGCGATACGCCGCCGCCACCGCCGCCTCTCCAAATATGTGCTCAGCGCCAAAGAAAGCGACCGGACCGCCGTGTCACCAGAGTGTCATCCGGGGCTGAACGCCGGACCGCCATGGCGTTCTGTGTGGAAGTGAACGGTTCATCGAGGGAGAATACTGGCGGCGTGTCGTAGAGGGCGTAGGGAAAGTGATAAAAATAAAAAAAAAAATAAAGACAGAAAGAAAAAAAGAAGGAAGGCTGAAACGCAGCAGTCACGGAAAAGTAAAAGTAACAATCAGGGACTTGGGAATCTCAGCGGCACGGAAAGATAGACGGAAATGAGCGTTTAAGTGCGCTTTAATGGGGTGAAATAGAATGATAAATGGTGCTGGGAAGCTAATGGATCGAGCGGCAGAGCTGTCGTTTAGCGCGAACGGAGAGACGCCGGTGAAGCAAAGTGTCTGTCTGTCTGTCTATTGTATAGTGCCTTTCACATCTCTCACTGACATATAGCATCTTTCCAGTCTCTCGCTGTCATGTAGTGATTTTCCAATTTCTCTAGGTATGCATCTATTTTATACTATCTATCTATCTATCTATCTATCTATCTATCTATCTATCTATCTATCTATCTATCTATCTATCTATCTATCTATCTATCTATCTATAACAAAGTGTGTCAGCTTTATCGTGCCCTTTACATCTGTTTATTATATAACACCTTTCACATCTGTCTAGCTCTCAGTATTTAGTGTCTTTTCGATTTATATTATATAGTGCATTTCACCTCAATCTTATAGTGCCTTATCAATCTATCTATATATGTATCTGTCTGTCTGGAATGGGTAGGACAAGGGTTCATGGGTGTCAATGTACCAGCTAGACAATCCTCTTTTAATTTTAATAGAAAAGAAAGTATTGTTAACAGAAACAACAGTGTTTATCATTCCTGCACAGGAGTAATTACTGAGTCTCTGAGCTGGGCCCTCAAATGAACACCCACATCTTGCTGGCGGAATGAATATATAGTAAATGTCTAGGAATGGGGCTTAAAGCAGGACTGTAGCCAGAGGTCTTCTGTGTCTTGCCTTTGGTGCTGTAGGTGAGGAAAAAAGAGGTCAATAGTGACAGCGGCCCCACGTATATGGGGAATTGTTTACCTCGGCAGTGCTCTTAAGTTGTCCACTTGTGTGACTCTATCTATCTATCTATCTATCTATCTATCTATCTATCTATCTATCTATCTATCTATCTATCT
>JANRMT010062797.1:5177617-5259607 GCA_026402145.1 Polypterus bichir lapradei | reverse complement strand
CTATCTATCTATCTATCTATCTATCTATCTATCTATCTATCTATCTATCTATCTATCTATCTATCTGTCGGGTGGTCCAGATGTAATTATGCAGATCCAGATTGTCTGGATGACTTTGATTTATGCGGGGACGATTCCAGTTTGGCGCGAAGACGATTCTTCATGTCATCAGTTCGCACACTTTGTCGATGGTCCGGGATTTTTCGGGTGATTTTCTATGTAATAAACTTATTAAGTTATAGCATACTGAAAATTGCATAATTAGATCTGGACCACTGTATATGTGCTGTATAAAGTGAAGGCCTTTTCCCTCACTATTTGTCAATCTCTAAAACTTTATTAATCCCAAAGGAAATTGCATGCTTCACACAGCTAATGTTTAATTGTGCTGCCTAGAGTTCAAGCCACTATATATAATAGAGATCTTTCCTGTCACTATGATGCTGCACGCCGCTTGCTTTAATCGTGTTGCCTGTTCTGCAGGGTGCTATATCAAGTGAAGACCTTTTCTCTGTTTAAGATGCAGCACGCTGTCGCTTTTCACCTAGTGTGCCAGGGGCTGTATAAAATGGAGGGCTTCCCTCTCACTGTTTAAGATGCAGCACAGCCCTTGCTTTAACAGTGTCTTCCAGTGTGCAAGGCACTTTATGAGGTGAAGACCGTCCTTCTCATGGTTTGTCATGCTACACGCAGCTCATTTTAATGGTGATCTCAGTGTGCAGGTCCCACTATAAAATGAAGCCTTTTCTCTCTCTATCATGTCATGTTGCACGCAGCTCGCCTGATTGTTGTCACCCAGTGCACAAGGTGCTCTATAAAGAGAAGGCCTTTCTTCTCAGTATTTGTCATGCTTTATGCAGCCAGCTTAGTTATGACCCCATCTGCAAGGTACCATATAAAGTGAACACCCTTCCCTCCCAATTTGTCATGCTGTACGCAGCTTGTTTTAGCCGTGTCACCCGGTGTGCAAGGCGCTATATAAAGTGAAGGCCTTTCTTGTCATCTTTTGCCATGCTGTATGCAGCTCGCTTTAACGGAAAGTGTTTTGAAGTCACCGTAAACTCAAACGAGAGATGTGAGGATCACTGCGCCCTTCTCCTCCAGCAGGGAGCAGATTCAAATTTTACAATCGAGTGGCACCACATGAGAAGCGGGCACATTTGGCGAGACACTCGGGCAACATGGGCAAGAAGCCCGAAAATAAACAGCTAGATTACCGGGTTTAAGGTCAAACGGAAGAAACACAACGCTGTAATGCGAGGAATGAAGAGCGCACCGCTCCAGCGCCGCCCCTTCGCCGATCTCACCTGCGCTGTTTCCGCGGAGGTGGCGGGCAGCTGAGGTGACAAACCCGCTGACTGATTGATGTTTTCAGTAAATTTAGAATGCCCCATTCACGGTTGCTATAGCAATAAATCCGCCCACTTTACGGAAAGTTTCCTAAAATGTTTAGCTCTTAAGAGGAGAGACGACAGTTGCCTTTGTCACAAAAGATGTCACCGATGCTACAGATCTCCACGGCAGGGATGGCACATTTTATTAGACGGAAAACGTAGTTTAAGTGGCATGTGACAATACAAGAAAGGAAATGCACTTGTTGACTCCCGTGTGGTGAAAGGCGCATTATCAAATAAATCGCTATCCTCCTCCTGGGCTGGAACGGGGATGTCATCCCCACCAGAGAGCTCTCTTGGCACGGGGGCACCCGTTGCTGGGCGAGGGCATCACACTGACACCTCATGCGTTATCATGTCAGCAGTGGCAGACCCTAATGATGCCCAAGGGATTTCCTCACATGACATGGAGGCAATTATTATTTTCTTCTTTTTTTTTTAATTTTTATCACTTCCCCAAAAAAATCTAGAAAGAGTGGAGAAGCCCCCGTGTCTTATGCAACAAATATACCACATGATCCTGAGCCCCAGTCAGAAAAGGTGCTATACTGAGGCCCAGCTCTCTTTGAGGCTGATGATGGGGTGGCATGGTGGCACAGTGGGTCGCTTTGTCTGTTTAATGTGAGGATGTTCTCGCCGGGCTTGTGTGGGTGTCAGCCCAGGATGCTCCCCATAGTTATTGGCAAAACTGGAATCTGGGATCAAGGAATATTTGGATGTGTGACGTATGACATGTTTCCAACTTCAGTTCAAAGTATAGATGCCACCTGGTTCATGGCCATAGAGTGCTCTTCAGTACTAGTAAACCTCAAATGTCTTTTTTTTATGGTGTCTTTCCTTCACCACCAGGTGCTTTACAAGGTGCGTGTGACTACCATTCCAGCCAGTGGGCTCATACATGATGAGCAGTGGTACAGGGCACCTCTTCGAGCTTTGCCAATGTCTTTTAGCACATAAACACAAAAAGCTTGTATTCTGCCTCAAAAGCTGTTGCCACCCAAGTGAGGCTGAGTGGTAAAGGTCAGAAAATAAAAAAACACCCAAGATCCATTCTGCCTCCTATTTTCCCACCTGTGCCTTAAGGAGTCTTACCTTTCTGAGGAGGATATGATCTTGGCACTCCTGGCACATGTGTTCAACAGGGTAGATGTGCTCTGGACTGATAAACGTCACTGTTGACTTTAGCAATGCTGACCACAGAGATTACGTTTTAAATGTAGTTGAGTAATATTAAGATGTCCAGTAGATGTTCAGAATCCATGCTAAATGTGATCGTTGGATTTAATCAAGCAGACCGTGAATGTACTATTTACAGTTTTGCAGGTGGCTGGTCACTTTCAGAGGTTTACTTTTTCACAGCCATCTCACTCTGCAATGTCCTGAAAAATACTCATCAGAGCGCCCTCTGGTGGCACCATATGATACTGCAGCCAAATAGTTCTCCTGATTAAGTACTTGAGACTCCTTGGGGACCTCTAACAGCTTGGTGGAGGTGGCACCTCATTTACTCTTTTATGGGTGAAAAATGCTTTCCATCTACAGGGCATGGTCCAGTCTGCCCATACTGGTGTGTGGAGGGGTGCTGCATTCACCAGTGTAGAGTCTGTCCCTTGTCAAGGCCACCTCCATACCCCTCCGTGGAAGCCTTTTTTAATACATAAAGTCAATATGAGGGCCATTTACTTTCTGTAGCTGCTCTGACTATTGAGGGATGCAAGGTGGCAGAGTGAGTAAGCAGCAATGGCAGGTGTGGCACTAGACTGTCACAGGACACCTGTAGTGACTACATAAGAAAAACAATGCTCAGATACATGGAGGCCCCAGTGCTGTTGGACTGAGGTGTCTTCTTCAAATCGTCCATGTTTGACAGCGGCTATGCTGTGGTCTGCTAGGATAGGCGCTCTATAAAAATCTCCTTCTCAGTAGCTCCCAATTGGTATCTGGGAGTTATGAGGGTTTTGAGTGGGGAAGCCAAACTTGTCTTGATGAATTGTTCTCTCTGATATGACCTGTGATGGCCTTATTCATAAAAGGTACTAGATAAAATAACAATCACTGGATAACATGTCTCAATCCATTTTTGAAAGGGCAGGGCTGTTGATTTGCGGGATGTGGTCCTGGCAACATTGAGTATAAATTAACCCTGGATCGGAGGGTGCCAGTCCATGGCAGAGACCACTAATGCACATTGAGCTAGTCTAGTCTTTGTGATATGGGAGGAAGATGAGAGCAGCATGTGGACACAGTGCCAACATGCAAACTACACACAATACCTGGGCATTGGGTCCACCACCCAGTGAGTCACCATGCCACCTTCATTAGATCTGGCCCCTTGAATACAGCTAACTATCCATTAATTATATATTGCCTCTATCTATCTATCTATCTATCTATCTATCTATCTATCTATCTATCTATCTGTCTGTCTACTGTGATATAGCGCCTTTTTTTTAATCTACACTATCTGTGAAGTATTGCTCTTTAGTGTATTCTGTCAATGTAGCAATCCCATATATTATAATGTAATACAATATTAGTGTTCGTGTGAAAGATTAACGTGATCAGTCGCTTGACCCCAGTGAATGCCTGCCCGAGCCCGTGTTGGCATTGTCTGTCACTCTTTGCAAGCAGGTGCCAGCTCTGAGCGCCTCCTGTGTCTCCTTGCCGGGCCTCGCTCTCAGAGGACTGGGAAAAGGCAAACGCTTGGAGCATCACCGGAGGGCACAGGCACATTTCCTCGAGCGTGTGAAGGACGGCATGCCTTTGGTTGGTGCGGCTGGGCCTCGGGGAGCTGCACTCTGACACCTCGCTCTCCACATGTTTACAGCTGGGCCTGGTGAGGATTTAATGACCATCCAGCGCATTTATTACATCATTAATTGCACTTAATGTGGCCGCATTACCACAACGCTTGGCTAAGCTCTGGAAATTAAGTACAGAGCGCTTTGTTATAAAATTCACCGTAATGAGCTCTGGTGGGACGAGCTCTGTTAACTTTCAAATTACCGCAGGCCATCGTTTTTTTCTTCGTTCTCCAAAAAGAAAGTCATTCACAAGTTGGAATCTTGCTAGATGCCTTAAGGGCGCCACTCTGAATGATCTTCAATGACTGGGACCCACTTGTGCCCAAATATACTAGAGGCCATGCCACCTCATATGGTTGGCATGACACCCCTACCCATTGGTTGGTGTGTCCAATGTCGCTCACTCCCGCCCTTCCATTTTACTGTCTCAGTGGTTTATTTTCTTGATTGGTCTGCAAGGCATGTGGTGATGGTGGAAGGCACTGTATAAAATTGGGGTGGCCCATGCAGGAGGTGGATCTCCAGTGGTTTCCATTGACTTGTTGCTCGTCTTTGGGGGCATCCACCCAAATCCTTGGTCCACTTTTTATTTTATTTATTTTTTTTTTTACATCTCTTGACTCCCAGCTGGACACTGTCTGGGTGACATTGGGGTTGCACTGAGATGTTTAGTTCCTGCCACTCCTGCTGGTCAGTAGTTGCCAATGAGACTGACAGTGGCAAATTTAATTTAATTCTGAAAGGAAGAAGTCAGATGTCATCTGGCATGAGGGCACTTAAAGTTGACAGTGTTCTTAAAGTTGGTGAAATATTGGGTCAGCCACACATTATAGTATGGGCATCAGGCTGTTCAGAACCCTCATCTAGGTATTGGCCAACAATCTCAAATGGCTGACATTGTCACTCTCTGTCATTTGGCCTAGCAAGTAAATTGAATATGACGTTTCTATGTCTGGCATAGACTATTCACCATCAGCAGATGATGTCCCATCTGATAGCCACAGAGTGGTCATTCACAACAAGGTCTCAGCTTGACCTCAGATTCTAAAAATGAAGGTGCTTGTGGCTTTTTTAACCAAATGCCATTGTTCAATTTTGAAATAAATAACTCACTAATTGAAATCTACTGAGGCCTTGGCTGCAGAACGGGTCACATTGTGGCATTCAATATTGTGGTCAATACTGCTGGACAGAACAGCTCAGAGCTCTGCAGGTACTTTTCAAGCAATAAGCCACTTCAAGGCAAGCAGGAGGACCAACATTTACCAGGCACCTGTTGGTAGCTCTGCAACTGGGGAGTCTTCAGGTGGGCAGCTTTGCTGTTAGACATTTAGTGGTCACCTGATGAACGCACCTCCATTGTGGCTGTTCAGGCCCAGTCAATCCCAGGCTTGTACCACCTGTTCTTTATGTGTGGACAGTTGGTGCTGATTATTAAGAGTAGAAGCAGGACAGTGAAGAGCAACCAAGGACTTCCATGTCCTACTCTGGTAGGCTCAAGGCATTGAACTTCTGGAGTGGCTTGGAGACATCGTCAAGATCTTCACAATTCTCAAAGAGAACCAGTAGAGTTCTGTCAGTTAAACAGTGAATTGTGTTTTTAAGGACACCTAGTGGAGACTAAGAGAAGAGGATTGTAATTTAGTTAAATTATGAAATTAAACTCCTTAAATCTTGAGCAGAGAAGGCTACATGGGACCAAACTGAGGTCTTCAAAATTTTGAAAAACATCTATAAAATCAATCCACCAAACAGTCAGTGGCATATTGGAGGACACTTAGGCAGGAAGGAACTTTTAATTGTAACTTTATTAGGAAATTAAAATCCTTAAATCTTGGGCAGCTAAGGGTACATGGATCCAAACTGAACTCTATAAAAATTCAGTCATAGCTAAACCAGATCCAGCGTACTCCTGTCAGTTAAACAGTAAATTACGTACTCAAGGACACCTAGTGGAGACTGAGGGAAGGGAATTCTCATTTTAACATTATTGGGGAAATTCAAATCCTTTAATTTTGGGCAGAGAAGGGTACATGGATCCAAAGGGTAGTCTTCAAAATTCAGGCAGTCATAGCTGAACGAGATCCAGCATACACCCCTGTCTGTTAAACAATTGAATCAGGTACTCGAGGACACCTAGTGGAAACAAAAGGGAAGGAACATTTCAATTAGTTTTGTTTAATTGGGTCATTAGAGGACCTTATTGAGGGCCTTAAAATTCTCAGAGGCATAAATAAAGCTGATCCTGCAAAATTCTGTCAGTTAAATAGCGAACCACATACTTGAGGACATCTAGTGGAGACTAAGAAAAGGATGCTTTAATATTACTAGCTAATTAAACCCTTTAAATCTTGAGCAAAGAAGACTACCGTTTTTACTCGTGTACCACGCGCCCTCGTGTAAGACGTGCACCCTAATTTTTACAAAGAAAAGCACGAAAATCGTTTTGCCCGTGTATGACGCATGTTGTGATTGCATAGGAAGCGTTTAGAGAGAGAGAGAGCGCGAGAGTGCAAGCGAGAGAGAGAGATGGAGCGCGAGTGCATGAGCAAGTGAGCGAGAGAGAGAAAGAGAGCGAGTGAGTGAGCAAGCCCAAGCAGAAGAAGTAAACATTACAGAATTACATTTCCTCGTGTATGACACGCATGTGATTTTCTAATGCTAATTTTCGGGAAAAAATGTGCACGTGGTACACGCGTAAATACGGTATGTGGAATACAACTGAGGTTTATAAAATTCGGAAAGGCATAGGTAGGGCTGATCGTGCAGAATTGGGTCAGTTAAACGGTGAATCACACACTTGAGGACACCTAGTGGAGACTGAGGGAAAGAAACCTAATTTGGTTTAATTAGGTAATCAAAACCCATAAATCTTGAACAGAGAAGACTATATGTGATGTAATTGAGGTCCATAAAATTGTGAAAGTCATAGATAAAGCTGAACAAGCAGAATTGTGTCAGTTAAATGGTGACTCGGACACCTAGTGGAGACTAAGAGAACTTCATGAAGTTTAATTAGGTAATAAAAACTCTTCAATCTTGAGCAGAAAAGTCTATGTGGGATATAATTGAGGTCTATAACATTATGAAAGGCACTGATAAAGCTGATCCGGCAGAATTCCGTCAGTTAAACGGCGAATCACACATTTGAGGACTTCTAGTGGAGACTAAGGGAAGGCAGTTTTAATGTAATGTAATTTGATTTAATTATGTAAATTCAAAATTGTGATAGGCATTGATGAATTTGATCTAGTGGAATTGTTTCAATGAAATAGTGAATCGCACATTCAGGGACATCTAGTGGAGACTAACAGGAAGGGAACTGTATCGAATTGGATTAGGTAAATAAATCTGTTAATTCTTGAGCAAAGAAGACTGTGTGGCAACCTGATTAAGGTCCTCACATTTCTCAAAGCCATAGATAAAGCCTGATCCAGCAGAATTTGACCAGTTAAAACCGGGAATTCACGCACCCGAGGGCACCTAGTGGAGACTAAGGGAAGGAAACTTAATTTGGTTTAATTAGGTAATCAAAATCCATACACCTTGAGCAGAGAAGACTATATGTGATGTAATTGAGGTCCATAAAATTGTGAAAGTCATAGATAAAACCGAACAAGCAGAATTGTGTCAGTTAAACGGTAAATCGAGGACACCTAGTGGAGACTAAGAACTTTATGAAGTTTAATTAGGTAATAAAAACTCTTCAATCTTGAGCAGAGAAGTCTGTGTGAGATGTAATCGAGGTCTATAACATTATCAAAGCACTGATAACGCTGATTCTGCAGAATTAAAATAATAATAATAATACATTTTATTTATATAGCGCCTTTCCCATGTCGGTTAAAAAGGAAATCACATACTTGAGGACACCTAGTGGAGAATAAGGGAAAGGAGTTTATTGTAATTTTCTAATTAAATTCCTTAAATCATGAGCGGCATGGTGGCGCAGTGGTAGAGCTGCTGCCTCGCAGTTAGGAGACCCGGGTTTGCTTCCCGGGTCCTCCCTGCGTGGAGTTTGCATGTTCTCCCCGTGTCTGCGTGGGTTTCCTCCGGGCGCTCCGGTTTCCTCCCACAGTCCAGAGACATGCAGGTTAGGTGGATTGGCGATTCTAAATTGGCCCTAGTGTGTGCTTGGTGTGTGGGTGTGTTTGTGTGTGTCCTGTGGTGGGCTGGCACCCTGCCCGGGATTGGTTCCTGCCTTGTGCCCTGTGTTGGCTGGGATTGGCTCCAGCAGACCCCCGCGTCCCTGTGTTTGGATTCAGCGGGTTGGAAAATGGATGGATAGATTCCTTAAATCCTCAGTCGGAGTGATGGTGTTGGTCTTCAAAATTCTTGGAAGCATTGATAAAATCAATCTGTATTATTAATGGAACAATGATTCACGTACTTGATGACACCTAGTGGAGACTAAAGGAAGGTCATTTTAATTATTTTTATCTGTTGTTTAAACCACTTAGCTCTTGAGCAGAGAGGGCTACATGGGACTTAATCAAGGCCACAACTACGAATGGCATTGGTCTGAACAATCGGACCTGGATTTTCTTTGCGTCTAACGACTTTGGGGATGGCCAGACACCTTTGATCGCGTGAACATTTCTTTATGTTGTCTGTACAAGTCAGCCATAAGATTTTGGATTTCCCGAGTGATGCCAGGTTCCTCTGACAGTTGTCTGCATTTATGCTGCTGGTGCGGCTCGTCTCTCAGCCTATGCAGATTGTCCTTACTCCTCATTCACATCACGCGGCACAGAGGCGTTGCCGTCCCCTGCTGCATTAATAGCACACCTTCTCCACATTTCCTGACCCCACTGGCCTCCCCTCCTGATTTGCACAGTGTGTTCCTAATTTTTTTTCGCTTATTATCTCAGCATGGCGGGGAGAGCCTCGACACAATGAATATGGTGTAACCGAGCAGGTCGCTCTGCGTGACTCCCTGGATGGTGCAGGCCTGAGAATGTCCCGCTTGATTCCCAGTTAGGGAGTCTTGGCAGTGACCATCTGATGAGGGAATCACTTAGGCCAGGGGTCAGGTGGTCCATTTCTACAGTGCGTTTCACACACCATGTGGCAAATTACAACTGTGGGTCACGTGGAGAGGGGCAATGAATCACTAATGGCCTAAGTGAGTAAGAGTCTGGAAATATGCCCAGGGGCACCAAGCTGGCAGAAACGTCACAGATGTGATGGTCTCTATGCCCCCTTAGCAATATGCCCCACCATGACACCCAGTGGAGCTTGTCCATTTGCTTTTCCAGTCACATCATTTGCTTTAGTACTCTGGTGGTGCTTTTGCTACATAACTGCAAATTAAAATATCACCCCCTTTGCTTTTCTTGACCGTAACTCCCAATTAGGCCCTTAGGCATTCACAACAGGACTCCAAATATTTGGCTGTTAATCAGATTTAGTACCTAATTACATTCATTTAATGTACTTCACCAGACCCTTACAGACAACTGCACTAATCACCCCCATTATGTCCTTTACCCTATCTGCTAGGCCCTTGGTCCACCCGAATAAAACTTTTCACATGCCCTAAAAGACCCCTAAATGCATTCATCAACCACTTGATAGGTACCAGTCTGCCGACAGCCATACCACTCACTCGACCTTTAACAAGCCCCAATAGGACTTTGACCACCAAGACTGTTCGGCCGTTTACAGTGCCAGTACAATGTTAACCATCCAACCCATTAGGACCTTTACAAGCAGGTTCATGAAGTGATCCCACCCATTAAGCAACTACTGTGTTCCAGTATGAGCCTAACTACCCCAAATTTAGACCCTTCATAGGCCCCAGATAAGGGTCCGCTGTACACATTATACAACAAAAGTCCATGAAACCTTACCCTTTTGGCCTCAATATACCCCAGTTTGACCTTTACTACCCCACACATTAGGCTGTTAATAGGCCTCAGTATGGTCCTCACCGTCCTTCCCATTAGGCTCTTAACAGACCCCAGAACAACCCTCATCCATCACCCCAACCATGAGGCTCTTAACAGGCTCCAGTATGAACTTCACCACACCACCCATTAGTCCCTTGATAGACCCCAGTATGACCCTCATCCACCACCTCACCCACCCCCATTAACCCCTTCACAAGCTCCCTCAGGACCTTAACCACCCGCAGTAGGACCATAAGAGGATGGAGATATGAGTGGACCATTCAGGCCATCACATCCATTTGGTTTCCTTATAGCTTTGCCAGGATCTCTTTTGTCAGCATTTCCATTTTAATGGCACGACTCGATACTTCGTTCAACATTCTCACCGACCTTTGTGTGAAGATGTGCTGCCTGACTTCCAGTTAAAATGCACTTTCTCAGTAGGGGCTTAATAATTTCATCTGTGAGACCTTTTCGGATTTACACACCCCTCCCACTAGTCCCCAGTAAGCCCAAAACTACCTATTTAGTGAAGCCCTCCAAGGAACATACCCTTCCCTCCCATTAGGTTTTTTACAGGCCCCAGTAGGGCCTAAACTACCTAATTTAGGGTCTGACGAGTCCCCAAGTAGACCCCAGTATGACTCTCAAGAGACCTTAACCATTTCCCTTAAGAGGATGAGAGTTTTGAAGAAAGCATCCTGTCCATCAAACTCTTTTGGTTTGCTAACAGCTAAGTTGTTCCAGCATCTCATCCCAGTACTTTATAAAAGTTGTAATGGTTTCCAGAGTTGTTGTTCCTGATTCTCGTGATCCTTAGTGTGAAGATGTATTTCTGGTTTCCAAGCAGGACCTCCCTACGTAGCACTTGGGCCTCAGTAGGACCCTACCCATTCCATCCCTAACCACCCCTCCCTTAATTTATTCTGAGCCCCATCATTTAAGTGCCTTATGAATGGGAAAGGTGCTATATAAAGTGACAGTATTATTATTATCATTAGGTACATCACTTAGGCTGGTTTCCACAATGGCAAGCCACGTCTCTCTGGTGCCATCCGATCTCCGTGCCTTTAAATCTCCCAGTAATAACGATGACTTTTATTTCCGTGTGTCGAAATCATTTCATCAACTTCAGCCCTCGACAGTTTCATCAAAACGGCTTCCAATTAGGTGACGGAAGATGCCAGAGACCCTGAAAACGGCTTGTTAGATTTGATGGGTGTCATTAGATCTGGCTCATTATCATTTTTGCATATCCAAAAAGACATCAAAATCAATAAAAGTTAATTACTGCAGTTCAAAAATGCTGACAAAAAGCTTTTGAGGAACTCTGAGCAAAAAAAAAAAAAAAAACGAAGAAGGAGGAAGGCGCCGCTGGAGATCCTTAGCCGGATCTAAAAGAATAATATGAAGAGCTCAGGATCTGATTCTTACACTTTGATTCTACGTGTCCTGTGTTTCTAAGTGTGATCTGTTTATCCTTTAAGTAGTTTCCTTGTTGGCTGCGTCTTAACTCTTTGGATCAGCTGCGTGAGAGGCGCAATATAATATGAAAACATTACCATTCTGTTTGTGATAGGGGAGCCTATCCCATCAGTGCAAGGCAGAAACCAAACCTGGACAAGCTGCCAGTCAGTCGCAGTACCCACTCACTCACACACCAATGCCAAGGCTGATTCACCTCACCTGCACATCTTTGGCGTATGTGGGAGACGAGGGGAGAGCATGTAAACTCTACACGGGCAATGAGCGGGATGATTGTGAAGCACTAACCACTGTGCCACCACACTGCCCTGAAAAGCGTGTCAGTATCTGGCCCTGCTCTGGCATTTTGTGGGCAGAAGGTCTTTTGTTTTGGTGGCTGCTGTGTTGATTTTCAGCTCAATTTGTGTATTCACGTCCTTTATAGCGCCTTGGGATGGCGCAGTGTAAAGTAAAGATTGACGGCTTTGTGCCGACCTGTAAAGATGAACCTGCCCGGCCTGTTCCTGATGTCCTCCCAATCTTAAATGGCTGGACTGGCATTTTCTAGAACCATGTTCTATTATGGTAATTGCTAATTCAGATAGAATTAAAAAAAATTTGACCCTGTGCTCTTTTATAAAGCACTATAAAAAGCTGTTACATTCCAGTGTATATAGTGCCATTCCTCGGAGGCACGAAGACGCAGCCCTGTCTACTTTTAGACGTGCTACCTTTAGCATTCACCCCATTTCAAAGTGATTCTTTAGCTTATATAGCGCCTTTCATGGACTGTAATCTGACAGTGCGTTAATAGAAAGTCTTCGCCCTTTATTTTATATCACCTTGTTTACTGTGAACACAGTAGCCGAGCATTATGGAGATGCACACATAAAGCAAGTAGAAAGCTGTAGTTCTTTACTTTATATGGCGCCTTTCCTGACCTGATGAGCTCTCTTACCAGGCCCTTCAGTCTGTGCAGTGACTTTTTAGAAAGTCTGTACAGGTAGGTCATGATCTTGAGTGCAGGTAGGTACCACTTAATAAGGCAGACACAGGGGGCACCACAGAGCTGACTGAGTGGGCTGTGACTCATAGAGCACACCTCATGTAAACTTTAATGACACAGTGGTGTTCAAGGAGTCCCCTGCCGACTCAACACCCACTCCTATACATACGTGTCTCTCACCGCTGCGTAACTGTTTTGTATAGTGCCTTCCACAGACCCCACTACAGAAAGTGTTTATAGCACAACAGTCAAGTGGGTCAGATATGAAAAGAGCAAGCGCCCAGCAGAGGACCCCCAGTAAATAAAAACAGGAACAAGTCTGTGTGTTGCTCATAGGTGCCTATTCTGGTAGGTGCAGATGCACAGACAGACACACGGGGCGCCATAGAGCTGAAGAAGCAGGGCTGTTAATCACAAAGCACAGATCATGAGCCTGTACACACAGTCTAGTGCAGGGGTCTCCATCTCTGGTCTTGGGGGGCCGCAGTGGCTGCAGGTTTTCATTCTAACCCTTATCTTAATTAGTGACCTGTTTTTGCTGCTAATTAATTTCTTTCAAATTCATTTTAACTGACTTGCTCTTGAAGACTCAGACCCTTTAATTGTTTCTTTTTCCTTAATTAGCAGCCATACAATAATGAGATATAAAATGAGCCAAAACAAGACCAGCAAACTGTGTCCATCATACAATATCTGAAAATAAAGAAAGGTGAAGGTCTCGGGAATGCTGATTTGCTCAGGTCTACAAAACATTTCACCAGAGCTCTTAGAAAAGAGAAAATCAGCAATTTCAGAAATGTCTGCTGATGCACAATGAGAGCAGCAACAAGACATGGAATTAAAGAACGGGTTTGATTAACAACAAGAATCGGCGCCTTATTAAGCAATTGGTTGGAATTTGAGGCCCTGACTTAGGTGGTCTTCTGTTGGCTCACTCACTTCATGTTTCATTTCTGTTTGGGGGGCCATTTAAGGAAAGAAATGAAGCAACTCAGAGGAATAAATTATAAAAAACAAGTCAATGATAATTAATTCAAAAGAAAATAATTAGCAGCAAAAACAGGTCACTCATTAAGAAAAGGGTTAGAGTGAAACCCTGCAGCCACTGGGGCCCTCCAGGACTAGAGTTGGGGACCCCTGGTTTACACTTGTCCCCTACTGACCTCACGCCAACTCCTGTGCATAGGGGCCTCGCTGTCACATCAGTGGTGCATACAGTGTCTTTCACAGTGAGCACTACAGAATGTAGTTGACGATGGCTTGGCACAGCAGTCGAGTGGGTCAGCTGTAAAAGCTCCAAGCGCCCAGTAGAGGACCAAAGTCAGTAATAAGGTGTGTGACTCGTAACTGTGTGTGCAGGTAGAGGCACAGACAGACCAACCCAGGGGTGCCACGTGGCTGTAGGATTCATGGAGCCCAGATGACGGACCTGCACACACAGTCTTGGCCTGAACTTTTGTTCAAAGTCACCCCTACTGACCCCACCCGTCCACATGTGACTATCTCAGTGTCATGTGACGGCTTCATATAGTGCCTTTCACAATGAGCACTGTCAAAAGTCTTTAATTAGACCTGTTAGAGTTGCAAATGGCCCAGCTGTTGAGGGGATTGACAACTGCCAGTGCCCTGTAGAGGACCACTGATAAGTAAAAAGTGAGTGAGAGGGTCTTTACACAGTACTGACAGACATAATTAGTGCTGATTCACAGGCTACCACAGGGGGCGCCACAGAGCTGAGTTAATGAGGCTGTGATTTGTGGACAATGGATTGTGGACCTGCGCACACACACACACACACCACTATTGACCTGACTCCCACCATGCATATCTCGGTGCCACACACCTGTTTCATGTAGCGCCTTTCACTGTTGATCATAGTTACTGTATGTGCAGGTAGAGGCAGACAGAGCTGACAGAGTGGGCCGTGAGCACTTCTCATGGACTTATACACAAACTCTGATGACACAGTGGCGTCCAAGGCCATCTACTGTATGTCTTACTGTCACGTGTCTGTTTCATTTAGTGCCTTTCCCAGTCAGCACTACAGAAAGTAATTCATTTTACAAGCCTAAGTTGACATTGGCACAGCAGTCGAGCAGAGACTTCAACAGAATAAAACTCAAAAATGTTAAAGTGGCCGTCCTGCTTCTGGGCCTTAGCAGTAACTGGCTGGCTGATCCCCTTGGCATGTGACACATGACAGGGCACAGGCCACACTTACCCACCAGGCGATATTCCAAAGCCTCACCTCCTTAGACTGGCGCCTCATGTCCTCCCACCAATTGAATCCTCGTCCACTTTCCTCCCTTCTCCAGTTTCACTGGATTGTTGGGGGGGGGTATGGGATGGGGGATGCAGCTTTATGGTGCCAGCGTATGGCCACACCTGGGTTAATCACAAAAATGGCTTCTGGGGTCCTTTGGGCTGTATAGGAGCTCCTAGGGGTCAACTGCCTAGTGCTCCCTCTGGTGGTCTCAGGTGCTTCTGCTCTCCCAAGCTCCAGTCATTGTTTAAAAGCATATCCACAGGGTCCATTAGTAAATGAAGAAGGTAATGTTTGGGCCTCTGGCTCCTAATTGTCTGTCCAGGTACACTAGATGCAGATTCACGGACAGACAGAGGGGGCACCATAGAGCTGAATGAGCAGTGGTGTCATTCATCATTTAAAGGTATAGACAAGCCCCGTCATGTCCATGTGGGCAGTATGCTGGGCAGCAGGAAGGCACATTGACTGGACCTCCCTGCTGCCACCTACTGTTTTGGGAGACTCCCCTTAAGCTTTTTGTCCCCAGTTGCCCTTCCATTTTTTCTGTGGCTTCACCACCCTGACACATCCAGACTAGTGACAGTCCAGCTGGGCCATTCTGAACTGCATATGGACTCCACCATCATTCAGATCACCTTCTATGAAGACTGCCATGCAGCTGGGGTCCTCATTGAAAGGGAGAATTTCAGAAGTGATACTCAGCGTGTAATTGTGTGTGCGGTGAAAGGCACTTTATAACATATGGAATTATCACACTGATATTATTTTGTCAGCCTACTGCCACGCCGTGTCACCTAAGCCAATGACGCCAGCGAGCACTCGTAGCTCTTGGACGATCTGACGGCCAATTCGAGCTGACAAGCAGCCCAGAGGGGTTGGGGGGCTCTTCTGAAGGGAGTGTTTGGTGGATATTGATCATGAAAGATAAAAGGAGGTTCTTTTTAAATGCAAAAGTGTGCTTTTGGCAAGTCCTTAGACAGACAAGGGGGGGGGTGTGTAGACGCATCTCTTCAACATTCTGTGCTTTGAGTTTCTCATGTGGCTTTTCTTTCTTTCTTTCCAGCTATAGGGGCACAGCGCAGAAGAAGTCCCAGTGCGGTGGCCACAGACGTCTTTGAGCAACATCTGGGCAGCCATATTCTGCAGGTATGTCTGCTCGCCCCATGGCACGAATCGAAGCCTCTGTTCGTTATTTGTTTTGCTGTTTTTCAGTTCTGGTGGAGTGACACATGTATGCTGGCAGTGATGCCCTCAGAGTTCCACCAGAGGGCACTGTTCTTGTCTTTCCAATTGGCACATGACACCACACATACTAGGAATCGAGGTTCTGTAGCACCACCTGGCTGTTGGAGGTCTTAATGTGCAGTGTCTGGGATGGGTGTGGCTAAGCCTTCACGGGGTCTGTGCAGACGGTATGTGATGAGGGCTGGGCACAGGGTGGCATCAGCAAGATGCCAAAAAGAGGCCACGCTCTTGTCTCAGCCTGTACAGGTTCCAGTTGGCTTTATAATGCCACTGCTTTAGGTGCAATGCAGGTGTAAACTGTAAATACGTAGGGCTGTTTATGGGTGTATTTGTTGGACTGGCGCAAAGAGTCTGTGTCATTGAGTGAGATTGGGGATGCTCTCGGTCATTCTGGACAGTCTGTTAGCAAAGTGACCTTTATTCTGGGGGATATTTAACAAGCGCTACATTGCTGTGTGAACTGGAAAAATAAAAGATATGAGTACTCATCATGAAAAGGTGCTATACAGAATATAGACTAATCTTAGCAAAGAAAGAAAGAAAGACCTGACAGTCACCCTCTTAGTTGTGAGAATTATATATATATATAATTTGTGTATATGTATAATAGAGAGAGAGAACGAGAGAGAACTTTATATATACAGAACTCAATAAATACATAAATAGGTTGATAAGTAAGTAAATAAAAAAATAAATATACACACACACTTTGGTCTGAACACACACTGGAATGACTATAAAGCAAGAAAATTCAAAAGAAAGAAAAATTCTGACTTTGCAGTCCCAGCCCCAGTGAAGCGTTGTACAGGCATATATTGCTCTTGGTATAAAGGAGCCCCTGTCACATGTCTTGACACACTACTGCTGAATAATTCATTGGCTGACAGTCCTCAGTGTTAGTGTGTGATGGAGAGGATGTGCAGCATTGTTCATAATGCCACTCAGTTGTATTTTAATTCTCTCTTTCACTATAATCCTCTGGGGGTCCAGAGTGTGTCCTATAACTGAATCTGCTCCTTGGTGATTCGATGGGCCTATCTTTAAGTGATGTTACCAGCCCAGCACTCTATACACACACACACACATATATATATATATAAACATTTCCAGAAGTTTATGAAATTGAAAAGCAATGAAATTAATTTTCCTTGAGTTTTAATGCAGGCACAAGGCACCACAAGCTAGACTTGACCTTTACACTTGGGCTGCTTTCCTGACGGTTCTGTTAGGAGATATACACACACACACACACATACACACACACATACATACATACATACATACACACACATATACAGGGTGAGTCAAAATTATGTTGACATTTGAATGGCGGAAACAATTAATTCACAAAACACACTTTGTATGTGCAAGATGATTTACAGGAATGTCTCAACCTGTCTGCCATCACGATAAACACATGGACCATAAGTGGCACATAAATTTTCCACAGAAATTGTATATAAGTATATACATAGCAGTATGTATAAACAGTATATATATATGGTGAAGGATTTGTACGGTCATCCCTTATGAAAAGCAACAGCAAACAAGCAAGAAAGAACTCAAGATAATGAAAACAAAGAAATTGTCATTGTGAAGTTCTCTTGAGCGGTGTCTGTTGTGAAAGATGCCACAGGATATAAGAGAGAGAGAAGCAGGTGGTATGTGGTGCTGGTTATGAAAGGCAGTACTTCACATTTCTAAAGTTATAAATGCTAGTGTGCCCCATGAAAGGCACTATAGAGTATGTAGAACACATGAAGTAGAAGGATGTTTTTAAAGACTTTATACAAGTCATTACTATGAAAGGTGCTATATAACAACCAGCCTATCATTTTCTGATCAGAAGCCCACCTTGGTAGCATTGGGCACATAGTAGGAGCCATCCCTAGATGGAATGCCAATCTCTGGCAGGGCACACCCACACAGGGTCAATGTAGAGTCACCAGTTAACCAAACACACAGGTCCTCGGGGATGTGAGCACACAACCAGCGTACCCAGAGAAAAGACGAGGGGAGAACGTGCAACCACCACACACCTGTGCCACCTGCACAATGTTAGTGCTGTGGAAAATCCAATGGGCAAGCTCAGGAACTGAGAGCCAAACCAGGACTTGAAGAACTGCTGGACAGAGAGATGGCCGAGGGAGGAGTGAGGCAGCCCCTCCCGCCGCCACCTGCCATTTCGTTTGTTCTTCATGTCCAGGGGAGGCAGGGAGCTGAAGCTTCCCAGAAATCTTTACTCTGAATGGGAGCTTTGGTTCAGAAGGCTTTCTCCTTCTATAGCACCTTTGACAGCGAGCTGGGACACTGGATCCTCATCCCCAGCTGACAGTGACGTGGCGCCTGTCCCTTTCGGCTGTACCTGAGAGGCCCGCTCCGCGCCGCTGCCTGTCCAAGCGCCGGTGACAGTTGCTCATCAGCAGGTTAAGTGGCTGACACGGAGGAGGCCGTTTATAATTAACATCGATACCGAGCCGGGAGCCTGTTGAGGCGTGGCCTTTTCAAGGAAAGACTTGTTCCTGGCAAATTGTCCCCATTAATCTTCAGCCTAATTGATTGTGAAAAGTTTTAGGATGACATTTAAAAAAGCATGCTCGGCTGGTGATTGATTTAGGGAAAATGAACTAATAATGAATGCAAAGCAGTCATTACGTGTGGCGCTCACCGGCTAATTTTAGACAGATTAGGCTGAGCTGGAGAGCGCTGACTAACACGCCGCCTGACGCGCTCACCTCGCTGGCTGTTCTGCCTCTTGCCGGATCGCCGCCTCTCGCATTTTGAACTCTTTTTCTTGTGTTTGCTGCTTTATTGAGTCTCCCTGACCCGTCTGACCTTGGGGCTGTCCAGCATCAACCTCCTCTCTGAAATCTTCTTCTCAGTGCCCTGCAGGCAGAAGTACAAAGTGCACATTGTGGAGAGATGCACAACAACTTTTACTTTGTTTTAACCCAAACACATCAGCTGGGGGGCACAAGGGGTGAGATATCAAGGAACAGAACGCTAGCAAAAGAAGCTCTGATTGCAGACTAGAATGATAACGGACGAGGGTGCTGAAATACAACGGTGTTTGCACAATGTGGCCAAGTCCCAAAAAGTCAATTAGTAGCATTATACCCGGCAACGTGTGTGGAGGTGGGGGATGGCATATTTTGGGGGCCTTAACCCGGCTAAATGACTCCCTGGCGCTGGGCCTGAAAGAAATGAGGCTTCTGTGCAGCACCTCTCACTTCATTTAGGGTGCACATGAAGAAGAAGGCCATCGATGTACACTCACCTAAAGGATTATTAGGAACACCTGTTCAATTTCTCATTAATTCAATTATCTAATCAACCAATCACATGGCAGTTGTGGTCAAGACAATCTCCTGAACTCCAAACTGAATGTCAGAATGGGAAAGATAGGTGATTTAAGCAATTTTGAGCGTGGCATGGTTGTTGGTGCCAGACGGGCCAGTCTGAGTATTTCACAATCTGCTCAGTTACTGGGATTTTCACGCACAACCATTTCTAGGGTTTACAAAGAATGGTGTGAAAAGGGAAAAACATCCAGTATGCGGCAGTCCTGTGGGCGAAAATGCCTTGTTAATGCTTGAGGTCAGAGGAGAATGGGCCGACTGATTCAAGCTGATAGAAGAGCAACTTTGACTGAAATAACCACTCGTTACAACCGAGGTATGCAGCAAAGCATTTGTGAAGCCACAACACGCACAACCTTGAGGCGGATGGGCTACAACAGCAGAAGACCCCACCGGGTACCACTCATCTCCACTACAAATAGGAAAAAGAGGCTACAATTTGCACGAGCTCACCAAAATTGGACAGTTGAAGACTGGAAAAATGTTGCCTGGTCTGATGAGTCTTGATTTCTGTTTTGACATTCAAATGGTAGAGTCAGAATTTGGCGTAAACAGAATGAGAACATGGATCCATCATGCCTTGTTACCACTGTGCAGGCTGGTGGTGGTGGTGTAATGGTGTGAGGGATGTTTTCTTGGCACACTTTAGTGCCAATTGGGCATCGTTTAAATGCCACGGGCTACCTGAGCATTGTTTCTGACCATGTCCATCCCTTCATGACCACCATGTACCCATCCTCTGATGGCTACTTCCAGCAGGATAATGCACCATGTCACAAAGCTTGAATCATTTCAAATTGGTTTCTTGAACATGACAATGAGTTCACTGTACTAAAATGGCCCCCACAGTCACCAGATCTCAACCCAATAGAGCATCTTTGGGATGTGGTGGAACGGGAGCTTCGTGCCCTGGATGTGCATCCCACAAATCTCCATCAACTGCAAGCTGCTATCCTATCAATATGGGCCAACATTTCTAAAGAATGCTTTCAGCACCTTGTTGAATCAATGCCACGTAGAATTAAGGCAGTTCTGAAGGCGAAAGGGGGTCAAACACCGTATTAGTGTGGTGTTCCTAATAATCCTTTAGGTGAATGTATAACGGGAACACTTGGTGTCAGACTGTTCTGTCCCGTGTGAGGCCAGCCTTACGGCCCACTGTTTCAGACATTGACACCAAACAGACCCTGTATGCTGCTCCCCCCGCTTCAAGTTTTGCTTTTCGTGCCACTTGTTCACAGTTACACACGCCTCTGTCAGTCTTTATGTGAACCGGCAGAGTCCGAGATAAGAAAGAGGCTATAAAATACGAAACATACGTATAAAAGGCACTGCATGATTTAAGGTGGCCTGAGGAAAGGCGCTACAAACATAGAGAAAGTGTAGGAAAGGAGCAATAGAGTCAATAGCCAGCCAGGCAGGAGAGAGGCTGTACATGTGAGAGCGGCTGTCTCGTCTGTATGTCTGCTGCTTGGATAGCACCTCTCCTGTCTGTCTTTTATATAGCACCTTTAACACTATGAGACAGACAAGCAGATATATAATAAATACTGTAAATTGGAACAGTGATAGGCAGGAAAGGTGCTGTGTAAATAAATGAATAGGAAAGATATATTGATGAGAGATGGGAAAATACAATATAATGGATAGGAAATGAGCTTTATAATGATATAGAGATGGACTGAAAACTGCTTTAATACATAGATGTATAGATAGGAAAGGCACAATAAAATAGGTATGTAGATAAATGTGAAAGGCACTGTATAATAGATTGATAGATGAAAGGCACAATATAATAGATAGATAGATGAAAGGCACTATATAATAGGTATGTAGATAGATAGATGTGAAAAGCACTTTATAATAGATAGGAAAGACACTATATAGTTGGTCGAGAGATGTATAGGAAAAGTGTTAAATTAAAAGATAAGGGTAATAAGGGTGATGTTACACTACAACAGGCATCTCAAACTCCGGTTCTGGAGGGCCCCAGTGGCTGCAGGTTTTCATTCTAACCCTTTTCTTAGTTAGTGACCTGGTTTAGCTGCTAATTAACTTCTTTTGAATTCATTTTAATTGACTTGTTTTTTTAAGATTTGTTCCTTTGAATTTCTTCAGTTCTTTCCTTAAACAGAAATGAAATATGAAGAGAGTGAGCCAACAGAAGACCAGCTAAGTCAGGGCCTCAAACTCCAATCAATTTCACTTCAACCAGTTGTTTCATTAGGCGCTGATTCTTGTTGTTAATTAAGCCCGTTCTTTCATTGCATGGCTTGTTGCTGCTCTCATTGTATTATAGCAGACATTTTCAAAATTGTTGTTTTTTTTCTTGACTTTTCTATGAGCTCTGGTAAAATGTTTTATTGACCTGAGCATTTCAACATTCCTGAGACCCTCCGCCCTTTTTATTTTCAGATACTGTATGATGGTCACAGTTTACTGGTAATGTTTTGGTTCATTTTGTATCGCATTATTGTTTGGCAGTTAATTAAGGAAAAAGAAACGATTAAGAGGTCTGAGTCTTCAAGAGCAAGTCAATTACAATGAATTCAAAAGGAGTTAATTAGCAGCTAAACCAGGTCACTAATTAAGAAAAGGGTTTGAATGAAAACCTGCGGCCACTGCGGCCCTCCAGGACCGGAGTTTGAGATCTCTGCAGAAAATCATAGACAGATAAATAGGCAAGATGATGGATTGCTATTTAGGAAAGAAGTTATGTAATTGTTAGTCATACTGGAACAATTCTATATCATATAGTTGAATAGATAGACAGGCAAGGCTGTATATCAGGGGTTCACAATCTCAGTCCTGGGGACCCCCTATGGCTGCAGTTTTTTCTTCCAGCCAGCTTTGGTTTTTATTGGACTTCTAGCCTAATTTACTGAACTGTTATTGCCCAGTTTGTGTGTTCTGGGGCCAATGAAGAGATTACAGAAGTAAACGTGTTAATACATTTTAATAAAAACTAAACAGTTAGATGTGGATCATGTTTTTACTTTGTGCTTTCCATTTTGCCTTTCAGTTATTGACTAATTAGTGGTTCTGATGCTCAGGTAGTTGCAGCCTTTCATCATCCAGTGTTGTTCGCCTGGGTGTCTGTTTTGCTTGTTTTTAATCGTCACTATTGGAATACAATGAAGGGAGCAGACTACACAGTAGAAGGGAAAAATAAAAGGAAAACGACAGAAAAAGAGTTAAACATTTAAAGCAATAGCAAAAAATAGAAATATTTCTAAATTTCGTATAATGTAATAAAATGAATGTAGAATAAGAGAAGAGGTTAAACAAGACCAGCTAACTAAGTGAGATCCGTTATTATCACTTATTGTGAATCTGGTTTGGAACTAAAACCTGCAGCCACAGGGGGTCACAGGATAGACCCGTCTATGATAGATAGGTAGACAGGTAAACTGATAGAAAAGGCACTATATAGTGATAGATATATAGGTAGAGTGCTGTATAATAGACAGTAGAAGCTCTGATAGATGGATCAGTCGACAGATAGAAATGAAAGGCACTATATGATAGATAGATAAATAGGAAACTTGCTATACAGAATAGACAGGTAGATAGATGTGAAAGGCACTATATGAAAGATAGATAAATTAATAGATGCAAAGGGCACTATACAATTAATAGATAGCACTAGAATAAAGTTAGAAATATATATGAAAGGCACCATATAATGACATGTGAAATGCATTTTATGATAGATAGACAGATAGATGTGAAAGGCACTATATAATAGATAAATATTTAGCTTAATAGGCAGGATAACAAATAGGTATAAAGATATTAATTATGATTATGTAAATTATGATATGATTATATATGATTAAATAGATAGATATGAAAGGCACTATATAATAGATATAAAGGATACCATATGATTAGATAGATTTTATTTGTATACACCAGAGAGACTGATGAGAAAGATGCCATATATTAGATAGATTTATATGAAAGACCCTGTGCCATGAACAGATCTATAGATTGGAAAGAAACCATATACAGTAGTATATTTCTTATCTATATAGAGTAGTGGCTCAGAGGCTAAGGGTCTGCTTTGGTATCCAGAAGGCTGCCAGTTGAATCTTCATTACTGCCAAAAGAGATCCCACTCTGCTGGGCCCTTGAGCAAGGCCCTTTAACCTTATAATGGCTGACCCTGCACTCTGACCCCAGGGGGTATGCGAAAAGTAACAAATTCCTAATACAAGAAATTGTATAAAGTGAAATAAAGAACAAAAAAATGGATGGGGAAGATGCCAAATAAGAGACGACATTTAAGGTGAAGTGGTAGCACTGCTGCCTCGTAGCAAGGAGACCCGGAGTTCCTATCTGGGGTTCTCCCTGCATGTAGTTTGCATGTTCCCCTCGTGTTCTTGTGGGTTTGTTGCAGGTGCTCCTGCTTCCTCGTATAAACCAGCAGCATGCAGGTCAGGAGGATTCGTGATGGTCAATGGCCCACATTACCCTGCGGTGGCCTGGCGTCCTGTCTTGGGATTGTTCCTGCCTTGTGCTGTATGATTGCTGGGATAGGCTCCGGCTTACCACCCCTCGCCCCCTGCATCCTGCTTAAGATGAATTGGCTTTAGAAAGTGGATGGATGTGTAGGTGGATAATGTATGATAGATTGGTAGACAAATAGAGCGATATCAGAGGTCTTATATAAGAGACAGTTAAAGGGACATTCGAAAGATAGGGAAGGCACCATATGATTAGCAGGAAAGATGCTTTAATAGATAACTGTGACTAAGTCTCTATGAGTAATAGGTAGGTAGGTAGATGTTAAAAGGCACTATATAAAAACACAGGTATTTGATCTGGCAGGCCT
The DNA here is from genome assembly GCA_026402145.1 of Polypterus bichir lapradei. NCBI lineage: Eukaryota > Metazoa > Chordata > Cladistia > Polypteriformes > Polypteridae > Polypterus > Polypterus bichir. The sequence continues at coordinate 5,235,341 of JANRMT010062797.1, read as the reverse complement.
AACGCAGTGTTACAGAAGCCCTCACGCATTAACAGCTTTCACAGGGCTTTGTCCTGAATCCGGTGAAATTCTCATCAGCGTGTCTGTCTTCCATGCACAGCAGAATTACACCGAATGCCTTCAGTTCTAAAAGGTAAAAGTAATAAATTCCATACACGTCCATAACCTTTTGAAGGTAACATTAAAATTAATTTTTAAAAATGTGCATTACTGGTTTATATAGCACCTTTTCTTGTCAGCTCCTTCAGAGGCCCACTGAGGTATTTCCCACGGACCTTTGCGCCCACTAATGATGAATTCTGGGAGCCGGTGTGTTCCTCGTGTCCAGTCGGGATGGCCTCTTATGCCTGACATTCACAGGACAGCACGTTCAGCCCCCTGCTTATTGTTCACACACTTGGAGTTTTTCAAAACCTCGTTTGATAAAGACTACAAATAAATTAAATTATACGCAGAACTAATTAACATTTGCAAATGAGTGTAATTAATACTCTCCTGGAGAACGTTTGGGGGATTTGGAAGGGAGAACGTTGGCCTCTGAATTGGTTTTCTTAATGTTATTCGCTGGCAGCGGCTTCTGCCTATTGGTTTATTAGAACAGAGACAATTAATGATTTACTTTAAGGAGAAAATTAAAAAAAAAATCTTTTAACTTGAAAAAGGTGAAAGCAGAGCAAGGCGCGCATCCTGGTCATTAAGACGGCGGACTATAAAGTGGAGTCCACTCAGCCAGACCCCGTCCTTGTGATTTGTGAGAGGCTCTGTGTAAAACAGACGGCTACTAAAGTCTTCTTCCTACCAGCACCGCTTGTTTTATTGCAGGCATTGCACTAAAATGTCAAAAGGGTCTCTGCTGTGTTGGGCCCTTGAGCGAGGCCCTTAACTTGCAATTGCTCCGTCCTGGGTATGACGTTAATCTGCATCCATCCCTGCATGTAGGCCCTCCAACCTGCAGGGAAAAACTTGGGGGTTGGTGGCAGAATTGGCACTCCAGCCACCATAAAAAATCCTCCCACTGTTCCACTCCATCTGAACTGGTGTGGTGCTGAGGTATCACCCATTGCATGGCTGCACTCGGGTCCTAATCAGGATCCTGAGTTGGTTTGTTGTGTGGTGGGTGCGGCAATGCGCTGTATCAGTGCCTGCTTTCGTTACAAGGCCAGAGCCAGTCCTGGATGGGGTTGGCCGTCCATCACTAAGCTCCATGAATTTGACGTCTGCGCCCCAGGGTCTTAGTTTGGTGTCAGGGAGGTGGAACTTGGATGAGAAGATGCCGTCCACTGCCTGATCCCATTCAAAGGGGTTTCTGTATTTTTTTTTTGTTTTTTTTTTTTTTTTCCCTTGAACGTTGTACCAAAGAGGATACCCAAAATCAGAGAGGGGCTGAGGTCCTTCAGAACAAAACAACGAAAGAGCTGAGGTCAACACAATGATGGGAAAAAAAAAACACCAATGTGTTTAAGTTAAGAAAATAAAGCACAGGCCATTCCTGAAAATGTGTCTCACCCTTAAATCAGAGGGCCACCAAAATGGCGTGACCCCCCAAGTGATGTCATTCAGACAGACGTGTAGGCCACACCCCCGGTGACACATGACATCATAACAAAGACAAATCTAGAAAAGTGAGTGATGATTCATAAAATTTCATAATGACTGAGAATTTCTGACTAACATTATACAGGGTGAGTCAAAACGACGTTAACATTAATGATACTGCTGTGTCTATACTTACATACGATGTGTGTGGACAGTTTATGTGCCACTTATGCTCCACGTGTTAAACGGGATGGCGGGCAGGTTGAGACATTCCAGGAAATCATCTTGCACATATGAAGTATGTTTTGTGAATAAATTGTTTCTGTCATTTAAATGTTAACATCATTTTGACTCACCCTGTATTTGAACATCTAGACGAGATCAGGCCATTCAGCCCAACAAAGCTCGCCAGTCCTATCCATTTATATCTCTCCATTATAAAAGAAAACCTTCAGATGAGACGAGACTTGCCAAGAGATTTTTTCGAGTCCCGCCCACCTCGCCACCATTTCCAGTTCACGGCCCACACTCGCGGTCCTCACGCCTCTCATTGGTGTGAATGCTTTTTTCAGGCACAGTTCCTGCGATCTCAGCTCTTACAAATTTTTACGTTTTCCTTTAAGTTCCCAATTAAAGAAGACGTATTGTGTCCAAATCTTAATGAGGAATTTCATCACGAAGGGTTATCAACAGAAAAAAATGAGTACACTGGCAATCCGAGAAATGATGAAGTCAAACGAATTAACACGAAAACTGTCGATCGTTTACATGTCAAATTGGTTAAATGTGTATCAATAGACTCTGCTGAAGCAGTTGGTGGTGATGGTGCGGAAGATGAAAACATCAGCTTGTGATATCACAAAGAATATCTACAACCGTTAACAACGTCTGGTCTTCCAGCAGCCGTCTGTTGAAATAAGGACGTATCGTAATGTTATTGTGTAATTCATGTCTGAGTGATGGGCTATGCAATACGACAAGATTAGTTGTATTAAAAATTGGTTGAACAATTCTGACATGTAAAATTTTAACAGGCGACAAGAAAAGTAATGTAGCACATCTAACATGAGACACCAAAGGAGATCGTGATGTGCCATTCGTATTAAAACGTTGACAGTTTCCCGTTAGAATAGCTTTTGCTATGACAATTAACAAATCACAGGGACAAACATTCGAAAAAGTCGATTTATTTATTAGAGAGAAAGAAACAAAATTCACTCACAGGCAGTTATACGTTGTGTAGTCACGATGAAAGTCCAAACACAGAATCAAAATCCAAAGCGATATTGACAAAAAGTTCATTCCAAATATTGTTTTTACTGAAGTTTTACAGTAAAAGTGTGAGTTTAAAAAGTATTTGCGTGTTAATTTCAAAGCCAAACAGAACAAAAATGTAACGCAACGAATACCTGTAACGTGACATGAAACATAATTTTCTTTCAATTTATTACATTTTACTCTTTTTTAATATGGTTAATTACTCGCTGTAATGTCAAATAGTTAGTTCTATTATGCATATGTAACAATTCCCATGAAAATAACAATCTGATTAAATTGTACATCCACTTCCCCACACGCGAGCGGCAGAGTCGTGAAGTGGCTAGCGTGTAGGGCCACACGGGGGTTGGCAAGCGAAGTGAGCAGAGGGCAGAGCCTCCTAGTCTTCTAAAATAACATCAAGTGGAGTTTTGAAGACCCCTAAAGTCCTCCTGTCTACCCCACTACTTGGTCACTTATTCCAAGTGTCTATCGTTCTTTGTGTAAAGAAAAACTTCCTAATGTTTGTAGGAAATTTACTTTTAACAAGTAAAGACAAGGGGGTGTGTGGAGTAGTGGTGGGGTTATGAAAGGGGCTTCTCCATCTGGGGGGGTCTTTCTCATCTTGTGATTCTCCAGCCTGAACTTTCTTTCTTACGGGCCTGTTTTGATATTTCTGGATTCCTTTCACAAATCCATGACCACTTTCCATATTTCATGCAAATATTCTTTAATTGACTAGAAATGGAAATGTTTGGGGCGAGGGAAGGTGTGTGGTTATAAAATTGAATACTCTATCTGGGGGGCTTTCTTCATTCTGAGGTGCTCCAGCTTCCGTGTTGCCACTCTGGGCCTGTTCTGATTTTCCCAGATTCCTTTCTCCCAGCCATGAGCACCAGGCACCTTTTATTTGGTTTCTGTTTAATTGCAAAGGGGATTGAAATTTGGGGGGGGGTTTGCTATGAAGTGGGTATTCCATTGGTGGGGGGATTTTCCTCATCTAGGGGTGCTCCTGCCTGAACGTCTTCAATGGGCCTGCTTTCTTTTTACTGCATCCCTTTCATGCGACCACATGCACCGTTTACGTTTCACGCGGATTTTCTTTAATTGTGTGAACATGTGTAAGAATATTAAGAGCAACTGAATTACAAGTTGACAAATGCTTTTTTTTTTTCTTGTTTTTTTTTTTTTAACATGTTCTTTTCTTTTAGTTTAAAAAAAAAAAACAGACGCGCTTTAAGCTTTGCAAACGCCTCGTCTCCCGCTGGAGTTCAAAGCAAATGCTGCCGTGCGCCTTCTCAGCCCCGTTGTATGCAGTATGTCAGTCAGATTAAAATTTAAATAGCAGACAACCCGTCTGATGGGAATTTGTGGAGGGGGGCCTGGTGGAGCTAAGAAACAGGGTAAATAAAAAGGCATTGGGGGAAACTTTTCTAAATGTGCCTTGTAGAGTGAGAGATACTAATCCAGTGCCACTCGATATCGACACCCCTGCCCGTCATCTGCAGTAACTTGGCAGCCCCTTTCTCGGTGCTGTTGGACTCTGCATTCACACTGCGCTCTCTCTCTCTGATCTTTGAGTGTCTGTTCGCCTTTTCCACCCCTCATTGGGCCTTGAAGCCGGCACTGTCGCCACCTAGTGGTGAAGGTTGTCCATTTAGGCCCCACTCTAAACCCCCAGGTTGATCAGATCAACTCACTCCCTCACGACTGTGGTTGGTGTCCTTAGGTGCCTCATGGGATTTGTGAAGTCTTTGAAGAATAACATAATGTCATCGGGTGGCGACAATATCTCCTTGACGTAGCCTCAGAACTGTGCTAGAGGGCGTGACATTCAGTGCCTTGGTGCCATGCCATACATACAGTTGTTGGTTTGGCATTTTCTGGACCAATGGTGGCTCAGAATCCATCACTCATGGTGACCCAGTGCTAGCCTGCAGTGGTCTAGGTTGCCTGAAGCCAACATCAATGGTTGTCGGCAGGATAGAGTGCCGCCACCTCTGTCAGCCATTGAATCATCATCTGTGTTGATCTGAAGCAGGCACCATGTCTCTCAACACAGACACTTCACGTGATGCACGAGCTGCCAGTCCTACGCTGGTGTTCTTCCAGGCCTCAGAGTATACGCTATATAAAATATAGAGAGGACTTGCTGATTACATTTGGAGCTGGCGAGTTTCTAAGCCAACTTAGACAGCTGGTTGACTACCACAGTTCATGTGCCCTTTTGTCCTTATTTCACTCTTGGAGACACCAAAGGCCAAGCACCCGGTCCTGGGAAGAACAACTGGCACATTTAAAACAGTAATGTATTGGGGCCAGCAGCGATGAAGCAGAGAGAAATTTTGGGGTATCATTCTGGTGACCCTGTTTAGTTGTACAAAACTAAAAAGACACACAGGTCAGGCCAATCTTGCAGGCTTTCTCATCTCTGGCTCTTACGTCCACATCTGTCTAATGGTGCCGCCTTATCTGTGCTGTCTGTTTATATGGTGGATTGGCTGCAATGGGCGGGACTTGTTCCCAGAAGTGCCCACCGTTCACTGGACATCTTCTCTGAGTAAGGATCGGGATGCAGTCAGTGACAGCGCCCCATCTCTCCTCAGACTGGTAATGCTGAGTCAGGGGACTCCCGGACCCCTATGCGTGAGAGTATATAGCAACGTTTGCTTAGAACCAGCGTGTCGTTGTGTTGAGTTGTGCATCCAGACAATGAACAGTGTGGCACGCGGCTGGGGGTGGTACCCAGCCGGGAGGACCGGAGGAGGGCTTATGCCTCCTCCAGACCACGAGGGGGCTATCGCCCTAGTGACTTTGGGGACCACGGGTACAAAGCTTTGAAGCTCAGCCCTGTAGCGGCCCGTGGTCACTGCCAGGGGGTGCCCCGATGCCTACAGAGCCCTGGGCCTCAGCACTTCTGCCACACTCGGAAGTGCTAGGAGGAAGGGGATCAGGGACACCCAGAGTGCTTCCGGATGCAGAGCCGGTACTTCCGCCACACTGGGGAGTGCCAGTGGAGGATTGCCGGGAAGCACCTGGAGGACATCCTGGTGTGTATAACGGGGGCCGCCTCCCTCCATTTGATGACTGGAGTCAGGTGGAAGAGGACAGGGCTCGGAGGAGAGGAGTGGAGGCGGTCAGAAGAGGAAAGGCATTGTGAAGAGAGGCCTGGACGTTGGGGTGTTTGGTGCTGCGGCACTGGGTTTGTGCGTTTTTACCATTGTAAATAATTGTATAATAAACGTGTGCTGGGTGATAAAATCATGTCTGCCTGTCTGTGTCTGGGCTGCTCCCCACAACAGTAAATCCAAACAGCAGCCCGATGACTGATGGATAGTGTAAATTATATAGCGCCTTTCATGGCACTCTATATGTGTACAGAAAGCCTGTCACTCCTTCAACGTGTACAGTATATAGCGCCTTTCCTAAGAAGCAGGTCTTCATTCTGTAGCTCGCAGTCCCAGTGACTGTCCATCCCACACGAAGCACCCAGTCTTGGGCTCAGTTGGAGGGGCTTTCAAAACAAACAAGTCACTAAATGAACCAACGTACCCACATCAATGGCGGCGTCCTTCAGCGGGCACACTCACCCCAGCATGCGGCCCCTCCGGGATGACAGCTCTCTGCACTCTTTGTTGACCGCCGTGTTGCCTCCCGCCGAGTGTTGTCATTTCCACAGTCAGTGGTCTGTATTGAATGAGACAGCAGCAATAGGTCATTAAGTGAATGGGAGACGAGCGACAGAGAGAGAGGGGGCTGAAATAATGGCACTCATATCACTGACATAATAGTTTACACGAAATAAATTAGACGCTCACATGCACTTCTTAAGCAGGGCTGCCAAATAAAAAGCTCAGCTGCCTGTGAAGGGCAAATTTCCTTCTCCTGAAGTGGCGGGGGAGGGACTCCAAAAAAAATGCTTTTCATCTTCTCGGCGAAGAGCGAGCAATCGAAACGAATCTCGTGTCATCAGTTACAGCTGGTTAGCTGGGTAAACCTCGTCAGCGAGGGGGGGTGGGCAAACGATACCTCAGTGAGTAAGGGGGGCAACCCGAAGGTCTAGTGTCACTCTGGTATATACTGGAGCACCTCTTATTAGGGAGCCTGCAGCCCAGTTAAACACTTCATCATGCAAAGAACACCATGGAGGTGTGAGGGAGAGGGCATCAGGGTGGCATGGGGCACAGCGAGTGTCAACTTAAAAAGGGAAACGGTAATGGGTAAGGTCAGAAAAAGCCCAAAACCCAATTATAACCACATTACCATACAACAGAATGTAGAGAGCACAGAAACATACAATTGAGAGGGCATGAGGCTGGCACAGACAGGAAGGGATGTCCTCAGGACCCTCGTATGCAGACACGAGGGGACGTGTGAAGAGAGCCGTATTGCTATATAGCCCCTTTAAGAGGGAGCCTGCACTTCAGTTAATCACATTATCATGAAAAGAACATGGAGGCATGAGGGAGAGCACATCAGGGTGGCATGGGCACAACAAGTGTAGACTTAAAAGCAAAAAGGGAAACTGCTGACCGTCTATACAATAATGTGCAAGGTCAAGGGTCACTGTGTTATATAGTGCAATTCACAGTAACCCCAAAAACCAAATAACCACAAAATAACCACCAAATGTCCAGCAGAATGCAGAGAACACAGAAACACAAGAGGGCATCAAGTTGGCATAGGCAGGAAAGGATATCCTCCGAAGCCTCACATGTAGACATGAGGGGCCGTGTGAAGAGAGCCGCGTTGCTATATAGCCCCTTTAAGAGGGCGTCTGCATTTCAGTTAATCACATTGCCCAATAACAGGCTGTGAAGAACTTGGAAAGTGCGAGGGAGAGGGCATGGGACTGGCACAGACAGGAAAGGATGTCCTCAAGACCCTTGTATGCAGACACGAGGGGACATGTGAAGAGAGCCGCGTTGTTATATAGCCTTTTTAAGAGGGCGTCTGCATTTCAGTTAATCACATTGCCCAATAACAGGCTGTGATGAACTTGGAAAGTGCGAGGGCGAGGGCTTCAAATTGGCGCGGATAGGAAAGGATGTTCTCTGGACCCTCATATGCAGACACAAGGGGACATGTGAAGAGAGTCTAAGGTCTACTGTCGCTGTGCTATATAGCACCTCTCATGGGGAGTATGCCAGCCAAATATCACACAATATAATACAAAGAATACAGCTGATGTGTGGGAGAGGGCATCAAGGTGGCTTTGGTCAGAGTGGCGTGGACTGGAGGGACAAAGAAGAAGCTCAGAGATGACCTTGAGTCCATCACTCTGCAAGGTCTAGTGTCACTGTGCTCTTTAGTAGGGGGTCTGGAATTCAATGAATGAACGTACGGTACCACATAATAAAAAGAACATGGACACATATGAGGGAGAGGGCATTAAGCTGCCATGGATGAGTGGAATAAACTAAAGCACAAACAGAGAAACATGGGAATGGATCGGAGTTCATTGGCATGCTTGGTCAAGAGTCAATGTGCTGTATAGCACCCTTCATAATAAGCCAAAAAAAATCCAAACATTATAATAAAACATAAAAACAAGTGAGAGTGAGGGCATCACGTGGGCACAGTTGTGATTAAGGTGGATCTTTGAGGTTGAATCATTAGGAACCTCACACACAATGTGAGGAAAATGTGAATTGTGTGAAGTCTAAAAAATGTAAAGTGTGGTGTCACTGCGCTATATAGCGCCTTTCACAGTGGGTATGAAAGCCAATTAACTACATGGTACAACGTGAAAACACATGAGGGAAGGGGCATCGAGTTGACACAGATGCGACTTGACTGGACTAAGAGTCCAAAAGAGAAACCAGGGAATGGATTTGAATTCATCATATAGTGTAAGTTGAACAGTCACAGTCTTACATATTATATAGCACCTTTCATTGAGAGCATGGAAGCCAATTAACCACATTATCACAAAATACCGTAAAATGAAAAGAATACTGAAGTTCAGTGGGAGAGGGCATCAAGGGTGGACGCAATCAGATTAGACTAAAGGGCATAAAGGGAAAGACAGGTAAGGATTAGAGTCTAATAAGGGGCAAGGTCGGGAGTCACAGTGTATATAGCAGCTTTCACACGGAGGCCGAAAACCAAAACACCATTCAACATAATGCAAAAGATACAAGAAACACACAGCAGAAGGCATCAGGTTGGCATGAATGAGAGGCGTGGTGAGTGTTTGGGAGCCTCACTCATGGACATGCGGGACTCATGAAGCACTGCCAGGATGCCACACGAGGTCCTCTTTTTCACTTTACATGGAGCCACCCTGTTTTTAACACAATTTGCACCCCATGCCAGGTCTGCATGCCCACACAGTGGTCCTCCCGCAGTTCTTAATGGTCATTCCCTGGGGTCAACCAGGTGGCCCAGGTTTTTTGCTTTTTTTTTTTTTTCTCCGTAATGAATCCTGCATTTTTGTTTTACCAGGCGCTAGACGTTGAGTGAGTTCTTTAGCAGGTCCACTTGCTCAGTACACATTTCAGTCTGAGCAGCGGGTTACCAGCCAGCGTCCGGCTTTAATTGGCATCATGCTAGTCATACATATCTGGGACTCCTTGACTGTCACCAAGGGAACTTGAAGCCAACGTTGATATTTTTACCAACATCTAACATCTAACAACTAAAAAACCCCCCCCCCCCCCCATAAAGCAGACCCCACAGGCATTTCGCATGCACTACCACTCTCTGAATCTCACCTGTCCCAGCCGATGTGTTTTGTCCGATGCCATCCCAGCATCACTCTACAAAAAAATCACACGACAAGAGCAAACAAACCCATCTCTTCTTTAGTGGAGGTTGAGTCAAAAAGTAACAGGATGTCCCATTACTGGTCAATAAATGGTCAACTCTGGTGGACAGTGTCCTGCAGGTGGGTGAACCCAAATTAGGAGAAGTGCCCCCCCCCCACATTGGGTATGGCATCCAAGGACGCAGCGTGGGTATGTGCATCACATTTTCCACTTTGTACGAGATGTGAGTAAAGTTCTAGTTAACCCAGTGGGCCCGTGGGACTGATTAGAGCCAAGTCCGGTGATTAGGATAAACGCGGCCTAAGCAAAGATGAAAAGGAATCGGAATGAGGAGCGAGAGGCGCACACAAAGTCAAAGGGGCTGCTTTCATGAGGAGGGCTCCACTTTGAAGATGGGATTGGTATGCATGTTTTTTTTTTTTTTTTTTTGGTGTACACAACAGGTCCGCCAACCCCCCCCCCCACCATACTGCCACACACACCCCCATCTGACTAGAACCCCCAAGCATTGTTTGTGCAGAGCACTGGGGCTCGCTAGTCCACTCGCCTGAAGCTGAGATGCACTTCTGGATGGCAAAAATCGAGGAATTTTTCAGTTACAAGCCTGGCCTTAATATCGAGCTTATTTGACACCATTGTGGGCCCCTCCACTTCCAAGACAGGGGCTCAAGCTGTCAGGGTGGCAGATTTACTAAGTGGAGAGTAGAGAAGTGAGGGACCCCATCAGGCTACACTGGCACTCCCTGCAGGGCACTACTGTGCTCCTCCTGACAGCCATCTGTGCAGACAGCTCAAACCTTTATTTTGTATAGCGCCTTTCTGTGGTGAACGCATGCCAAGGCACTTTAAAACTACAAATGTATAGTAGGTATAGGTACTATAGGTATATATATAGTATACTGTACACTTTTAATGTAGTAGCCCGGGCACCTTAAGCCTTCTTGCTGCCCTCTCCAACATGAATCCCAGTTTCTGTTTTAGGCTGTGCCTTCTCATTGTTTTGAAGGGATGGGCACCTGGATGGCACACTGCTCCGTTCCTGCCTGCCTGCTCTGGGACCTGGGTTTGATTTGGAGCCTCATCACTATCTTTTATCTCTGCAAGGATCTTCTATCTAAGACACCCGCTCACATTCAGATAACCAGCATCTCTAGACTGGCATGCCGTCTCTGTGACGTGCCCGTGTCTCATACTAGCTTCAATTGGATGTCAGTGACCCTTCAGATGGTGGGATGGTTGTGGCAGCGGTTTGTGCCCCCTCCCCATTGCTGATGGGATTGTGGGTTTGTGAATTGCAGCCATTATTCTCAAGATGGACTTTCCTCCCTACATTGGATAACGGGTGGGCTTATCAAACTGGATTAATGGTGGACACAGATCTCCACACTATTTTCAACAGACAACACAGACTGGGTGAGAGTGGCCTGTCACATGTGCACACGTGGTGGGCTTTTCACCTGTGAATGCTGAGATGTGCTTGGCCACCGAGTCCACTGGATCATCCATTTTCTGGCCCGCTTTACCAGTTTAGGGTCGTTGGCACTTATTCTGGCAATTAATATTTGAAAACGTTTAAATTCCAGGGCTTGTCACTTGCTTAACTCTTTACGGACTTAAATAGAGAGGCTGATCATGAACCTGAGACCACCAACTCAGTAAGTAGCAGCTGATCTGGGTGAGTTTAAGGGAACCTCCCCCTCATGCCCCCAATTGAAATTTTGGGGGTATCATATTACACTTGCAGGGTCTCACATGTCTTTCCTTTTGAACCTCAATACGCTCACCTGTCCTGTGTGAGCTCCCAAAGTTTAGAGACAGAGAAATCGGTCAACAGCTTGGCCCCTCTCCATTTAGTGTCCTCACATGGAGAACGTGGTCACAAAGAGGAGATGAGGGGCTTCTGAATTAAAAATGGTGTCCTATTACACAGCCCTCTCTTCACTCTTTTACTTCGTTTAAATCTCGTAACGCTCACCCGTCCTGTATGAGCTCTCAATTTTTGCCACTGAGAAATCACTAAACGGTGAGTCCCTCTCCAATTTTGTATCTTCACGTGGAGAACCTGGTCTTGACTTTGGGGTCTCCAGTTAAGAAATGGTGTCGTATCACAAAGCGGGCTCAGTCTCTTTCAAGCTTCACTGCCCCTTGTTAAAGTGCCATCTGTCCATCCATAATCGAGCCGTTGTAACCCAACGAAACACAAGATGCCATTGAGGACGGTTAATCGATGTCTGCGGCCGACTGACTCCTCGCCAGCTGCAGCGTCTTGTGGCTTTCCTTCCAGCCCCAGCCTTTAATTAAACACACTGATTGAATTATTTCTGCAGATGGACACGTTTGGTCTTTTTGTTTCCAGCGGCTGCTTTGACACAGACGACTTTATCTGAGATCTCCTCGCTGATCGAGCAGGCTGGGCGTTGCACCTGCGTCTGTGTTGTCCAATTAGTCAGAACAATCGTAACAAATTAATAAGTGAACACACACAGAGTTCACCGGGGCCTTGCACAAAAACCCCATGGTCAGCAGTGCTCGGGCTCCCCCTAAGGGTGGGTCAGGGAAGGGCACCACACAGCTCATGAACTCGACTTGTAATAGTAATAAAAATGATCATTTATTTATATGGCACCTGTCGCTTGGGGGTATCGGCTGTGTGAAGTGCAGCTGTTCTCCCTGGGCTCACATGCTTCTCACCCCCTTGTCTGAATAGAGGCCGCCACAGCGACTAAGTGATGCTAAATTGGCTCACAAACGTGTCCTCTGACGTTATGATTCACACCCAGAGTTGTATCTGATTTTGCATAACCGTGTCCTGGATGACAAGGGTCCAGAAAATGCATCCCTGGTTATTTAAGGGAAAGAAATGCAATAAACATTTTCACCACTAGAGGGAATCACTGTGGTAGAAAAAAACCTCTTTTTGTTATGGTGGCTCAGGATCATTTAGTACAGATCTCAGCGAATAGGGCGTCATTGAGATCATGGGGGCATGGGGACTTTACAGGCTTTAGCCCCTGATCCATTGTGCCAAGCTCCTGCTCTTTTCGTCCTTTTATTATTTATTGTCCCACCCAAAGCTCCCTGCGTACTTGGTTGCTCAGTGAGGTTTTAAACACTCTTGAAATCCCAAGAGAGGGACCCCAATGCCATCCCCCATTCCTAGAAGTTATATGCATTTGTCAAAGTCTTCAAACAAACAACCCCACACTTTGTTCACACCTCGATACGGGAACAGTGTCTGTGTTTTATGTGTGACTCTCATTCTGCCCCCTATATTTTCTTCTAATCGTAGATAAGGAATGCTCTTACGATAAAGGAGTATGAGGGTGTGAGATACAAAAATCACAAATCAGTGCAAATGTCACTTCAGAATAGTTTGGGTATCACTGTGTGGTCACGTAGGCACAATACATAGAAAAACAAAAAGGCCGTGTGCTCCGTCGTTACTCTCTCAGATGGGCGTTAGCATATCGTAATCTCTTGGACCAATAGCACGAGTTTTCCGCATTTGACTTCTATGACTGACATTATAAAATATCAGAAATTATACGTTAAAATCAAGCCCTGACTTATACACGGGAGAACTTAAACGCGAGTATATACGGTACTTGGACTTCTGCCTGTCCTAGACGGGTTACACAGCCAGTGATGTTATAAAGAGTTAGCTGCTCAGGCCGCAGACATGTCCTAGTGTGCCCTCACTTAACCGCGGGCAGAGAGAGGTGGCGAGGGGTGAGGGCAAGAAGGACGAAGCACACACTTGTAGACCTCGTGTCAGTGATTTGGATTTAATCAATCAATAATGTATGTTTTCTTTAATATAGTGCCTTTCACAGCAAGCAACGTAATGAGGTAATGAGGCTGATTACAAGACAAAGTAAGAAGGTGCCTGGTGGAGCCCATTGTCATCAGTGTTTTAAACCTCTTTTTGGTTACACCCTTGCAGGGTCCTGCAGTTAGCAGCAGGGGGCGCTGTTGTAGTCTGATAATTCCAGACAGTATTATCAGTTCTGGGTTCACGCTGTGAATTATTAATGATCCCTTTAATTTGTCTTAAGACAACTGCTGTTAATTAAAAGCATCGAAAACCCAGATGAAACAATCTGAACCCCCCCCTTTTCCGGAACCCCCCCCAACACCACCTTGCTTTAATTATAGCTGGCTACTTCTTCAATCACGTCAAGTGGTTTAGCGTAATGAGGGCCTGGTGGTCCGTCTCTCTCACACTGCGGTCAGTCACAAGTGCGCAGGACTGGGCGGACCCTTTAAAGTGTTGCTGGAGGGTCTCTGTGAGTTTATTTGGTATTCTAAACATTTTGCAGTGCTGACTGAAACCACAAGGGGGCACCTCTAAAAGTTACCTTGGTGGTTGGTGTCTGGCGCTCTTTATTAGGAAAAGCAGGTTCTGGGAATGTGGGGTTAGCAAGTGTGACAGTGACGGTGTAACACTCTGAATCATTAGGATGAGGGCGAGTGCAGTCCATTGTCAGAACACCAGAGGGTCCATAATGGACAAACAAGAGAAGGTCACCCACATACTCACTGCACGGACCCTCGCACTCCATAATACTGGATGGTCACTAGTAGGGTTGTGCAGTATACTGGAAAAAAAAACAAACACATGGCGACCCGTTCTCTGGATATTTCTCTCACCCTCTCCTTCACGTCCGCCTCAGCGGTGTTTGCCATTTTGACCCTCGCCTCGCGCGTGAACAATTTAATTACAGAGCCGTAATCCAGCCGAGTGATATTCCTGATCTTATCCACCTGGAAATGAGCTTATCGCGGGACTCCGTCTCAAAGTCTATTTGCGGTGGCCAATCTTATTAAGCCGCTCTGCCGTGGTGAGGCTGATTTGATCAGCACCCGATTGAACTACGTGGCGCCTGCCTGCTGCGCTCTCTGAGGTCACCACGGAGCTGGGTGCTTAAGGGTGGGCAGACTCCACTGGCACAGCTGTGCGGCCATTATGGTGTGTAGAAGATTTACCAAATAAATGGCATTGCCTACTATCTCCATGACTGGGTATTGGTGAGGCCTGTGTGTGTGTGTGTGTGTGTCCTACAAAACACCGGCACCACGCCCAGGGGTAGGTGGGTGAATGATTAGTTTGAGTTACTCAGGTTTGTGCTGGTTTTTCATGTGGACTTAAATCAGCTTGACTGGCACTGCCATCTTCACTGGCACTGCTCCTGAGTGGCAGCACCGCATTTTACTCATCACGACCTTGGCGAGTAAAATATGTGGGATTTCTGGACGGCTGACCTGGACTGGTGAACAATGTGCACTCGTGGCTGCTTGCTAATTTGTTTAGCCACGCCCCTCATGCTAATGAGGCAGTGTCCAAGCAGAATGCTGCTCTTGATGCCCAAATGGACAGTTCATGTGTATGGCAGCTTGTGCTACCGGGGCAACTCAAAGTCTTCACTGCTCTGCTGGTTTAGGCACACGAATACATAAGTGGACAATTTAGGCATAAGGCACTGCGCAGGACAAGCGAATTGGTTACTTCCTTCAGTCTGTAGAACTTGTCATGGACCACTGTCTGGACAAAACACTAAGGAACCATCTGGGAGTTGATTTGGACAGTAACCCAGGCGGGACGCCCAAGGGATGGGGGGGAGTTGCTGTCAACCACCACCCACCTTGGATGCCAAAGAGCTGTCTGGAGGCTGGAGTAGGTCACACCCAAGGCAGGACATTGTAGGCTGCCAGAGAACGTCACAAAGCCACAGGTACTGTATGCGTAACTAGTCTTTTAAGGGGGTGGCTGCATGGCTCCCAAGGGTCTTAACCTTAAATTTACCTGGATGTTATTCCAAGCTGGAGGGCCAGGGTTCTAGAAGTCTTGCAGAGTCAGCGAGGAAATCTTGGGAGTCGGGGTAGAAGAGTAGGCAAGAAGGAGTGACCAGAGGTCTCAAGTGGGGGGAAAAAGAGGTGGGAAGGCGACTACGTGTACAGGTGGGCCCGGGAAGGGTATCATCGTTTATATTTCTCGTTGCATCATGCTGTGCAAAAGTCTTTGCCCCCTGTCTGTTTTTGCAGATTTCACACAATAAATTTGCACCATATGATGAGGTTTAGATTAACTGGACTGGCAGATGTGAATTATCAGCTAAATCTGGGCAGCTATTGAAATGAGTAACTGGGGGGGCAATTACCTTTTCACACAGGCGGTGCAGGTGCTGTGTAACGTTGCTACTTGATATATTCTAGTAATAGCTCATAGCTGATGCTATACGTATGCTGATGTTCCCTTTATCTAATATTGCATTTTGTCTGAAGATCTGTTGCTGTTCATTGAGACAAATATACAAACACAGAAGATATGAGGACGGGGGCAAATACTTTTTCACAGCACTTTGTACTAACTGTTTTTTTCCGTTCTTTCCTCCTGAGTACCCTCAGCTCCTGTCAACAAGCACAATTTTTGGTTGAGGTCTGGTTTGTCTGGGTGCATCATTCTGGGTGGGTCGCCCCCTGTAGTTCACAGGACCCTCGTGCTGCTTGGACAGGCTGAAGATCTTTGCTGCCCTGTGGTGGAGATGCCATCGGTTTAGAAAACATAAGAATACGTTTTCATCGTATTGCAAGTTTCAGTTTTCTAATCCTTACATATCACCTTTCAGGAGGATGATGATTTCCTAAATGCCTTACATGTGCGTGTGGGTGTGTGTGCTGAAGCGCCAGCTGTTTGGGCAGCTGGCACATAAAGTGGCAGGATGAGAGTGGCACACTAAGGCAGCAGTAGGATTAGGGCTGCTCAGCAACCACTGCTAGTGTTAGGCAGTACAACTCCTATCTGTATGTCTGGGGAAACTTCCTGTCTGGCAATGCCCAGCAAGACTTATCCTCCCTATGGCACAGCGGGAAGAATAACAATGCATGTCACTTTAATGTCACCAAATGCAAGTATCTAATTATTTTAAGAGCATTGGTGGGAACACAGCGCATGATGAGAAGCCTTCAAGCTGTTGTAACCAAAAAAGAATGATCCAAAGAAGGTGGCACCAGTGGGCATGTACTATGAAAGGTGCTGTATAAATGAATACAAGGTGAAATTTCAGGCATCATTTCTTACTGGCTCTTTTCTCAGCTTTATTCATACATATGGCGCCTTCAGAAAGCACTCAGGCCCCCTTCACTTTTTACACATTTTGCTTTTTCGTAGCCTTGTGCTAAAATTGTTTCAGTTCATTTTATCCTTCAACAAACTCCACTCAGTAATTTTTGCAAATTTATTAAAAATAAAATAAAACACAAGTACCACATTGATGCCAATATTCAGACCCCTTAACGCAGTGCTTAGTTGATTCCGTCTTGGACTCATCTTGTGTCTGATATGACGAGCGTTGCACACCTGGACTTGGTGAATTTCTGCCCTTCTTCTCAGCAGATCAGGCTGGAAGGAGACCATCGGTGGGCAGCTATGTTCGATTGGGTTCAAGTCCAGGCTCTGACTGGGCAATGCAAAGTCATTCCCAGGGTTGTCCCTAAGCCCCCTCCTGCGCTGCCTTTCCTTTGTCCTGATGGACGGTGAGCCTTTGGCCCAGGCAGGACATTCATTGAGGACGTTGCTGTGTTCAGCTTTCCATGGACCCTGACTAGTTTCCCAGTCCCTGGTGTTGCCCCCACCTTGCTTCACCGTTGGGATGGGGTCACGCAGGTGATGAGCGGATTCCTGGTTTCCTCCATGTGTGACCATTAGAGTTGAGGCCGAACAGTTCAGTCTCTATTTCATCAGACCTAAGAGTCATTTGGGTCCTTTTTGCAATCTTCAGGTGGACTTCCATGTGTTGTCTGGCCACTGTACTATAAAGCCGAGAGTAATGGAGTGTTGCAGCCGTGGTTGTCCTTCTGGAAGTTTTATTCCATATCCATGTAGGTTCTTTGGAGCTTAGCACTCTAGAGTGACCATTGGGCTCTTGGTCACCTCTCATGCCAAGACCCTTCTTCCACAATGGCTCAGCTTGGCAGGGCTGCCAGCTCTAGGAAGAGAACATTCCCTAATTATGAATTATGAAGCCCACTGAGCTCTTGGGAACCTTTTATGGTCCAGAAGTTTGTCTTGTTGCCTTTCCTAGATCTCTGCCTCAACACCATTCTGCCTCTGAGCTCTGTGGGCAACTCAACTCGACTTCAAGGCTTTGCTTTTGCTCTCCTGGTGGATCTTCTTAGTCATGTCCAGTCCATTGAACTGACCACAGGTGGACCCCAAACAAGGTGTAGAAACATCTCGATGATGATCAATAGAATGGGATGCAAATGTCATCGTGTGGTGAACGAGTAAAATTGCAGAGTCAAAAAAACGGTTGGGACTCCAAACGGTTTAACATCTTTTTTCTCAACAAAAAAGTTGCAATTAAATAAACAGGCACTCGGGGGCACTAGAGCACAAAATGCACTTTGGATCGTCTGACTGGGAGCTCCGCCCAGCAGCAACTCCTCGTCTGAGTAAGGCGCCACCTTCTGGGGACACAGGCTCTCTTTATATCTTTCCAACTGGAGGGGGCGGGACTTGAGGAAATGATGGGGGCGTGGTCAGTCAGCTTCTCTATGCTGCGGAGGGAAGAGACAAGACAGTCAGCTACAGCGCCCCCTCTCGGCCCTGGGGTGGTACTGCATACCTGATCAGAGCCGGGTGCGTGTGTGTGTGTGTGTGACAGTAGCAAAGGCTCTGAACTCTTGTGTCCATGTGATTTTTCCTTTTTTTTATTTTAATAAATTAGCAATCATGCAAATCCTGCTTTCACTTTGTCATTAATTTTAGTGCAAAGTGGCAACATAACAAAATGTTAGAAAAGTGAAGGGTCTGAATACTTTGTGAAGACACTGTGAAAGGCCAGACGGTGTCTTCTGCAGTCCCACTTGTGGATGTGGTGAGACTTCGGTCCCACCTGAAGTCGTGTGAATCGGCGGCAGGCGCATCGTTTATCACGTCGGCTAATTTCTTGCCATTTCTCATCCCACCAAATGCAACTTCCGGCCGTTCGCTCGCTGTCAGTCCGCTGAAGCGCATGGCAGGTTTGAGGGATTGACGATCGAGGACACGTCTCGTTCTGCAGCTCTGCCCGCCGAGGCGCGCTACCTTGCATAATCAGGCGTTCTTTTATCTTTTTTGTTTACTAATTTGCTGCTGAAGGCAAACATGTCAGACCCCGTCCGACCACGGTTCACTTCCCCGCAGAACATAATGGGAACGACATTTCCATATCTTAAACACCTTTTTGAAGAGGGGAAGCTGCTAGAGAATCCCGCACACCAGGACCCTTATTTTGTTTATATAGTGCCTTTCACGGCTGGTGAATGCCTAGGGTCGAGTCATTTGAGCACCGTGCCACCTTGTGTGGATTGTACTTTGATTGTTCCCTGCCGTATTTGTCATTATTATACAAGATATCTGTAACAAAGGATAAAACGTCATGGATGATGGCACTCGGGTGACACGTGAGTAGACCGTTAATTCTGAGCGACTAAACGCCATGTCACATCACATGACTTCTCTGGCCATCTCCAGTCATAGACGTCATTTACATAACCTTAGAGAGTTACTGACAGTTGTGTAGTCTGACATCCCCAGCCACTTGGTCCCACCAGTCTGAGACAATGGAGGGGGGGGGGGGCGCTCTGTGTGTGCACATGTGAGCACAGACAACCAATGGGCACCCACTTGGAAGCACAATGCATGTCAGGCAGCTACAAATTATAAAGGAGACATGCGACGTGTGGGACCTCGCAAACAGAACAGAGGCTCGTCTGTCAGATGTCTCGTGTTCAGTTACACACTAAAACAGAAAGGAAAAAAAAACAATACAAAGGTCGAGATAAACTGTAAGGAATTCATACCTCCCTGGCACAGTCGGGTGGCACGTTACTACTGGCTGTCAGAAGGAAAATGCAAACAACATTAGAAATTATAATCTTCTGTCCTTGGGCCTCCTCCTGCAACGAGTCCAGCCAGCCGTGTGGTCACCCAGTGAGTGGACCCTGTTGTCCTTCTGACCGCTCTGGCACGGTTGGCATCTTGCAGTTACCCAATTACAGAACATAACCTTCTCAACTCTGTCTGATCTAATTCAGGTTGTGGACAGCTTTGACTGCAAGTCAGAAATAATCCCCCAGGACAGGGTGCCAGCCCACCGCAGGGTGCACTCACTCACTCACACACACACACACACACACACACACTCCCAAGACCAATTAAGTGTTGCCAATCCACCCAACCTGCTTGCCTTTGGGGTGTGGGAGGAGACCCACGCAGATACGGGGAGAACACGCAGGGGGAGTCCCGGACCCGGACAGCTGTGCCACCGTGCCACCCGACCTTTTTTGTTTTTTTTATTAACTTTTCTCAGATCTCCCTTTTCTGTCAGCCTGACGGGCCCACACATCCAGCGGGTCCTCCCAGAACACGCCAGCCGTGTTTTTCCCGCCCACCGTTATCGTTTTGTTCTGTGTTAGGGGACGGGCCGACGAGACGCTCATTGTTTGCATCTTTTCAAATCCATTAATATTTCATGTGATTATCATTGTGGAGGCACAAATTAAGATTTAAATGATAATTTCAACTCTGAAACGATAAACACATTAACTTTCTTCCTATTAGCGATGCAGTGTGTGCATAGGGGAGCATGGAGGCCCACAGGAGATCGATCGTCTAAAGTCGGGCTTTACAATAAAATAAAATCGAAAAACAGAATAATATGGAGCTGAGCAGACGTGGGAATACGGCAGGCGGACTGGCGCTGGAATTGGTCGGTCGAGCTGCCAGGGCTGGGCTGGAATGGGGAGGGGGTCAGGGGTCACGGATACTGCAGTGAAAATGAAGGAGCACCGAGGGGGTGGCAAAACCTGTGGGCTCAGAGAGTACCAGGGGGGAGGGGGGTTTGTTTAGGGGCACAAAGACACGAGACTGGCCCTTTGAACCTTCAGGAAAAGAGAGCAGGAGAAGACCCTCACAGTGTGATGGGTGGCAGTCTGTTATGCTATGCCTAATCCCATGTTATATGTCATGGTGGACAGCACCACCGCTTCTTGGCTCATTAAACATAAGCAGGGCTACCCAGAGCCAGTGGGGGGGCTGGGGGGAGGTTATTTCTTGAAAGATGGCATAGCTGACCCCAGAATGAAGATCTCAGGATGTGAAGTTGGAGCCAGGAGAGGCTCAGGACAAGGCTTCATGAAGGCTAGAAAAGTGGGAGAAAAGAGGGCCGCTGCTGGGCACAGGGTGGGGGGCATGGCGTTTGTTGTTTTTGGCTATTTTTCCTTTTTTTCCATTTATTATTTTGTTCTGGTAGATTTGTCGTCGTCTTTTTGTTATTGTTTTGTTTATAAACACTTTAATATTTTATTATAAAGTCAGCCAGAAGTCCACATGACCATCATCTTCAAGTTCTTTCACGTGAACCCTGACTACCATGGGGACTAATTGAGGTCATTTAAGTTAGATAGAATGCCTAGAGGGGGCTGGGTGGTCTCATGGCCTTGGGACCCCTGAAGATTTTGATTTTTTTATTTTTATTTTTTCTCCAGCCATCCAGAGTTTTTTTTTTTTTTCTTGTTTTTTCCGTCCTCCCTGGCCATTGGACCTTAGTTTTATTCTATGTTAATTAGTGTTCCCTAATTATAATTCTTATTTATTTTGTGTTTTTTCTCTTTCTTCATCCTGTAAAGCTCTTTGAGCTCATCATTTGAAAATGTGCTCTAGAAATAAATGTTGTTGTTGTTATTATTTGATGAATTAGTTTAAGTCTGTGTGGGGTTGCTAGTGTTGTTAATATGGGCGCCTCCTTCAGGTGGTGACAAGTGAACTGGCCAGCCTCATAAACCCATTGAACTGACATATGGTTCAAATATGTCATATGATACCATCAGCAATCTCCTCAGCCAGCCATCTCCTGAGCAGGGTCACAGGAAACCTGGAGCCTAACCCAGCAATCATTGGGCACAAGGCAGGATCAACCCATGGACACATGCGCCAATCTATGGCACACACACAGACACGTCACAGGCCAATTTAGCATCACCAGTTCACCTGTAGGAGGAAACTGGAGCAGCAGAGGATACCCACGTGCAAATGTGGAGAACATGCAGACTCCATGCAGGGAGCAACTGGGATGTGAACCTCATCCTCCTTGTTGTGTGGCTGCAGCACCGCCTCTGTGCCGCCCCATTATATGTAATAATAATAATTGTGAGCGCATTGAATAATTGAATAATCATCAGCCTGCTTATTCCAGTTAAAGGTGATCAAAGCAAAGGACCCAACACTTGACAAGATGTCAGCATCTCTCTATTTATATATAATCCAACGTCTGTCTGTCTGTCCGCTTTTCAAGAGAGAATTACATAACGGATTTAGGTCAGGTTTTTTTCTATAATTTGCTTGAACATTCCGGTTGATTTTGCGACTTCTCTCATCACACTACAGTATGAATCAAAGTTCTCCTGCAGGAGTGATTTATTTGTGCTAATCCGAGACAGAGGCTACAGGCTGAGTGGAGGGGGAAGTGTGACGTCAGGAGTGGGGAGCCAGGCAGGGCCCTCCTCAGTCACGTGCCAGCCTCCATTTGAGTTGCTCTACCTGTCGCCATGTGTTGGAGCGCACCTTACCTGCGCTTAGCTAACAATACCTGTTTGTTTATTGAGTTTTAAAGTTTGTCCTAGTCTATGTGGGCGGAGCTGCGGGGGACGGCTAGTTAATAATAATAATAGGGTGGCACAGTGGTGCAATGTTAGTGTTGCTGCCTCACAGTAAGAAGACAAGGGTCCACATCCAGGGTCCTCATTGGGTGGACTTTGCATCTTCTCCCAGTGTCTGCATGGGTTTCCTCCCACAGTCCGAGACATGCAGATTAGGTGAACTGGTGCCGCTAAAGTGGCACAAGTGTGCTCAAGTGTACTCGCCTTGCAATGGACTGGCATCCTATCCAGGGTTTCTTCCTGCCTTGTACCCTATGCTTGCTGGGATTGGCTCCAGTTTCCCTTTCCCAGGGCCCTGGTCTGGATTTAAGTGGGATAGAAAATGGCATGACATAATAACACTAGTCATTCATTTTGTAACCCTGCTTGCCAATTTCAGAGACGTGGGCACAAGGCAGCCTCGAATGGGGCGTCAGTCTATTGTAGGGCACACTTGCCCTCCCCAGGCTAAAGGAGTGTGCAGGCAGGCGAGACACGAGAATTGTGTGCCACTAACCACTGCGCCACTATGCTGCTCGTAACAATCATGTCCTCATCAAATTCTTTGGTGGTTTTGATTTCTAGCACTGGAAAAGTCAAATGTCATCTAATGTGACATGGCATTAAGACAGTGTGCCCTCTGCATGTCCTTAAGCCTGGTTCATACTTACCCTCTGAAACTGGCACACAGACAACCCTGCAGAGTGCGTGTGGTGAGCAACCAAAACACGTTTTCTGGCTGTTGCGGCCCGTTCACTCGTCACTTTGATATTCTCCTAGTCGATAAGTGACAGTGTTTGGTTAATGTTGCATAGCTAATAATGTCACAGCAGAGGATGTGAGCCTCTGCGCCTCCAATTACTGACTTTAGACGCCCACTGTAGTCCACTGCACCTACTTGGAGCTCCAGGGTGGAGGCTCCGGGCTGCAGAGACTTGCACTTGAAAATACCGCGCACACCAGCCCCACGCTGGGAGGTCTGACGTCATTTTTCTCCAAGTGGCACTCATGCCCAGCCCTGATGTGCCAAGTGTAAACTAGGCTTTAGTGGGTGGTCTGCCTACTGTTTCGTGAAGCCTATGAAGCATTAAGGGTCTGACTGTTGTCCTGGCACCTCTGACTCAGCAGGTAGACCTCTCCTTTATAAGCCGTCTTTATCAGTGTTGGTGATCAGACCTGTGACAACAGTGTCTGCAGATTTAGTGATGACGTTGGCATTGTGTCTGAGCGCACAGTCATAGCAGGGTGGCTCAGGACCCTACAATGTTGAGCACCCATGTTCAGGGTCTGTGTGGAGGAAGTGAGGCTGCCAATTCAATCAAGCCAGAGTCTGCCAGTTACATGAGGTGGCAGTAGGTCGAGGAGATTGGTGGTCCAGCACCTGGGCTGTGAACTGTATACTGACATAGCAGGATGGCATGCAATGAATGTGGCATTCCTTAGACTCCAGCTGCCCCACGACCCTTTGCTGGATAAGCAGGTTAGGAAGATGGGTGGGTGGACCTCATTTTTATGATAAAAACTGTCCCAAAGTGCTTGACAGCAGGGTGTCGTGACCCACTTTTTCTCACGTAAGTCTTTTTGTGACCCAGCGGTTCCCCCTTCGTGAATCGAGCTCTGTTGTCGGAGTGGTGAGCCACCAAAACCCACTTCCATTATAAATAATAGCAACCTCGCAACCCACCGGTGGCAGCCTGTGACTGAAAAGTGGGCCGCAACCCCCTAGTGGTTGAGGGTCACTGTTTGGTAGGTGCCACGCAGCTTATGTCAGGGTGACACGATGCAGGCACCGATGGATGGGAGGACTTCCTTGTGTCACACTAGAAACAGGACCCTCTGATTTTCGATAGTGCCTTTCACGATTATGCCATCTCATGATGTTTAACAAGCAACACACAGCTGCTTCACAGTAACACAGTGTGGGGACCTATGGGTAAAGTGAGTCTCTTGTGTCACACGTTAGATTGGACCGTTTAATGTCATATAGCGCCTTTCATCGCGAACATCAGATTCATAGGGACCCACACAGCCTATTCCATAGTGAACAGCAGTTGATGAAATGGCTGACTTGTGTCTCACACTCACACGTCCACACACATGCAGAGTCTTTTTATAGCTCCTTTCATAACAGACACCATCCCAGGGTGCATTGTGGCCTTTTTCCCAGTAGCATAATGTGGGCACAAATGGATGAAATGACACACAAGTCATTTGATTGTATATAGCGCCTTTCATCAGAAATATCAGATTCACAGGACCCACACATCTGTTTCCTTAGCAGTAGATATGGAGCACCAGTTAATTGTTAAATGAAGTGGCCAGTGGTTAATGAATTCACTGGTGACCAGAATCTTGCATTTTTTTCATAACTCCTTTTATCACAGACACCATTCCAGTGGGCACCAGTGAATGAAATGACTCACTCATGTCATGCAAAAGATTGAACTGTGTGATTGTATGTAGCGCCTTTCATCACAAACCTCAGCTGCAACATCATGTGAGCAGCAGCCAATCAACTTGTGACTTGGGTCACTGGTGAATGAGCCTCACATTTTTATAGCTCCTTTTATCACAGACACCCTGTGGGTACAACATAGGCACCAATGGGTGATATGTCTCACTTGAACTGTGTTGATTGTATATAGTGCCTTTTATCATAAACATCAGATTCACAAGACCCACACAGCTGTTTAATTAGCAATAAATATGGAGCACCAGTTAATGAAGTGGCCAGCGGTTAACAAATTCACTGGTGACCAGAATCTTGCATTTTTTTTTATAACAGACACCATTCCAGTGGGCAAAAGCAACACAAAGTGGGCACCAATGGATGACATGACTCACTCGTGTCATGCGAAAGATTGAACTGTTTGAATTTATATAGCGCCATCAGCTGTACTGGACACCCTTCGCCGTTTCCATAGCAACACAGTGTGAGCACCTATCAGTTAAATGGCTGACATGTGTCCCTGGTGATAGAGCCCTGCATTGTTTTATAGCTCCTTTGATGACAGACACCCCCCAAGGTGCATTATGCCTTTTTCCACAAAAGCACAAAATGGACAACAAAGGGGGTGATATGACTCACTTATATCATGCGTTAAATTGAGCCGTTTGATTTTATATACTGTAGTGCCTTTCATCATAAACATCAGATTCACCAGATCCACAGCAAGAACGCCAGTCAGTGACACGATTGACTTGTGTCATCAGCGAATGAGCCCTGCATTGTTTTATATGACATACGCCATCCCTAGCTGTGCTAGTAACCTGACGCTGGCACATCAGTCGTAAACTGACTGATCCCAAGCAAGCCGCTCTGCCTACTACACCCGTCTCCCCACGAAAGGTGCTATATATTGTTACTCCCCTGCGCCCCCTGGATTTCCCTTGCTGAGCGGCTCCGCTAATCGAGGCTCTCTGCCTGCCTGACGGAGGATTCCTCCTGTCTGAATGGCAGCCTCCAATGCGGCGGCATGATCTATGGCACCGCTGGCGCTTTAGCGCCCTCCAGGGAGTTTCTGCGCCCGCCACGGGGTCAGGAGTTAACGACTTGGATTCGGATGTGGCTCAGACGGAAAACCGGCTCGACGTCATGTTTGAACGTTCCGAATGCAGACTCAGTAGCCCCGCTAGCCGGGTGCCCTCCTTCTTCTCATTGCTTTTCCCCCCATTTTCTCTTGCCGGCAGCCCACCGATTCATTAGCAATGGGAGCCTGGAAATCAGAGCGGATTATTTATGCAGTCAATGGCGAGGCTTGTCTGCATTCCTAATTGTTTGATTTTAGAGGCCTGTCTTTAAACAAACATTGTCTATGGTAATGCGATGCCCTGATGGATGGGAAAGGTTTTGCCGGTGAATATCATTTGGATAATTAAAAATGACAGATGAAATCGCCCGCTGCCTTGACCCTCACTTTGTTCCCTGAGTAATGCCGACGAGATGCTGATTGCTGTCAATCAAAACTCATTGGAGGGTTGGAAATTCTGCCAGCCCTGAACTCTGACCCCTGGTGTTGATCTGAAATAGATAACAACCTTGAGATACCGCCGGAATTTAAAGAGCCTCCCGACCGTGGGGGCGCCGTCCCAAAAGAGATCCCGTCTTGCTTTTTTTGCCCTTTTTTTGTTTTCATTTTCTTTTCCCTTTTTTTTTTTTTTATTTGCCTGTCATCTAGTGTCGTTGAATTTACCGATCCGGGATTCTTTGGAGCAGTTTGTGAGTGGCGTTTATTGTGCAATCTCATCAGTTTATGGGGCTCCATATCCATTCAGAGGGGGACGCACACGCGAGAGGGACGTGAGGGCTCGATTATATTTATATATATATATATATAGTGCCTTTCAGTGGCCGCTCAGGGCCGTTCTCATGGCAGGACCCCTGAGCCAAAGTGACTGACTCCTAGGATGTGGTTGTGGGTTCAGATCACACACATACTGACACGCTGTGACCCCGAACAAGTCACTTCACCTGCCTTTGCTGCATTTGGAAAAACAAAAGCAATGGAGCCGACTGTGTCTCAGATGTTATAAGTTGCCTTGAACAATATTTCTATTTATTATAATATGAAGTCTCCATCCCACCTGCAGCCACTCGCCCATTAAATAAACACCTGGTTTAACTCTCCTCTCTGCGCTCGCTACAAAAGGCACTATATCAAATGACAGGTTACGAGGGGTTAAGGCTCAGTCTGTGCACAACGCCTGTGACTGGAGTTACCGTGAAAGGGGCTATATACTGTCAAATGAAACAGGATGGACTCGATATAAAATGAAGACTTCTAGTGATTGAAGTCAATGCTGATTTTGCACAAAGGACCCATAAAAGGCGCTATATAAAGTAAAGCTTTTTGCTGCTTTTTGAGGACCTGGCACTATATAAAAATAACTTGTAAGGAGCCTGTGATGGGAGTCACTGTGAAAGGTGCTCTATACGGTAAAATGAACTATTAAAGGGATCAATATAACATCTTAGAAGGCGGTTTTAATTCTGTGCAAAGCGTCTGCGGAAGGCGTTCTATAAAATGAAGACCCAGTGATAGACCTGCCACGATACAAAGAAACTCATTTATGCAACATGAACTGAGTCTGTTGAAAGGCACTATATAAAATCAGGTGAGTCGTTTTGTGATGCGAGTCAGTAATTGAGGGTTACAATATAGTTTATTTTTGTATCGCCCAAAATCACACAAGAAGTGCCGCAGTGGGCTTTAACAGGGCCTGCCCTCAGCCTTGACTCTCTAAGAAGACAAGGAAAAACTCCCAAACCAAAAAAAAAAATGGAATAAACCTCGGGAAAGGCACTTTAAAGAGAGACCCCTTTCCAGGTAGACTGGGCGTGTAGTGGGTGTCTTAAAGAAGGGGGTCAATACAATCTGTTTTAAATAACGATTTCAGTGTAAATGAAAAGTCACTGCTTCTGCACCAAGGGCCTGCAAGTCAGGTCAGTATATAAAATAAGAAACATCGCTGTGTGATGCGAGTTCCTGTGAATAAAATAACTCCTGGATGGTGAAAGGTGCTATACACCGAAAGACTCAGGGTCTGTGTTTGGGATTACTACTATGAAAGGCACTATATAAAATAAAGTTAATTACTTTGAGATGCAAGTCACTATGAAGGGCTATATATAAAATGCAGACTCCTGTACTGTGAAGGGCACAATATAAATGAAAGAATATCTTATACATACGATGTTGTACGCCACTTTCTCAAAGAGCAGCGTGTCTATGGCGTAAGCAGCTGTTCGATATCCATCGGTAAAGGGTGAGGGGGCCTCTCCGCCCCGTGCC
The DNA here is from genome assembly GCA_026402145.1 of Polypterus bichir lapradei. NCBI lineage: Eukaryota > Metazoa > Chordata > Cladistia > Polypteriformes > Polypteridae > Polypterus > Polypterus bichir. The sequence continues at coordinate 5,207,308 of JANRMT010062797.1, read as the reverse complement.
CATGTGTGGAGCTGCGCACTTCTGCTCAGTAGGAGTCGCTGTTTGCTTAATTGAATGGCGCGCTCCCCGTGAAAGGCACTATATACAGTAAATATCAAGTGAAGGGCGACCTCCGCCTTAAACTCCATTGTTGCCATTGCGTATTTTTATTATTATTATTTTAACATTTTGTTTCAGGACATCCTGCTGCATCGGGCGCTCACTTGCTAACCCGTCACTGGGGTCTCACATGGAGGCCGTGTACCGCGGATAAGAACGGAGGTCTTTTCCTGATTCTGTCCTTTTTTTTATTGTGTGTGTGTGTGTGTGTGTGTGTGCGCGCGCGCGCAGGGGAATCTGCTATGCCTGACATGCACTAATAATAACACATGAGGACAGTCGGACAAAATGAAGACAAATGCGTCCCGTCGCGGCAGAATCCCTGCGTCTCCCGACTTGAGCGCGGTCTTTCACGCCTCGGCTTTTTCCCTGTGGTTTTATGAAGCAGAGCCGTGGTAGGAGCTGGAGAGGCGACCACAGAGCGCTGCAGATGGAGCTTGTAAAAGATTCATGAGTCGAATAAAAAGATCTGAGGGAGCGCGAGCGGGAGCCGATGAGGAGGAGCGCCGGCCGCGTAAGCCGCCGACATAGAGGATGCGCCCACCAACCACCCCGAGATCGGTGGTCACTGGCGTGCCAAACCCTACGGTAAAGCTTTGGTCCATGTAGTGCCTTTCCCAGGCAGCCTGCCACCCTTTAGCTAAACTGACGAGTAAAGCCCGAAGGTGGCTGTCATTTCACAGCGCCCTTCGCAACAAGCTTTGGATGTGTGAAGAACCTTCAGGTGGCACTTTGACGGATAAAAGGGATTACAAGTGACTTGTTAAGCTCCTTGGGACACCTTACAGGGCGCTATATGTAAACTTGACTTTTCTTAAGTTCGTTGTGAAGCGTTTTCCCTCCGAATGACATTTTATACCATGACTATTAATTAATCGTCCTCTAAAATATGTTTCATGTACAAAGATTGACCAGTTGCCATCAAATGTTGTGTCAGAGCTTACTGGTAAAGGAGCCACAAAACGAGATAAAAGCGACGGTTCTCCTCCTCCTAGCGCTGTGAGACGTCATATAACGTGACGGTGATTCGGTGTTTTGTGGTGGGACTCGCTGGAAAACGGTGGTGGCTTTGTCAAACTCTTTGTAATGGCCTTATATCTGAAAGGCGCTATATAACATGACTTTTAACCTGTCGTTCTCAAATCGTGTCTGTCATGTTAAACACTTTGTGACAGATGTCACCCTAGAATTCCCTGTGTAAAGTAAAGTTGAATGACTTTTTGTCTTTATCAAACTGATTGTGAAAACAGTTGCTGTATAACAAAGATTAACTGGTGGTCTCCTAATCAGACGTGTTTTCTGAAAATCGTGACAGGGTTTGCCGGTAAAGGGGCTATAAAGCCAGATGAAGTGCGTGTGCTGTCAAGAGCCTTGTGATGGGCTCCGCTTTTAACAGGACAATTAATCGAGTGTGCTCTTAATTATGTGTGCTTTGTTAAACATCACGTGACAGGATTCACTGCAAAAAGGTGCTCTATATATATATATATATATATATTGTAAAAGACTCAACAGCAGACAGCAAAAAGGTTTGGGGTTTTCCGGCCCCTTATATTGTCGATACTCCACTTTCAACAAAAATATGCAGGGTCAAAAACACAAACATAAGACATTCATGCGCGACGCCATACTGGGCGTCGGCGGCCATTTTTATATGGGAGGAGCCGGAAGTGCAGGAATGCTGGGAAGGAGGCGTGATGGATGATGGGACTGCTGACGTCATGGAAGATGGCGGAAGTGAACGTACTGCGGGCATGGTCTTATGGCGGAGCGTCTTTAGTCCTGGAAAACAAAGAAACAAGGTTAGTACCCCGCCATTCCCCGCCGGCGAACGACCTTCGATGTGTTTTAATATCCATCCGCGGTCTCCTAGTCGCGCATGCGTGACAATATATATATATACACACACACACACACACTCAGCTCTGCCCATGTAGTAGTGAAACAGGACAGTGAGGAGGGTCCTGCCCGGCTCCCCACTCCTGACGTCACACCTTCCCCGTCCCCTCGGCCCGCAGCCTCTGTCTCAGATTAGCGCCACTATATCACTCCTGCAAGTGAACTGTGATTTTTTGCGCGATGAGAGAAGTCGCGACATCAACCGGAATGTTCAAGCAATTTATAGAAAAAAAAACCCGATCTAAATTCGTTGAATAGTTCTCTCATGAAATGTGGACAGACATACATACAAACAGACAGACGTTGGATTTTATATACATATATATTAAAAAATGACTGACGATGTTGGTTTTACTGAGCTCCTTGTGATAAGGGTTCTCACTGTACAACGTCAAAGATTAGTATATTTTGTGTTTAATAAAAGAGCTTCTCTATAAAAGGCGCTATATTAAATAATTCCCAATGAATGGTACATAGAGTCACTATTGTCACCTGTCTGGCTTGTTCTGCCAGTCTCCTTGTGGCATTTCACTCTGGGTGTGATTTTGTACTAAAACTCTTCGTGACAGGCTTGATATTAAAAGGTGCTATATACAGTCAAGGTCGTTGTGTATGCCATTCAAGAATTCAACATGGCTGTCTTTGGGTGAGGCAGGCTGCTGGATGACCGGACACTCTAAACAAAGTGACTACGTGGAGCAGCTGGTGCATAGTAACAATTTATAATGTCCCTAAATAATTCCTAAAAAAAAAAAAAAAAAATGTCACCGTCAATTGCAGAGGAAGAGTTGAAACGCAATTCAGCGAGGAGCGTTTAAGCTGGAGGCATTGCCAGAGGCGACGTGAAGAGCAGAATCTTGAAGTTGCTGTCACCACAGGCTCGCCGGCCTCTGGGGGACACCGACAGAGAGAGAGACGGAGATGGAGAGGCAGCCGGCCGGCACCGAGCGCCACCACAGCAGCTGCTGAGCGAGCAAGTGATCGAGTACATACCACCATGTGCGGACATGCAGCGAGTTGCAGAGGAGGACAGCGAGGAGCGCGTGTTACGCAAGGCATTTTAGGATGACCAGTTGGGACAGTCCTATACCCGACCCCAAATCCAGGAATCCCAGGGCTTATTCAGAAAGATCCTTCATTTGTTTGTTCCGTGTGTCAGAGTGGGCTCCAGTATTAGAGCTGCCATAGGCGAAGTTGTAAATGGCTCCCCGCCACCCTCTTTGCCTTGAATGGAATGGTCACTGCCAGACCTGCACATCGAAACCCGTAGATAGGACTTGGGGCTATGGGGACAAAACGGTGGATTTACCATTTGAAAATGTCAGCTGATTACTTACAGAAATGTCTGTTTATAAAAGTATTTCAAGTGAGAAGTCGAGCAGAATGACCTCTTTTATTGGCTAACTAGAAAGATGACAATATGCAAGTTTTCAAGGGCCACTTCTTCAGGCGAGATATAAGATTAGGGGTCTGAGCTTCCATATTGTCATCTTTTTAGTAAGCTAGTGAAAGGGGGGCATTCTGCTTGACTCCTCACTACATTCATAATGGCTAACGTGGTACAACACCCCAGTACTACTGGACGGAAACAAATCCCACCCCCTACAAGTCCCAGCTCTCTGTGATTGGCTACAGAGCAGTGGACTCCATACAATGAACGCTGAGGTGAGTCGCTGCCAGGGGACTGGCAACAAAAGGATGTGTGGCAGTGCTTGAAGCGTGCCAACCTGTGTGTGTGTGTGCAGTGTTGGCATTGCCAGTGACAAGCTGATGGAAATATTAAATGAAAGCCTGTTTCAATACAATCTGTGGTGTTACCTCTGCTGAAAAGAAAAGTGTCACTGTGTCAGTGGATTGGGGACAAAATCGAGTGGCGAAGTCACAGATCATAAAACGAGGATCTCCTTCATTGTGTGCCCCAAGATCAGGGCCGGATTTAGATGTAAAGAGGCCCTAGGCTATTCCACTTATGAGGTCCTTTCACCTCCCATTTTTAAGTTTGTTCAAATTGCTAACAATTTAAATGTAGGCCCCTCTTGATCTTGAGGCCCTAGGATGAAGCCTAGTTAGCCTATAGGAAAATCCGGCCCTGTCCAAGATGATGCGTCACAGCCACTGAGAGCATAAAATGTAAAACTCTGAAGCTTCCATATTGGAATCTTTTTGTGTCGTTTTGCTTAACTTGTCACTACATCCATAACGGCTAACACAGTACAACACCCCAGTACTAAAATGTTTCAGTCTTGAGGGTTACAATTTCAGAAAGCAAGCTGGGGAAAAAAAAAACCATCTATTTTAACAGGCTTTATTTAGTTATTGTCTTTAATGTTTTGCTGAAGAAATAAACGTTTTGTACGTAGTCACAGCATTACTTAAACTACAAGTGTTTGGTCTGCAGATCTGTATTTAAAGCTCCAGCTAAACATACATGTTATACTAATGGTGGTAGTCTAGCTCTGTAATATATACATGTCATTTAAATTAAGTGATAAGCTTCATATAATCACAAAGTTATATCTATCCATCCATCCATCCATTATTCAACCTGCTATTTCCTAACTACAGGGTCACGGGAGTCTGCTGGAGCCAATCCCAGCCAACACAGGGTGCAAGGCAGGAACAAACCCCGGGCAGGGTGCCAGCCCACCGCAGCACAAAGTTATATGATTGTCTTTAATCAAGAATCTTCACCCATGATTCCTATTTCCGTTTTCCTCCTGTATGCAAATAATGCAGTATAACTATCCAATCAATGCACGACCTCACAAGGGACAATGGAAAGCTGCTTTTGCGTGACATTTGTGAAGTTTTAACACACATTTTACTGTAAGCCCCGTTTGGGAGATGATCATAATTTAAAAAAAAAAAAAAAAGTCAGCCTTTAGCCAAGCGTCCAAGATCTGCAGCCCTGTTACCGTTTTGATCATGTAATTGTATTTTGCCGTGTCTTTGTTTTCTGCGCTACAGTATAGATTTTATTGTTATTATTGTCTTTATTCTTGTTGCTCGTGTTATTGTTGGGTTGTCTAGGCTGTTGGATGTTAAGGCCAGACATTGCTAGTATGTGAACATAATGTAAAAAATCTAATTGTATGGTCATATTGAGTGTTCGGAAATCTTTATTGTTTAAAAAATTGCTGCCCGTCAGATTTTGCCGCCCTACACTCTTAATTAAAAATAAGGGGACCGAAGTGAATTCCTCAGCCCAAAGCCACAGGGGGAACCATTTTTGGTTCCTAAAATAACCATCCAGGTGAAGGTTCCAGAAAGAGCGTTAATTTATTTAGATCGATAACAGACCACACAATGAATTGTCATAACACCAAATATAGATAAAAACAAGAAACGTAAAATGGATAAGTACCAAAAACAAACATATGTGAAGTGTTGTTTGGGGTGTTTATTTATTTATGTATTTTATTTGTTGGTTTTCTTCTCCTGCCAGTTAATCCTGAAAGGCTCCATGGAGCACAGACGAAAACATCACTTTCTCTGCAGCCGCCACAGGGGGCAGCACTAAGCCACATTCTCAAACACATTGGGATTTGCTGGAAGTCATGGAGTATTTGACTCTTGCAGTAGACTCCAGTTGCGGACCCCCCAGAGCTCCATTCCATTGATGAGGTGGTCTCTTCGTATCATGCGTCAAAGCTGGGTACACCAGGGTTAAGATTAGGGTTGACCGAAGGTTATCTGACTCAAGCCAAGTAAAGCAAGTGACAAAAACCTGCAATCCAATTGGCAGTTCAGTGTTGTTACGGAGGTCCACAGCTGGACCCCCTCAACTCTTGACCCACATGAGAAGGTTTTAGTGAAAAGAGCGGTCAGTCATTGGTGACCCATGAGGCCGGGTGTCAACAGTCCACCTGAATTAAAGTCATACATGCCGTATGTGGCTCAGCCCTTGAGGACAGGGCAGTGGACATGAACCCCATATGACGGTCAAACTGCACTTCTTTTCTTTTTCTTTTCTTTTTATTCGCTTCTGTTCTTTTTTTATTCATTGCCGTAGAGGGAGGATTGACATTTATGAATAATTTAGAAAGGCCCATTACGACTTCTGAATTGGGAGCCTGACTCTCTGCAGCCCAAGGTGACTTGAGGCTTGGCAGCAATTCACTTGAGCAGATTAGACCCCCCAGTCTTCTGTCTGAAAAATAAAACTCCTGCTTTGAGCAGGAAAACCCAGAAGGCCTCGGAGTAACACCAGTGAGGCAAAAGAAAGGGACCCCTAAAAAGAGGTGCATCCTTCTTATTTTATAGCGCCATTCCTGGCAAGTGAACACAGGCACTCGCATTGTGGGGAGGGGGCATTTGTGGGACACATACACATCCTGCTAAGACAGACGCCTCTGCCTTTGGGCTGGTTGCCATTTTGATGGACATTTCAAGCCCTCCACTCCAAGCCCAAAGCTGGACACTATTGCAGGCGGGTGTCGCTCTTCTCATCTGTTCAATGTTTGAACAGGAAAAAAAGTTAAAAGATGATGTCACCTTAATCTGAAAATTAAAGAAGGTTAAATACGATACACTGGAGTTAGTTATTTTTTATATGGTGCCTTGCAGTGAGTGCAGGCACAGAGCACTCAGTTAAAATTACAAGTATGGATGGCACTAATTACTAAATACAAAACTGGCACACATAGAAGTGCAGAACATGGAGAACAAGGTGGAGACCAGTTGACTATAAATGTCTGTCCATTAATTAGTTGATGAATGTTTTGGCCGTTTGACAATGGAGGAGAAGAAAATTGTAAAAGAGAAAGTCAAATATCAAGTCAGAGTCCTGGAGACCTCAGCCAGCTGGCCGCCTACCCGCTTGTGGTCATTCTGTAGTTGAGCTGGTGCTGGCCGTCCAGTCAGATGAGAGGGTCTTTCCATCCGAAGAGTCAGACGCTTGTTTGTTTTTCTGAGATGATCTTTCCACACGCAGACAAAGAGACAGCAGTTTGGCTGTTTAGCCGTCGTCAGATGTGCCACCAGGCCGCTGCAGAAGAAAGGAGGAAAGGGGGAGAGCAGATGTGAAAAAGCTGCCATTAGAGAAGACGAGGGGAGGGAGAGTTTAAAAAGTCGGTCAGTCCTGAAGACCTGAGAATGTGCGGAGCCCGGGGGCCGATGTACCATCAGGGCATTCTGGGTGAGCGCCAAGGGATCTTTTCATCAGACGCTAACCTGATATAACCCGCCCTCACTTGGTGAAACAGTCGAATGATCGGGTGTCTGGGTGGCACAACCAAAAGTGGTCATTACTGCCATGTTCCTACACACTGCGCTCTTAAACGTATTCTTTACATCACCCAGGGCCGGTGGGGGGGTCTTTTTCTGGGCTTGACTAAACTTCTTCACTTTTCCTTTGACAAGTGTCTTTGAAGCTCTGTCAAAGAACGCAGAGAGATTTTTCTTTTTGATTTGATATACTTTATTAAATTATGTTTTCGCATGACCTTTGGGGGTCAGAGCACAGGGTCAGCTATCGTACGAAGCCCCTGGAGCAATTTTCAAGGGCTCAACAGAGTAGGATCCCTTCTGGCAGATCAGTGTGACTGCGATCTGGGATGTTGTAATCAGAATATAAGTTTAATGTCAATGTGCTCTGTGCAAATATTTTAAATCTGCTTCTTCTCACATGTACAGCTACGGCCAGATTTAGCACAAAGGGGCTCAGCATTTAGAGACCTTCGTTGTGAGGTGAGGTGGGCTCCACGGTAAAGTTAAAGCAGGCGGCTCAACACTTCAGTTCCTCCATTGGTCCCCGAGGCCACACATGAGTGGTCAGCCCGTCCGGTGAGGCTCTCGCTGTTATTTTTCAGCCAGGACTTCCCCTCTAGCTGGGGTTTGATTACTTTTGTTGATTATCTGCCCTGTTTTGTGTGCCTGTGTTGTTTGTCTTGTGGGTGCTTCTCCACCAGGGACGGCCCTATAAAGGTGACGGTTTCCCATAATTCCTGGCGGTTGATTCAAATGCATTCGGGAGTTTTTGGCGAGTTGCTGTGATTTTTCTGTGCCTTGTTGTTTTTGTGATTTTTCTTGATTTTTGAAAGTTTTGCCCTGTTCTTTGACTTTGGCTTAGATTTCGTTTTGGGGTTTGCCTTATCGTTTTAGGCAGCTCCATTTTGTGCTTCATTCTTGTTGAAGAGCATTTTGTTGTGAGAATAAACCTTTTACTTTATTAAGCCCCTGTGTTTGCCCTCATACATAGCCAGGGTTTGACTGTATTGCCCCCTCTAGTGGGTATTTTTGTGCATTTTTGGAACTGTTTTGGGATTTAACACACATGGGCGCTCTCCAGTGGCGTAACATTTGCTTCACTGGGCCTTCCCATTCTGATAACTTTCTGTCTATGGCATGATACTAAAAAACAAAATGGTCAATCCAGCTGTGCCCATCAGTGCCACACATTACCTTTGACCGTTTCAACACCCTCTCCTGTAAGCTGATCACGTAGTTTGCCAATGTGGTGTCTTACCTGATGATGTCATGGACCCCGGTGGAGGTCTTGGCCTTGTGGTTTCTGTGACTAATCGCCTCACCAGGATTGAACTACCGGTGACATGTCTGCATCGAGTCGGGGGGAGGGCGGTCTTAACGCATGGGCTCGCTGGGCAGTTGCTAATCTATGTATGTTGTGACTTGCTGAGTGGTTCTGTAGGTAGGGACCCCAGTGCACTGCTCTGCCCTGGGGGGGGGGTCCTATAATACTGTTAAGACGGTCCTGGTCAGAGGGAGCCGGTGGTGGCGTTGAAAGCTCTACAATGTCCAAAGTGGATGCTGGGCACTTTCCATCCAGTTAAACTTTCTGATTTTATTTATTTTTGCCCCTCAAAGATGACAGCTTTCTGTGGAGGCGCAGCACCTTACCTTGTGAGGCCCACAGCACGGCCTGCTTTTCAGATTAATGCAATATAAATGTGAATCTCATTAACATTTAAAGGTGGGATATTAAAAGCCTGCAGACCATCTTCTCACAAAATAGCCTATTAAAGTCGCCGTCTGCAGGGAAGGCCTTCGTGTCCACCCACTGGCACACCATTCTGTGAGAACCTAAGAAGGCCTAGAAGTGTTCAGTCCGAGGAGCTCAAGGTGACTTTGTCTCAGTTTGACCTGCAAGTGTAACATGTGGGCTCTCCGTGCCTTAATCGTGACTTGACCCGTGTCTCGGACTGGACACCCAGTAGCCTTGGCGTGAGGAGCCCCAGGGAGGCTCTGCTATGTAACCCTGTCGACACAGAGTGCCCTCACAGCGGCACATTTGACTTTGTCTTTGAAATCCGCATCTTCTCCGTGGGCTCTCCTTGATCCTTGTGGAGCACAGCCGGCCGTCATTGGCACCTCACTTGTTTTAAAGCAGTGTCCTTCGGCGGATATGTCGACAGGCGAAGAAGGCAGGCTTCTGTAGCAGGCGGAGAAGCGGACAAATTCTGGCACTCTGGCCACCCCGTAGGAAGTGTTACGTTCTGTTGTGGCTCTGGCCCTGCGTGTTGTGTTCAGCGACACCAAAATGGCAACAAGGGCAAACAAAAGTCAGACCAGGGGTCCACTGGGTCACAGCTTAAGAAGTAGGCCTCACCCTAGGCAGCTACCCCCAAACTTAAATGGCAGAGTTTCTGGCCCACATAAAAAAAATCTCAAAATATGTCGATGAAACTCTGACTTGTACAGAGAATCTTTATATCAGGAGAAAACAGCAAAAAATAAAGAAATAATAAAACACCGTAAAATAATATGCAGAAAGGATTTGACGAAAAGTGTTGTGTTCTTGTTTCATGTCATTTTTGTTCACGTTTGTGCCACTTATTTATGTTAATGTTGCTTTTGATGACTATGTACATTATATTTTGTGATTGATCCTGTCTACCAGCTGCCTCTTTTATGTTTCGTTTTTTGTGGGTGGGGCCACTTGCCAGTCACCGGCAGGGTCTTCCCTCCGCTCTATATACTGTATCCAGAGGGTCTTCCCCATTTTCTTGGTGGTTCATTCATTCTACGAGTGGTGAGCTGAGTTCATTTGCGGGTTTTTTTTTTGTTTTTTTTTTGCTGTGTTTCTGCTGGAATTTTGACCGTCTTGCTCCGTTTGACTGCATTTCTGGATCGGGACTTTTGTTTGCATTGGATTGCCTTGGTGTTTTTGGCCATTTCCTTTGCTCCTTGAGCTTCGTTATCAAAGAGCATTTTGAGAGTAAACTTTATATTTTATAAATATTTGGTGCTTGCCCTTAGTTCTAGCCAGAGTTTGACGGTGACATCCACCTCTAGTGGGCATTTTTTTGTAGTATGTTTGGAGCTCATGGGGATTTATGTCCTTTGGGACTCCTGGCTCACAATAAAAAGGATATCCACAGCAACAACGACGAGTTGCTCAGCACACGTAATCCAAAGATGGGTAACACTATCCAACAAACCAAAGTGAACCGACAGAAAATGGCACATCTCCCTGCCTGCAGAAACGATGTAAAACGTGTGCCTACATTTATAATACAGACCGTATAGTTATATCACACTGCCGACTAGAACATCGCATAAAGGGATCATTTTCCTGCAGATCATCTAATGTCTAATTCTCTGCATGAAATGTCCTGACACTGCACTCTGTGTGGGAGAAACTGGACAAACACTCCGCCAGAGAATGAATTTACACAGGTGCCACATCAAGCATGGCGACACAGATGTTCCTGTAGCGGACCACGTCAACAGCCAGTCACAGGGCTTATGGGCAACTTCAGAACACAACAAGAAAGAAAAGAATGAGAAGTTAAACTCATGTTAAAATTTAATACATTACAACATGGCTTGAATAGAGACAAGAGTTTTATGGCCATATATGAGGATTGTTTACATCTCTCAGAATGACAGACAACCTGACTACAGACACACATTGTATGGAAAAACTCATCAGAAACTTCAAAAGACTTTGTTGGACAGCCATCTTATCCAGAGATCTTGACCAGACATTGTTCTTCTCTCTCTTGTTAAATGAACCCTAGCCTGAAGGAATCTATTAATTTTTTACATTTAAGATCTCTCATTTAAAGATTTACCAGTGTTGTTTCTTGTCCTAGTGTGTGTGTATAAACTCAGGGAACTCCAGTTTCTGTATTTCATCTCGCCTGAAGAAGGGGCCTGAGTTGCCTCGAAAGCTTGCATATTGTAATCTTTTTAGTTAGCCAATAAAAGAGGTAATTTTGCTTGGCTTTTCTCTACATTTGTAATGGCTAACATGGTACAACACCCTAGTACTACAAGAAACCAAGAGAGTCAAACCAAAGTAATAATACTTGGAGAGATAAAACTCTACTCCAGCAAAGCACATTCAGATGAACCCCAAGGGACTGAATTTCCCATAAAGCTTTATAGCACTGGGGTGGCGGTTCTTCATCAGAGATGAGCAGGTGACCCCGCCTCTTGGGGAACCACCCACAAAATACACAGGACCTGGGAGAATCACATGACACAACCACAGACACTAAACAGAATAAAAATAACACATAATACATAATGAAACTAATCTCTCTCTGTATGTATATATATATATATATATATATATATACTAGCCATGTGCGGCCAACTACGTTGCGCGTGTTAAAGTTGTCTGTGAAGGGCTCCCTGTTTAAACGCGGCTGCCAGTCGTGAACTGGGCCCTTCGTCGCACAGTATTATGATTTTTTTATAAGGGAAACAAAATTACAAAAGAAAACCCTTGGACATTGATTCGATAGGAACGGCCTACTCGGAGTCACTGTCCGAATAGTAATTATGTGGTGGTGTAGGAGCATTTCTGCTTCTCTCCGTTCACAGTCCGTCTCGTTTTCACGACGCTGTCGTTTCTTCTCACGATCTCTTCTCAACCTTTCACCAATCTCGCAGGTTGCTTTGTGGCAATCCAAAGAGTAAGGCAATATACACGGAGCAATGGTTATAAAAGGGGGACACATAGGTATCCAGGCTCTTTAAAGCATTAATAGGGATCACTTCACTAACATGTGAGCAAGGGACGGTACAACTGTGAGACGCGCAGCACTCGCCGGCTACAACGTAACAATAATAATTTCGGGAACGTGCTGTTACGTTGTCATTCATTTTACCCACTGTCTTTCTTTCATTCATATGTTACTTAGGCACGTACCTTTTATCTTCGGCAATCTCATTCTCTAACCAGGCCTCAGGAGCTAACCAGCGTAACACTGTCCACCACCCCTTTCGTTATTCCGGCACATTGTTGACATCCATGAGTAACAACAACATACTAAACTGGAAGGTGGTCTACGCATGCGTGGAATTCGCATACAAACAAAGATCAAGATCTACAGTAAATGAAGATCTCTTTAGTTAATTTAAAGCACAATAATTTGTTTAGTTTGAATGTCTGTGTTTTGAGGTGTGACTGGAGTACTGCAGTCTTCAGCAGTATAAGCCTGGAGGAGACTCTTAATGCAATGCCTATGTTTTAGCTGTCTCTCTACTGCCATCTAGTGCTTCTTCTTCTAATTCATTCGCGGACAAACAAAGATCAAGATCCAAATGAAGATTATATATATATACTGTATATATATATACTGTGTGTGTGTGTATATAAAATCCAACGTCCGTCTGTCTGTCCACTTTTCACGAGAGAACTACTTCACGGATTCAGATCGGGTTTTCTTCTATAATTTGCTTGAACATTCCGGTTGATTTTGTGACTTCTGTCATCAGAGTTGGCTTGCAGGAGCGATATATTCATGCTAATCTGAGACAGAGGCTGCGGGCCGAGGAGAAGTGGAAGCATGACGTCAGGAGTGGGGGGGCCGGGCAGGACGACCAGTAATTCATAAACCAAACAATATTACAAAAACAGGATTTTGGATTTGTTCTGTTTAAGTTTGAATTTTGTTAATCGGCCTGTTGACGTTTGTCATCTTGTAATTCCGTTACTTCTTTGATGGCGGACTGGTGTGACCCCTCGTCACATCACTGGCCCCAGGCGCGTCCTCTTAAGCCCCCGTGGACTATTTGAAGAGCTTTCAGCCTCCATTTTGAGGGAGTGGAGTCGTTTATTTGCAGTTGTGTCTTTGCTTCCCGGTTTGACCCCACCGATCTATCAAATACATCCTCAGTTTGACCTTGAGGGTGTCCTTTATAATGCCATGCAGCTTTAGTGGTCTGTGTAAACAGCTGCCTGGACCTTCAAGAGGGTCCTCCTGTTAGTAAAGATGAGTCTGTTTTGTTTCTGCAGGATGTAATTGTGTTAATGTGACATGTGAGAGAATTACATCAACATAACTAGAAGAAGCTACGTAATGTCAACAAATGTGATTTATTTTAAGTGATATAAACTGAAGTTAGATAAATCAAATAAACAACCCTGCTGGTTTATTTTCATGAGTGTACCTTAAGATGACGGATTTTAATTATTGTGACTTATCATTACCTTTAAACAGTTCAAATGTCCGACCACTGCCAGGCATGTGTGCCCGAGGGTCAATTTCTGGGCTCATCTGAGGTAAGCAGTACCACTCCGGACCACCAGGGGGGCGTGATCGCTGTACTCTCATCATCTCTCTTACCACCCACAGCTCGGAGAAGCACAAGGTGGTCTGCTCACAGCCGCTCTGTGGAGACCCTCCCTTACAAGTGTAATAACAAAGCAAAGACAGTGAGAGGTTTCGGGAGCCTCCTAGGCAAACCCCATGTAATGGCACGCAGGGTTAAAGCGTTCTGCAACGTCTTTTCAGATGGGGGTCTTGAGTACGACTGCCAAAGATGGCCGTGGGTCCAGGTGGATGGACACCGGAAGTGATGTCAGCAGTGGAAAAAGCCGTCAGTCTCCCGGAGGGGGAGAAAGAGAAGGCGTCATTGGAGCGGCGAAGAATTACTGTCACCAGAGCTGTTAAACTGCCCCCTCTGCACACACGTGGCACACAACACAGACCCTTGAGGCGGACATTATTCCTAACGTGTGGACTCAAGATGGTTTCGAGAGAGGCGTCCTTTAATTTCAACGGTTTTGGTTTCTTGATGATTTGTTGTCATTTCTTACTCCAGGCTTATGATTTTTCTTCCTCAAGTGATAGTAACTGCATACTTCCCATTGTACTCCTTTCTCGAGTCCTACAATGGTTCTCGTGGTTAGCATGTTTGTTACTCAAACACTAAACTAGAACTTGAGGACTGGTGATGGGGGTCTCCTGGTTAGTAATGCATATTGAAGCTCCACTGGAGTATACGCCTCACATGAACACTTGACTAGCACTCGAGGAGTTGTGTGGATTTAAATTACCAGAATACTGAACTTGAACTTGATTAAATCCATGAATCAGTACACTGATACTCGAGCCGTCCTTATTATCTTCACTACTTGAATAATAAGCTAGACCTTGAGTGCTTCTGATTGACATATCCTGCTTAATCCATCATTATTTGAACAGTAAAATATAACCTGACTGCGTACTTCAAACACTGAAATACTGGGGCTGTGCTGGTGGGGAGCGAGGACCAGAAGAAAAGACGGAGAAGGAGCCCACTGTGGCACAATCCGCCACCCCCATTGCTGCAGCACAAGTCGGGTGCCACTTAGGAAGTTTTTTCGGGAAGGGATTATGTCTGCAGACTGGGGACGCCAGTGCAGTGACGCCGTATTGGAGTGGTGACATTTGATCTGTCCCACTGTAACTTGGGATAACCTGACAAGTTGGTCAGCCAACCAGCACCTCTGACATTTGCCTTCACGGCTTTGCCTTTGCTCTAAAAATGTGTGTGAAAAACAAAGAAATGCGTTAGTGGGCATAAAGAATGAGGAACTGCCTGTTGTGTAAAGGTCAAGGCGCTATAAACACGTGTGGCTTTTCAGTTGAGCCGTCCACTACACAGACGGACAGGCCAGGGGAGTATGGGAGAAGGAGCGGGCACACGAGATGACACGTGAGATATCGTGCTCCTTCACTCCTAATGAAGCGCCTGCTTGTAGTCTTATAAAATAAGAAACACGCACATCAGGTACGGCTCATCGGCCCAAAGGCTCTTCACACACACAACACGTTGTGAAATCACCGTGCACACTGCGGCCCACCGATTGGACCGGCAGTGCAGTGGGCCTCGCACACGTCCTGCACACCTCCAGGCTGGCAGAGGACCTGGACGGACGTCCCCTCAGGCCCGTCACAGGCTGTCCTGCAGCCCCTTTGTCTGGAGGTCTTTTGGTTTTGTGCTGCGTCACATTTCTTCACTGTCATTCGTCCTCTTTGCTCTGCTCTGCTCTACGCTTTGGTTACATTGCTGTACGCTTCTGTACTTTGGGACAATTTTAGCAAGAATTGTTAGGCAGGCTTGGATATTTCACTTTACTGTGGTAAATGTTACTTTAATTTTCACCTTGTTACTTTACTATGATTTACTGTTCATTAAAGTCCTTTTCTTTACATTGTGTTACTATTCTTTTATTACTTTGTTATGCTTTACTTTTACTTCTCCATGTAGATGTACTTTACGTTGCTTTATGAAATTGTACTTTACCACATTATACTATACTGTCCTCTGCATTGCTAATGTTTTCTTTTTTCTTTTGTAATTTACATTACTTTATTATACTCTTCTTGATGTTCCTTTACTATACTTTAATATTCCCTACTTTTTTCCTTTGTGTACTAAATGACTTTTCCTTTTTTACTTTGTTACTTTACTATATCATACGATACTCTTTATTATACTTAGCTGTTCTTTATGTCATTTTAATATATTTTGTATTTTTATAGTTTTCATTACCTGTACTAAAGTTTTCATTGTACTCTACTACATCATACTATACTTTATATGACTTTATTATATTTAGTTGTACTTTAAGTTGCTTATACTTTACTACACTACAGCATAGCAGGCCATCCTATACTCTTCATTACTTTATTATACTTAACTGTACTTTGTTATTTTAACATAATATACATTTAGGAAAGATTTCATTATCTTTGCTAAACTTTTCTAGGTACTTTGTTACTTTACAATTCTTTATGTTACGTTACTTTTTATACTTAAATGTTCTTTATGTTGCTTTACTATATACTATAGTCTTCCTTATATTACAGTATTAAGCATTTAACTTTACTGTAATTCAATATAATATGCTATACACTTTACTAAAGTTTTTCCTATACTTATTTTACTGCAACATACTATACTGTACATTATTTTATATGTAACTGTCCTTTGTGTTATTTTAATATTTACTGTTGTTTTCTTTACCTTACTTTACTCAAATTTCTTTGTACTTTGATATTTTACCAGTCTATGCCTTATTATATACTTAGCTGTATATAATGTTGCTTTGTAATCCTATACTTTTCTTTATATTAATAACCTTTTTTTTAATTATATTACTATACCATACCTTATTCTAATTTCTATAATAAACTGTATTCTACCTTTTTACTTTAGTAAACATTTTCTTTTTATACCTGACTTTACCAAGCTATACTTTACATTACTTTATTATACCCAACTGTCCCTTATGTGTGTCAAGGAATGTGATGAGGGCTCCTTTATGTCAACAGCTGTACGTCTGTAGAGGGTCTCACTGGCACTGGCACTGCCAAGGCAGACTTTTTCTTTTGTTTTTTTGACTGTTCAAGCTTTATAGTCATTGAGGTGTGTGTGTGTATGAATTTATATATTTATTTACTTACTTATCTACCTATTTATATATTTATTTATTTAAAGAGATTCTGTAAAAAGACAAATTGCCCCCTGGGGACAAATAAAGTTGTGCCCATATACTGTATGCTACTCTACTCTGCTGTAGTATATACAGTTTATATTCAGTTTACTCAGCTTTCTTTGTACTTCGATCCTTCACCATTCTGTGTTCGTACTCAGCCCTGCGTTATGTCAGCGTGTGTTTTGGAATCACCAGGACATCTTAAGGATTTTTTAGTCCTTTATGATAAGTTTGTTTACTTTATTATATCTGACTGTACTTTGTTTTATTTTCTTTAATTTACATTATTTCACTGAACTTTTTTTACTTTATTACTTTACTATGCTATTGTATACATTACTTTATTATTGTCAACTGTACTCTACTCTGTTGCTTTACTGTGCTATATTTTAACATAATGTGCTTTTCTTTATTAAACTTTCTTTCTGCTTTATTTTCGTAAACCATCCTGTACTTTACTAGACGTTTTTTACTTTAAGTTACTTTACTTTTCTTCATACTTTCTGTTACATTTTTACATAATTGTACTTATGTTGCTATGCTATGCCATGTTTTGCTTTGTTACTTTATTTATTAGTATACCGTACTGTACTTTACGTTACTTAACTATACTGCGCTGTCTTTATTGTACAGTACTATGCCACAGTTACTGGAGTTTTCTTTACCCTCACTAAGTTTTCCTTTGTGCTTTGATATTTTACTTTATTATCTGTTGCTGTACTTTATGTTGACTTTTCTTTACATTTCTTTTTTTTTTTTTTTTCTTACTCTGTTACTTTGTTGTCCCTAATGTTGCTTTGCTACACTCCACTCTACTTTTCTTTACTAAACTTTACTTTGTTGCCAAGCCCAGTGATTGGGTGACGCTCGTACAACACAATATAATGAAGTGTTTCAAAGCCACTCTCTTTTAGGTGACAGCGGTGTGTCACTTTCACTCCTAACTGTTTCTCAAAACTGTGCCTGTTTTGAGCAGAGCCTGACTCCATGTGTGGCCATCAGCGTCTCTCACCAGCCCACCCGCTCGTCTTCTGTTCCCCCTTGTCAGTAATCAGGTCAGAAGTGGAGCAAGTCCGTCATGGTGACACGTGTGCACGTCGGCTGCATGGGGACGTCTGAAGTGGAAATGCTGCCAGCCGGTGGGACTCGAGTCAAAAGCACCACAGACCACCAAGTGACCGAGCTCTCCCATCCTCTCTTCCACGTGCATTGCCGTCAGTCCTGCTCGACATGATTGGTTGGTAATTGTGCCTCTCATCCTGTCCTCCGCTCCTTCCTCTTCCTCTTCTTCTCCTTCTTCTTTTTGTTTTTTAATTCCATTTACAGGTGCTGGTCATAAAATTAGAATATCATGACAAAGTTGATTTATTTCAGTAATTCCATTCAAAAAGTGAAACTTGTATATTAGATTCATTCATTACACACAGACTGATGTATTTCAAATGTTTATTTCTTTTAATTTTGATGATTATAACTGACAACTAATGAAAGTCCCAAATTCAGTATCTCAGAAAATTAGAATATCAATTAAGACCAATGCAAAAAAAGGATTTTTAGAAATGTTGGCCAACTGAAAGGTATGAACATGAAAAGTATGAGCATGTACAGCACTCAATATTTAGTTGGGGCTCCTTTGGCCTCGATTACTGCAGCAATGCGGCATGGCATGGAGTCGATCAGTCTGTGGCACTGCTCAGGTGGTAGGAGAGCCCATGTTGCTCTGATAGTGGCCTTCAGCTCTTCTGAATTGTTGGGTCTGGCGTATTTCATCTTCCTCTTCACAATACCCCATAGATTTTCTACGGGGTTAAGGTCAGGCGAGTTTGCTGGCCAATCAAGAACAGGAATACCATGGTCCTTAAACCAGGTACTGGTAGCTTTGGCACTGTGTGCAGGTGCCAGGTCCTGTTGGAAAATGAAATCTGCATCTCCATAAAGTTCGTCAGCAGCAGGAAGCATGAAGTGCTCTAAAACTTCCTGGTAGACGGCTGCGTTGACCTTGGACCTCAGAAAACACAATGGACCAACACCAGCAGATGACATGGCACCCCAAACCATCACTGACTGTGGAAACTTTACACTGGACCTCAAGCGACGTGGATTCTGTGCTTCTCCTCTCTTCCTCCAGACTCTGGGACCTTGACTTCCAAAGGAAATGCAAAATTTACTTTCATCAGAGAACATAACTTTGGACCACTCAGCAGCAGTCCAGTCCTTTTTGTCTTTAGCCCAGGCGAGACGCTTCTGACGCTGTCTCTTGTTCAAGAGTGGCTTGACACGAGAAATGTGACAGCTGAAACCCATGTCTTGCATACGTCTGTGCGTGGTGGTTCTTGAAGCACTGACTCCAGCTGCAGTCCACTCTTTGTGAATCTCCCCCACAGTTTTGTTTCACAATCCTCTCCAGGGTACAAGCGGTTATCCCTATTGCTTGTCCACTTTTTTCTACCACATCTTGTCCTTCCCTTCGCCTCTCTATTAATGTGCTTGGACACAGAGCTCTGTGAACAGCCAGCCTCTTTAGCAATGACCTCCCCTTGTGCCAGGTGTCAATGGTCGTCTTTTGGACAACTGTCAAGTCAGCAGTCTTCCCTGTGTTTGTGTGGCCTACAGAACGAGACTGAGAGACCATTTAAAGGCTTTGGCAGGTGTTTTGAGTTAATTAGCTGATTAGAGTGTGGCACCAGGTGTCTTCAATATTGAACCTTCTCACAATATTCTAATTTTCTGAGATACTGAATTTGGGACTTTCATTAGTTGTCAGTTATAATCATCAAAATTAAAAGAAATAAACATTTGAAAAATACATCAGTCTGTGTGTAATGAATGAATCTAATATACAAGTTTCACTTTTTGAATGGAATTACTGAAATAAATCAACTTTGTCATGATATTCTAATTTTATGACCGGCACCTGTACTGTCAGTGTGACTGCATAAGCACATTATGAAGAGCAGGGTCAGAAATGACTTGTCATGCTGATGTGATGGCATCGACCTGCACGGGTGGACCCCTAGCGAGTAAACTTGAGGCTCAGTCCTCACCTAATGACGCCCTGTGCGAATCTGAGGGAGTCATATTGTGAAAATACACAAACAGTTGGGCTGAACCCGTGAGGGAAAGACGTTAGGCCTGATGATCCGAGTCACGTCACCTGACGCCTCCGTCTCGACTGAACCCCTAAGGCGTCTTGGGATCGTATTTATTGGGAAAGGCACTATATAAAGATCAGTTCATGCTGCAGACTCAACTCAGCGCAGAGATATTGTACCTTAAAACACCTTGGGCATTAAAGGCACTATATACATGGTCCTGCACAAGTGATATTAGACTGACGCTGCAAGGCATCTTGGGATGGTATATACTATGAAAGGCGCTATATTTAAAACACAATGGCCACTGATTCCTTGTGAAGCCCCCAGATGAACGGCTTTGTGCCAATCCAGAAGCTGGAACTGTGCCTGTGTGGCTCTTCAGGATGGTGTGCCCGTTATGGACGGCACTGACTCCCTGTGTGAGACCCTTCACCTGCCAGTAGAAATGTGCAAACAAGTGCTGTTGGTTTTTGGGGGCCCCTTGGCAAAGTGCTCTTTTGGGAAAGCGCAATATGAAACACAAGACCACAGACTCAGTTCAAGTCATGTCACCTTGTTAAGCCTCTGTGTTGTGAAAGGCACTATAAACGTGACTCTCCACTGGACCGTCGGTGTGCTCCACACATCAATTCAATGTGAAGTCGCCGTCAAGCCCAGTGGAAGCCCGCCTATGGCAGCCTGCCTATGGCAGCCTTATAGTGGCTCAGTTAGATAGGAGGACAGCAGCAGGCTCCTCGCAGACAGCCTGGGGCCCCAGAGCTCTGCTTGCACACTGAGTGAGAGTCACCAACACACTTTTATGATTTTATTTATTTATTTTTTGTTATCTCATTGTCCCTTATTAAATGAACAGATTTGCTTCTAAGACTCCATCGCCAGTGGCCGTAGTGTCTAAAAGTTATGGCCTTCCACTTCATCATTACGGCACCCTGGGTGCTCTTTTGCTGATATTGAGGATTTGTTCTTCTCTACTTCAAGCTTTGCGGCTCTTTGTGGAACTTTGTGTTCTGATTTATTTGCACCGGCTCTTCCGATTGGAGATTAAAGGTGACTCGCCTAAGGGGTCCCTGGTTATGAGAATGTCTTAGTGCCTAACTATCTCACACACACATACATACACACACACACACACGTGCCGTCTCTCCCAGTCCCAGGCTGAGCGAGAGAGAGAGTGCAGCACCTTTATAGGCCTCATTTCATTTTGTATCGATTTTTCATTTTCTAAAACCCAAATTTGCTCCCAGGTGCTAAAAGTGAACAAAATAAATTGAGTTGTGGATCTGCTAGACGGTAACTTTCTGACCTGTGATTGGTCATCTTATTAGAGGTGTCCAAGACCCAGCAGCCTGAAGAGAGCTTGAAATGAAGCAGACGGTCCAGCAGCAGAGCAAACATCAGGTTAAAGACTGAAAGGAACCACAGACGAGGTTTAGAACTGAGAAAATGAAGGTCTGTTACAGGGTGGGGGCAGCAGTGGGAGTTGGGCCTTAACCGGGATGCCAGGCCATCGCAGGGCACCCTCACTTGGCCAACTTAGAGTCGCAGCACCACCTTTGGGACGCGTGTGGGAGGAGAAGCAGAGAAAAACACAAAGACTGGGGGAGAAGATGGCAATCCATCACGGATAAGGAGCAGGCCGCCATTGAGCCCTGGAGGTCCTTGCAGCTGCACTAACTATAGCCAGATGGAAAGATACGAAAGGTGCTATAAGATAGATAGATAGATAGATAGGAAAGGCAAAACAGGTGAATGGCACATAGACAAATAGGATAGATAAAATGTGAAAGCAGATAGATGGATATGAAAGGCTCTGTGTGTCATGCCGTTGTCTAAGCTGCCTTATCTATACTAGGGTCACTGGAGCCTATCCCAGCTATCACAGGGTACAAGGCAGGAACAAACCCTGGACAGGGTGCCAGTCCATCACAGGACAGACGTACACCCACACACCAAAGACACACTTGGGTAAATTAAATGTTGCCAGTTCACCTAATGTGATTGACTTTGGACTGTAGGAGGAAAGCCACACAGGCATGAGGAGAACATGCAAATTCCACACAGGGAGGACCTGGGCCATGAACCGTGGTCTCCTTACTGCAAGGCAGCAGCATGACCACTGCTCCATTGTGCCTTCCAAGGCACTCTATAATAGATAGATAGATAGATAGACAAAAGGCACTATATAATAGATAGTGTGAAAAGATTGGACAGACACAGTAAGAGGTTTGCGGGCAGCCGCCCGTACACTTGAATTAAGCTGCCAAAATTGAGAAGTTGGTTCCATAGAACAGGTCTCAACAGACTCGAACAAATATAACAGGCAAAGATGGCGGTCTCACAGCCAGGCAGGGGAAGTGATGTCATCGGGGCAGGAAACGGAGGTGACATCCTCAGGTCCAGGCACCCTGCCACCTCCTGGTCTGGCATAGACTTATCCCTTTGTGAGCCCTTCAGCTGACTCCTATGTTGCACATGTGTGACAATAGATAGATGTGAAAGGCACTATATGAAACATAGACAGATAGATAGATGTGAAAGTTGGTATACAAGTGACGGACAGTGCATGTACAGTGTATGATGCAGATCAGTTTCAAAGGTGCAATATGGCAGAAAGGCCCAATATGAAATACGCATTGCGTGACATTATTTAAAGGGACTTCAGGTGTGCAGATAGATATGCTAAGTAAGCTGATCTATAAACAGCTGGAGAAATAAATAAATCATTTTAGTTTCCGTTCTAATAAAGTAAAACCAGTCGTCCAGCCCACCAAGTGGTCCGGTGGGGAGAGCGTTGAGTTTGCGCTTGGCTTTCCTCTTTTTTTGTCAGTTTGTGCAGGTGAGTGACGAGATGCCTTTGGCCATCTTGAAACATAGCTGGCCGCGGATGTACCCTCGACACGCTGCCTTCAACAAGACGCATCACGAGGTCACTTTGACAAATCTTCTGCCCCAGTCGTGGAAACTGGAATCTAGTAATCGCCATCCCCTTATGTTTAACAAAAGTAATTGGGCCAACCTTGGGAATTACAGGGCATGAAGGAAAAGGAAAGGCGTCGTTAAAGACACGATGAGTGAGCACACGTCAAGCACGGGTGTCTCAGTGAAAGGTGGATTCAGAAAGGAGACGTTGTGCTTCACTAACGTGAAGGAGCAGCACGGGCCTTTGATGTGTCCGGGATCACTTGTGGTTTTCATAAAACTTTTGACGAGAGGCTTGTGACCAAATATAAGAAATGGGAGTTCTAGGCGCAGTAAAGATGAGTGCGTGTTGGGTGATATAGTGACAGACAAGTCTGAGGAGATCAACACA
Source organism: Polypterus bichir lapradei (assembly GCA_026402145.1). Lineage (NCBI taxonomy): Eukaryota > Metazoa > Chordata > Cladistia > Polypteriformes > Polypteridae > Polypterus > Polypterus bichir. The sequence continues at coordinate 5,184,225 of JANRMT010062797.1, read as the reverse complement.
CTTGTGAGGCCCTACCTGGAGAAAGAACTGAGGACAAGGAGACCGAGTTCAGGGTCATGGAGAGTACATAAGCCAGGAGCTGAATGTGGAGGTTAAGAGAAGACCTGAGGAGATGATGTTCAAATTCTGAAGGAGTGCCTGACAGCCGTTACACTTTTCACCTTATTCAGTTTATAGTTTTTTATGGTCCTTCCATCCACACATCTATTTTCAGCTGCTTATCTGGGTGTGTGTTGCGGGGGCAGCAGTCTACTGTAAGTTAAGATGCCCAAATGTCTCTTTTCCTCCACCAGGATCTCCTTCTGAGTGTCTCCAGCGTGTCATAGGAATGAGAGATTTCAGTTTGTGATTTTTTAATAAATTTGCAAACCTTTCTGCAAACACAATGGGTTATTGAGTGGAGGTTGATGGGCAAAAATGGCAAACCGATCCATTTAAAATGAAAACACAATAAAATGGGCAGAAAGTGAAGGGGTTTCAATACATTTTCAATCCAGTTTCATGGTCTCCCACAGGGCATCATGGGAACTGGAGTTCTTGGACTCCACCCTGTTTGGGTTCAGTAGGCACCATCAGGGGCTGCTGTGGAGGCTAACGAGGTCCCTGAGGTCTTCTCCTGGGTGGACATGTATGAAAGACCTCCGCAGGGAGGCGCCGTAACCCCCGATGCCTTTCAATGTGCAGGAGCAGCGGCCCAACTCTGAGCTCTGGGTGAACGTCTGCACCCCTCACCCCCTCTGTCAGGCTGGCCCCAAACATCCTCCGAAGACTGCTGATGTCTACCGTGTATATCTGCGATCACTACCTCACTATCTCACTACCCAGCGTCTGTAGCTACTGGTGAGGGTAGGAATGCAGATCAACCCGTAAATCAACAGCTTCGCCACGACTGACCAACAAAATGCTGTCCATCTCTCACAAGACCCCTGAGGTACTTCAGCTTCTCCACTTGAGGTCACACCTCCACTCCTCCCCTTTTACAACCTCAGACGTATCCTCATCGCGACCGTTTCACTCAGACTGGCTCAACGCCTGCCATTTTCTCTTCTTAGTATCGGACCTTCAGCCGCCTTCTGATCCCCGGCGTTCCACTCCTGTTTGTCACGGCCAGCATGTTGGTTAGATGAGCAAGTCAGACTTTCACTGAGCAATCGACTCATGTGGAGCGAGACTGTGGAATATTTAAATGTGGAAAAGCCAGGAGAGGAGAGGAGACTTTGTTCGACATTCCAGCCAAGTTTATTAAGCAGAGAGTCAAATCGGTCTGTCATCAAGCCCAAGGCACTACCCAGAAATTGATATCAGAAAAGCACCATAATTGTCAAACACAGAATTGCACGTTCATGTGTGCTGCGTGTAAAACATTCAGTGGAGTGTGAAAGAATTCAGACGTGCCACCTTTCTGTACGCTGCCTTGTCGGGGTCCAGCCTAACCCAGACGTGTCCCCAGACAGCAATTATGGGACACCTTGGATGAACATGAAAGAAGCCTCCTGCCACCGCTCGAGGTGCCAGAGTTGGTAGGAAGGAGGGCAACAATTGCGTGGAGGCAGAGAGAGGGACTGAGAGAAGAAGACAAAAAGTGGCAAGAGTGGTGGGAAGCACTTATAAAGGAAGAGATTCCCACAATCCACACTCTTCTGTTCATTTTATGCTTGTGTCTGAGCCTTTGTGTCAGGTGTTGGGGGTGTTGAAGCGCCACCTGGTCACCACTCTATGCACACACACACACAATTTTTTTACAGGGGTGAGGACTTTTCATTGCTGTGCTGCCCCTCTCGCTCTTCCACGTTTCTAAACCTCCCCTGTTTTTATGTATGAGAAGCTGCACACAAAGCCTTCAGGTAATCGCTGTGATGTCTTGTACGTATCTCCTGTATTTATACGTATATATGTATTTTTTTTTTCCCTTGTCTTTTAATGGGGCTATTCACTTAAATTGTTGGGGCGGGTGGGACGTTTTCTATCGATGTGTTAAAAGCTCTCACCACAAATATTGCCCTGATCGCCTCGCAGCCCGTTATTGCCTTTCTAATAATCCGCACGGCTTTTAAGGCAATTATCCCGCCGCTCGCGCTGCTCTTTAGATAATGTTTTTTAAAAGGGAATTTCTTCCCCGTTGCTGCAATTGACTGGCAAGGAAAGTGACACGGCCCCCCGCTCGAGACGTCATCTCTGCAGGCAGCCGAGTATTGACGGGCTGGCATTTGGCCCGCGCCTGTCCCAGGCGGCCTGCTCCCCTCTCTCGCTGCCTCCTATTGATTGGTTAATTTGATTGTTCTATCACCAATCAGCTGGTGCCTGACCTTTTGCCTTGGCAATGATGCCAGACTCTTCATTTCTCCATTGTAGATCCACCGTCTTGACCTTTGCAAAGAGAATGTCAGAGCCGCCCTTGATCTTAACCTGTCAGTACATTTGTTAGAACGCCGAGGCACCCCAGCCGCGAATTCAGACGGCCCTAATAAAGTCTTAAAGTGTACGCCGTGCGAGCCGCGTGCCTGGGAGAGCAGAGCGGGGGCGAAGGAGAAGAAGACGACCACGACGACGAAGAAGAGGAAGAGCCGTCCATTCTTGTCTTGTCTCGTTAGTTTGAGGGGGCTTCGAGTGGGGAGACTCAAATCACCGGACAGGATTACAACTCTGCTCATATGGGGGCTTCCATGTTAAAATGTTAGAGAAATGTTCACTTGTTAGTGTTTGACCTTCCATCGTACCATAAACAGGGAGCTGAACTCCGGTTTTGTTTTCTAATTTCCTCTTTGCATTTGTCATTTTGTTTGTTGAATCCTGCAGGGAGCTGGCCTTGCCACGCGGTGGGCTCCTGCTCTGCTCGCTTGGCTGCCAGGTTAGGCTTTGGCATAAATAAGCTATGAAAACGGATGGATGACCGGAATAAGCCCGTTCACGAATATGCCAGCTTAAGGAAGAGGAGGGCAGCCGATCTGACGCAGGGAGACGGTTAATTATAAAGGGCTACAGACGTCTAGTGCAGCTGGGTTTATGCTGTTAACTACACTGTCTGTCTGTTATAGAGCGCCTTTCACATCTTTTGGTGGCACAGTGGTCATTGCTGCTGCTGCCTCCAGCATCCTGGCGTCAAATTCCATGCCCTTCTGCAGCCTGTGTGGACTCTTTGCACATTTCCTTCAGTCTGGGAGGGTTTTTTCCTCCAAGTGCTAATTGTGCCTCCTTGTGGCAAAAGAGTAGAACAACACTTTGCCAGTGTGCCAGCTTCGTCAACACCACAGACTCCTCATGCCACCCCTAACATCCCTAAAGACATGCAGACAGGCTTTGTGTGAATGAGTGTGTGTGTGTGTGTGTGTGTGTGTGCGCTCTCTATGGCTACAGTGCTGCCTCATGCCCAGTGCTGCCAGGATAGGCTCCGCTTACCCACAACCCTCAATTGGATTAGCCAGCCTTTAAAACCTATGGTTGCATCTGTCTATCCTGCATATATAGTGCCTTTCATATTGCTCTCTCTATTATATGTTCCCAGTCCTGTCTATGATATAGTGTCTTTCATATGTATCGTTTGATATGTGTTTCTCTTTCTTGCTTTATATAGTGCCTTTCGTATCTGTCTCTACCCCTCTTTCTTTCTTTATATTAAATAGTGCCTTTCATACTCATCTACTTATCTTGCTCTGTGTTTTGTATGCTGCCTTTCATATTTCTTTCTCTCTCTTTGTTTCATATAATTCCTTTCATATCTGTCTTTTTATCCATCATATTGTAACTTTTATAACTATCATGCTTTGTTTTATATAGTGCCTTTCCTATCTATCAATCATATCTGTCTCTGTCATACCTTTCATTTTTACGGTACTAGCTGTCCCACGTAGTAATGAAACAGGACAATCTTTAAAAAATCAATTTAAAATGAAATGAAGAATGTAATTCTGGTCAAGCGGAAGGTCGGTACGCTCCATCATCAAACATTGGCACCATATCTGATCATGTTCAGCTCTGACGGGAGAACGTCAAGTGGAGAAGAGCACGTGGCCGTGATATCTCTGCCAATCAGCAGCTACCCTCTAAAACACACGGAGCTCTGATCTCCCTCTCAAAAACGTCAAACATTACTCCTTAACAATCTGTAGATGAGAATGTCTGCTGAACACACAGGTGTCGCTAGCTAAACAGAGGCAACACATGTCGAGAGCTAGAGCAACTCGAACGGAGGCTGGCATGTGAGTGAGGAGGGCCCTGCCTGGCTCCCTACTCCCCTGGGCCCACAGCCCGTCTCTCAGATTAGCGTGAATATATCGCTCCAGTAAGTGAACTGTGATTGTTAGCGCAACAAGAGAAGTCGCAAAGTCGACCGGAATGTTCAAGCAAATTCTACAAAAAAACCCGATCTAAATCCGTGAAGCAGTTCTCTCATTCGCTAGCTAAGGCACACGCCCCGAGGCTGGCACGTGAGTGAGGAGGGCCCCGCCCAGCTCCGTTCTCCTGAGGCCCCGTCCCCTCCACTCGGCCTGCTGCGTCTTTCTTGAATTTGCACAAATAAATCGCTCTTGCAAGAAAACTCTGATACTTAGCGTGACGAGCGAAGTCACAAAATCAACCGGAATGCTCAAGTAAATTGTAGGAAAAAAGCACAATCTAAATCCGTGAAGTAGTTCTTTCGTGAAAAGCGGATGGACAGACAGACGTTGGGTTTTAAACAGATAGAGATCTATATATACAGCATGTCTCATGTAGTAACTTTCATATCCATCTCATCTTCTATCTTTGTCTCTCTTTATTTTATATTGTGCCTTTCATATCCATCTTTGTCTTTGTGCCTTTCATGCCCACCTCTCCCTTCTCCATACAGTGTCTTTAGTCCCCTTTCCCTGGCATGCCCTTATCTCCCTGTGCCTGCCACTCTTCTTTTCATAGGGCTGCTCCAGTGAGTTCATTCCAGGTGGGACACACGGCCATCATAGCGCCCCCTCACATAAACATCCTCACACACTCACTCAGTTAGGTGCCATCTGAAAGAGAGGGACAGAAGGTGGGAGACTTGTGAAGTACCACAAGGGGGCGCCAGCTGCAAGTGAGTTAACAGGTGTGGTTGTGTTGTAGAAGTGGAGGCCATAAACCAACATGGTAGCCGTAAAACTGAGCTGACAGATGGCTGCCCATCTAACCCTGGCATGAGAGCCTTGAAGATGTACATCTGAGGCTGAGACTCTCCTTGGTGATCTAAGGGCCATGGAAGTTCAGAAAAGCTACTGGTGAGGATCGCCATGGCACCATTCTGGTTACGGGCACTTGGACTTCACCTGTCCAGCACATTTTGAGACAGCTACAGGCACACCAGTATGCCCAGGGTCTCCTCCTACTCCATCCAGACCACCCAAAATGGTCCTCCTCAGTGCCTCCCAGGTTCTCAACTTCCTGGCCCAGATGTGTGCCCACATCTATCATTCCATGTAGTTCAGGGCCAGGAGGGAAGCTACGGCTGCTGCTTGGCATTTCACCCTATAAGACACTGCGCCCCTTCTAAATCTCATCTGCCTGTGGCACCTGATCATACCTCATCTGTGCAGCACTCTGCCAAGGTGACGCCCACCCTCAATATCAGCTGATCAGCAGCTGTCCAGGCCACAAGTACCCTCTGTGCCCATACAGACCTGTGTGTGGTGTAGGCCCAGGGATCTTTCTGGTGTCACTGCTGACCATCTTCATGCTGTGCTCATCGGTCGCCTTTTCTGGTGCTGAGCACACTGACAGTTAGTTGTTAGGCTGTAGGCTGGGGTCAAATTACCAAGCACCCTTCATACAAATGCCATGTTGTGGTGGCAACACTGGCAAAGCCCAGCAATCAGCAAAGTGCTAGTGGATGTCCCCAAAATAGTGAGGTGTAGTGAAAGCCTCCATCCCCCCACTGTAACAATGGCACCTGTCTCGTTGTTTATGCCACACATTACCAGCGTGACGGCTGATTAAATTCTGCCCAACAAGACACACAACGCCGAGCGGCTTTATTGTTCTTCTTATGGGCCCATAAAAGAGCCGGCAGATAATTACTGAAGCTTTGACTTTTGGCTTCTGGGGAAATTAGCATCCATAAATAAGAGCAGTGAGTGCGATTCGAGCCTGACGGTGCATTCAGGTCGTGTCCTTTGTCTCAGCACTGGTGCCCACAGATGCCAGCTGGCAGCGGGTGCAGGTGGCATCAAGGCCTCGATCTCGAGCGCCTGCCCCTTCAACAGCCTTGGTATGAATCCCAAATTCCCCAGAAATAAAGCAGCAACAGCCGTAAAAGACACTTGTTAGTGGGGTCAATTGGCACAGCGACCCCTTCTGGTGCCACCAGGGACTGCTCTTCTTCTTCTGTACAACATGAGCAGTGGAGGCGCAGGGTTGTCTGAGTTCATTGTCATTCTCCTGTGGTATTCGGTGGTGCAGTGCTTAGCACAGCTGCCTCATGGATCCCGTGTGCTGGGTTCAAATCCTGTGCCAGTTATTGTTCATGTGGACATTTTGGGTTTTCCTCCCACATCTTAGTTTGGCATCTCTAAATTGGTTGAGTCTTGAGTTTTTCCCATAAGTCCACTCTTTAATATATAATATAATATAATATAATATAATATAATATAATATAATATAAT
>JANRMT010062797.1:5153347-5168935 GCA_026402145.1 Polypterus bichir lapradei | reverse complement strand
ATAGATAGATAGATGAAAGGCACTATATAATAGATGAATGGATGGATAGATAGGTAAGGCACTATATAAGGATAGATATGAAAGGCACTATATAATAGATAGATGAATAATAGATAGATGAAAGGCACTATATAAAAGATGGATGGATGGATAAGATAGTAAGGCACTATATAATAGATAGATAGATAAGACACTATATAATAGATAGATGGGTAAGGCACTATATAAAAGGTAAAGATATGAAATACACTACATAACAATTAAATAGAAAGAGAATTAGGTAAATATAAAATGAAAGGCACTATATAATTCAAGTAGATATGAACGACAGTATAATAATTAGATAGATACATAGGAAAGATGCCATAGAATAGGCAGATGGGCATGAAAGGCACTATATGACAGACAGATAAATAGGAAACTTGCTATACAGAACAGGCAAGTATGAAAGGCACTGTATAATACGAGAGGTAATACTCTATCTATATGATAAGTAGAAAGGGAGGCAGATAGAGAGAAGAGACACTACATATTAATAGACAGGTATGAAGGACAGATGGGTAATTTGCTGTATTATAAAAAGATTAAAAGGCACTGTATTATGTATTTGAATTCATTCATATTACAGTTATTTCATAAATCAATTAATAGATAAGAAAGTCACTATTTAATAGACATTAAAAATGCTGTGTAATAGATGGACAGATATGAAAGGCGCTATATAGTAGGTTGGGTCATTTTGAAGGATGCGTTTCAATGACTGGATAGACAGTTATAAAAAGTGCAATATAACAGATGGACATAAAGGCGCTATATAATAGACAGATATGAACTACAGCGGATTTTCTCTCTTTATGTCCATCTGTCTGTCACTGATAGTTACACTTTTGCGTAGTTTGTCACTTTAAACCTTTAGGGTGACAAGTTGAAAGTGTCTGATTGCTGCTTTTTGCTTTGTATTTACGTTTTTTCTTTTATTGCAATGTGTGTCATTTGCAGTACACTCTGTGTAGTACTCATTATGAAAGGCACTATATATATAATTTGTCTTTTTCTTTTACTGTGATGTGTTTAATTTGTAACACACTGTGTCGTACTCACTTTAAAAGGCACAATATAGTTTGCCTTTCTTTTAGTGTAATGTGTTTATTTCCAATACACTTTGTAGTATTCAGCATGAAAGGCACTATATAATTTGTCTCTCTTTTACTGTAATGTGCATCATTTGCAGTACACTTTGTGTAACACACAGAATGAAAGGCAGGCAGGGTGGCGCGGTGGTTAAGACTGTGGGCTCAAATCCCACCACTGACACCACCGTGTGACCCTGAGCGAGTCACCTGACCTTCTGTGCTCCAGTTGGATATCCAAAAGAACCAACTGCATCCTAAGTGCTGTAAGTCGCCTTGGATAAAGGCGACAGTCATTTAAGTAAATGTAAGGCACTATATTGTTTGTATTTTTTTCTTGTTTTTTTTGCTCGTCTGTTCCATTCGGGGTCGCAGTCCCTCTTGACACTTGTTCACATAACAGCTGCCCGTGTCTCTCCATTCCCCATCCACCCAAACCCCCCCCCCCCCCACCCCACGATCTATCAAGTGTGAAATATGTAAATGTTTATCCATCAGGCTTTTTTTTTCCTTTTCCGTTCTTCCTCTCTTTCTCCTTTTTTCTGTTTAGTTAAGTTTGAGTATTACAGACCATTTAATTATAAAAGGAGACAGACTCAGTCCTGGGACCTGGACACAGAGAAATAAATGTGCAATCAAAACTGCAATTACCTGCAGAATTTCGTGTAAACAGATCAGCAATCACATAACAAACACGGGCTCGTTTGCATTCCGAAATGAATACAGTGAGATCCAAAGCAATTTCCTTTTATTTATCTTAGGCGCTCAGCATAAATAAAGCAAGGGCATTGAAGCAATTAGCATAATTAGGCTGCGCTGGTCAGGCCCGCTGTGGATTCTTAAGGAGCGCCGCTCCGACTCCGCGCTCTCGCGCTGCTCCGTACTGAAGGAGCTTCTCAGAGCCGCTAGTGATCGCTTTGGGCATTTTTGTATTTTAAATTTGCAAGTTGTCAGTTTGAAAACCCTTGACGAAAGGATGTGAAAGCAAAAAAAAAGGCGCACACAGAAGGCGTATCCTCCGCTTTTCATTACACGGGAGCAGGGGGATTGTGCGCGGCGCCCCCCCCCCCCCCCCGCCGCCACCTTGAAGTCGAAGCCTCGTCCGCCCCGGACATCTGCATTGAGTGCCAGTCAAGAGGACGTCGAGCTCTGAGACTCGATTCCCGATTCCCTCCGCTCGTCGCAATTCGTTTTTTTTTTTTTTGGTTTTTTTTACGACGCCCGCCGCTCGATGTCTCAATTCAGGCTGACCGCTGGCTTCTACAAGACACGTGGTCATCGGCCCAGCTTGACTCTGTATAGTGCCTTTACACTTTATTGTCACGTGTGCATACTGTGCAAAGTACAATGAAAGGACAACAGAGGACACACGCACTAAAGAAATGAACAGACTACAGAGGATGGTACCTTTCTGCCAGTCTGTCTCCATGCACTAACACCTGCTGGACACTCTTTAAAAGTCAAATTTGCACAGAATACCATATGCGAGCTTGCTGGACTGAATGGCCACTTCACACCAGAACTGTTCTAATATACAGTATGTAGAAATATATATATATATATATATAGTAGATGCCACATGGGCTGGACGGGCATCCCGGCCAGAAGAGGGGATGGTTCCTTACCAGGACAGGAGGCTCCTAACGGGCAGTTTGGCATCCTGACCGGAAAGGAGAAGAGGATCAGAAGGGATGAACAGACAGCCCACTGAAAAGGGAAGATGTCACTGGGGGCTTTTTCCTCCCCCAGCCCACTAGATGGCAGCAGCCCCAGATATCAGTGTGCAGTAAATGCCAGCAGGGCATGCTGGGAGATGTAGTCCAGTAGGGCAGCACTGCTGGAGTCACTGGTGCCACCCTGGCACACTGAAGTACTCCCATGTCCTTAATTAAAGGAGCCGCACTCCCTTACCCAGGCGAGTCGGAGCTGAGAGAACGTAGTGGGCAGTGCGGTGGCAAGAGATATTAGTGGAAAGAGAAGACGTGTTTATTTGTGCTGTTGATTCTTTGAGGAGTAATTGTTTAATAAACCTCCCTTTCTTTGAGCCCTGGACTTGGTATGATCGTGTTTAGGGGTTTGGGGTTCGTTGACCACCTTGGTTTCCTTCACAATTTGTTAACATTCCCACAAATGTACCATCCTGTCTTCCAATGGAATCCAGCATGGTGCCCCCCCCCCCCCCACATCCCTTTACTGCCCTGAAGTTAAAGTCATGCCCTCCCTACTTCGAGTCCCTAAATTTTGTACTGTATGTTCTGCAGATTTGGCAGAAAGCGGAGGAACGTCTTGGCACAACTCTAGCCTGGCACAGCCATAACCTCAATCTTCCAGAATCCTGCCCTTTGTATTGGTGCCAGGGCCATCTCTTTTCGGCCATGAGCTGATTGGGGCATTGGGACGCTTGGTGACATTTATAATGACTTATGGACTCAGAATTTTCCAATTACTCAGGTCCGGGTTTTCTGTTCTTTCTTTCTCTTTCTTTTTCTATCTTCAAATCTGATTGGTCCTTAAGGCCCAGGGGGTCCCAACCTGCTCTGATTATAATAATCATAATAATTCTTTACGTTTATTTTGTGATTTTCTCACTACTCAAAGTTCCTCTCCACACAAGGTTAGTGAGCCCACCATCTCCTTACCGCTAAGCAGCAGCACTACCACTGTGCCACCCACACTTCCTTCCCGCCCCCTTTCTACATTTTCCCCTCTTTATACGTAAGACATCTTGTCAGACCTCTTCCTTTATTTTCAGTTTGGCAGCGTCGCCTCCTTTCATCCACTCCCATCTCGTGGAAGGATATTCTTAACGATATCACAGCGATATTTTTATCCGCATGTGCAGTTTAAATTTGCACATCGCCTTTACCTCACCACCTCAAAAACCTTGTGCTATGCATTTGGCTGCCGAGCCCATGTGCCATCAGTGTCCTTTAAATGCCCCCGACACTTTCCTCCTAATGTTCTGGGACGGCCCTCCATGTTTCCAAGTGTCCATCTGATGTTCTCCTTTGCTCTCCTGTATTTCTTCCTCTCTTACTTTCACTTCTATCCAGCAGAGGTTATTCTGTCGGCCATCATCTCTGCTAAACTCCTCTTAGCCTCTCGCTGGAAATCTCCTGACTGACTCTCAGTAAAATTCTGCGAGGGCTCGTCCTTTAATTTAACTTTACTTGAGCATTTGGTGGCGCAGATCAATGGATCAGCTGGCACCAATATAGAGGCGTGGCTGGCGAGGGGTCTGCATCATGCCACCAATCTTAATCCTTACTTTTTTTCTTTTTTAAATTCTGTTTCCTTTCTGAGGCTCACTGTGCCTGTTTGGCACCTCTCGCCAGTCTGCATGGGCATCAGTAATATTCCTTCAATATGGAACCCTTTTTACACTTCATTGTTTCATTTAGTGTGCCCCCCTTGGTGATTTCAGCCTACAGACACTCGATCATTTCATCGAAGCGCCTTCAGTAACCCCCTGTGATTTCAGCCTGTGGGGGCACTTGATTGTTTGTTCCAGCTGATGGTTGCGCCCCCCCCCCCCCCCCCCTTGTTGGTTTCAGAGCCTCGAATGTTGGCGATTTCCCCCTCTGATTATGTCACTCGGTGTGGTCCGTATCCCACCCCAGTGATGCCACTCTGCACTTAATTATTTTCCTCTTGCTGTGACACTTACTGTGTTTGTTTGGCATCTCTCGCCAGTCTGTGTGGGCATCAGTAGTTGATTTCGATTTGGACCCCTTTTTACAGGGCAATTTCATTAGGGTGGGTGGTGTGTCGGGCACACTGTGGGGAGGGGGGTGTTGTTGGCTATAATCGTCTCTCTTTGTTTCTCAACAATTCTTAAAGGCATTTCTTTTGTGCTTGCTGAACTTAACAACATTTTAATCACAAAAAGAATATTTGTTAGTATCTGCATATTAAAACGTTTGTGACGTTACGATTGTAACCCGTGTCTTTGTAACGATCTGAATCTCCAAGTGATCCCGAGGTGAGGCGAGATGCACAGCTGGCTTACAGTCAGTTGAGTTTTCTTTATTCTTATTTATTTCACATTCCAACATTAAATTCATCCAGACCCCCCCCCCCCCCACACCCCCCGATATCAGGCGCCCACCAATCAGCTTCCTGAACCGGCCCTCCTTCTCTGTTCGCTCGGCTCTCCTCAAGAAAGGCAAACAGCCTCACTGTATGGAGACACCGAGACACTCGACCAAAGAGTCTTACCCCCGTGAGGTTTCAGAGCGATGGAATTAAGCACGAGAGAGGGGTCCCCCTCTGAAGATTTGTGAGAAAGACACCAGTACTCTACGTAGAACTTAGAAGTCCCAGGCCGGCCACCATCGGAGAACAAGACAACGCCGACTGAGGCTGCACCTGCACTTTCCTGAAGGGGATGCCAGGGAGTTCCTGCACTGTGAAGTCTCCTCGCTTCTCAGGCTGTGCCATCCGTGAAACTTGTTGGTCAAGCGACCCTGAACATCCTAAACCAGGGAGCAGGGCTGACTACATGTGCCATCACTAGGGTTGGCGTCACCCAGGTGAAGACCCCCAGAAGCCCCTAAGTGACTATTGTCATTGGTGCTCTTTATTCATTTTCTTTTTTTTATGCTTGCCTAAGGACTTTCTGGGATTTTTCATTCCAACATTAACTTCATCTCCCATCGTGGCTCCCAACTAACTTGTAACATTTTAGTGAGTCAGCGCCTGCTCCCAACCTTACTGTGGCGCCATTTTGAATAGTTATGGGCTCCGCCATTTTGTGATCTTTGCATCGGTTGTTGCCAAGACAATCTCCCAGAAGTCCCCAGGACTATTTAAAGGTCATTCGGGCGCTGTTTGGGTATGTGTGTTCGACTTGATGTGTGTGTGTAGCTGCGTCTCGAAATTGAGTTGCTACTGGGTTGGTAAGGCAGGATCAGCACGAGTCAGACGTGTACAAAATACATTTCTCACTCCAGTAAACTTTGTTTTAAAAGGTGTTGGTGAAAATTCAAAGCAAAACAGAGAAAAAAGTTGTTACACACTCAGAATGAAAGACAACACAGGAAAAAAACGTTTCTTCTCCAAACTTAGCTGGTGTGTTGTTTTCTGTACTTAACCCCTTGTGGCCTAAATTTATTTACAATTATATAAAAAAAAATGACATTAATGCGCAGATGTCGTTTCCACTACGACTGCTAGATGGCGTGACCAGTTCTTCCAATATGATCCTTGGTACGTATTGATTGGCGGGATACATGCACCATCTCGGCTACATTCAGGCCGGAAGCGGTTTGAAGCGTTTTCACGACAGTCGTCTACAAGGTTGTGTTACAGTGGAACTCCGGTTCACTTTCCAAAAAGTGACATGTGAACGGAAACGCTCATATTCCGAATCAAATATTCCCATTAGAAATAATGCAAATGTAATTAATCCGCTCCACAACCCAGATAAACACGTACTGTACACTGTATTGAGGAGAAGCCCGCGCTGGGGTGATGTGCTCACACTCGTCAGTGCCACTCGGACGACGCATTGTGGACTAAGTGTTGTGAAGGAATAAGCACAGAGACAAGGCAAGATCGGGGGTTCCCCGTTTAATGTCTTCGAAAGATAAGTACCTTATATACTCATGTTGAAGTTCTCCCACGGATAAGTCGGGACTTGATTTTATCATATAATTTTCAGTATTTTATAATGTCGGTTGTGTAAGTCGAATGTGGAAAACTCCCGCTATTGGTCCAAGAGATTGCGATATGCTAACGCCCACCGGAGAGAGTCACGACGGAGCACACGGCCTTTTGTTTCTATGTATTGTGCCTACGTGACCACACAGTGATACCCAAACTATTCTGAAGTGACGTTTGCACTGATTTGTGTTTTTTGGATCTCACACCCTCACACACCTTTATCTTAAGAGCATCCCTTATCTACGATCAGAAGAAAATATGAAGCTGGTTATAAATTAAATGTCGTTGAAGTGGCGAAAGGAATCGGTAACTGCGCTGCTACAACAAAATTCAATATGTCTGAGAAACTGATGTGAGACTGGAGGAGGCCAGAAGATGTAAAATAAAATTAAGTGTTGTATTTTTTGACCGAGCGTAATAGTCGGGGTCTGATTTTATGATCAATTTTTTGGGTTTCAAGAGCTGACTTATATGCGAGTGCATACGGTAGTCACTCCTGACCGATACTAAGGTCAGAATCTGCAATAAAGACATTTGACAACCATGGACTTCTATGCGGATCTTTTTATATGACGATGGCAGGAAATGACAAAGAAAGGAACTGGAAGTGAGCTGGCAGGAAATGATGTCATCAGGGAGGTCCAGGAAGTGAAGTCATTATGGAGGGCCGGAGGTGACGTCTTCTGGAGAAGGAAGTGGCAGTGAAGTCGCCGTAGTGGCGTTTGTGCGTGAGTCTGAGGTACAAGCGGTTTATTGTTCTTCTGATGGTCTGTTGAAAGAGGGGAAAAAAGCGTTGGCACTCCGTTCCAGACCCCTATCTCTTGTTCTTTCACGTTCCTGTGTGTGACAGTGTGCTGACCAAGTAGTGACTGGGGGAGACCAAGACAAGTCCTGGGTGATCCGGGTGGTGATCCGCGCCTCTCTCTGTCCCTCTGTGTCTCTCTTTCCAAATCCTGGTTTCACTCCCCCATGGCATATTGTTCGCCAGTAGTACAGTCCTGTAGCAGAGCGTCCACGTTCATTTGACTTTGGCTTTGTCTGGACTGACGGCAGAGCGCTGCGTTCACACTACCCATAAGCCTTGGCGAACGTTGTGTTGTATTGCGTCTTCTCCTGTCCATTGCAGTCATCGTGTAATTTCCAAATTGCCTTTACTTTTTGACTTAGCCTCGCACACGGGAGGTCACGTCATTACAATTTATAGACACTTTGGAGGGTTTTCAACGAGGTTCGATTCCAGAGATGGTGCTTCAGTGTGGGCGGAAGGCCAAAATGCACAGGATGTGTCCGCATTAGAGTGGGCACAGCTTGTCATTTTCTGTCGCGGGTTCAAGCGGCTCCGCTGACCCCTGCCTCAGTGTTAAGACCTGCTTTATACTTGACGTGCGGGTCGCACAGCAATTATGACATCAGGCACGTGGCCACGCCCCCTCACGCGGCTCGGGCCAGCTGGGTTTTCACTGAGCACAGAAATTTTCCTGAGTGCATTCCAAATGGCCATCTTTGACAAGAGGCTGGTAGCAGAAGTGACGCAATTTAGACGCTTGTATGACTCCACATGATGACAAAGTCATGGAAGCGAGTTGCAAACAGCACTGGACGACACGAAGCAGCATGCAAGAAAACCGTGACTGCTCGCCTTCTCCTTTTATCTTTGTTTTGCTCTTCACCTCCTTGCTGTTGACCCTGAGTGTGTTTCAGGCTCTGAATTGTCTGTACTTACAGCAGCCATGCCACTTGCACTTCAGAGGAGAGCGGTCACCCACCTGAAACTCAGCCTGTTCAGACCCGGCCAGGTCTTGGATGGGAGACCACCTAGGAAAAGTTTGGGTTGCTGCTGGAAGGGTGTTGGTGAGGCCAGCAGGGGGCGCTTACCCTGTGGTCTGTGTGTGTGGATCCCAGTGCCCCCACTAAAGTGACAGGGGACAACACCTTGCTGTAAAAATGGAGCCGTCCATCAGATGAGACGTAAAACCGAGGTCCTGACTCTCTGTGGTTATAAAAGATTTTGGGGTATCCTGATGTCCTGGCTAAATAGCTCACCATCGGCCCCCTAATCATCCCCTGTCTCTGATTGGCTCTCTCACCACTTCGCCACCTAACAGCTCATTTGTGGTGAGCATACTGGTGCAAAAATGGCTGCTGTCGCATCATCCAGGTAAATGCTGCACATTAGTGGTGGCTCCCCACTCAATGTAGTGCTTTGAGTTGTGAGAAAAGCACTAAATAAATGTAAGGAATTATTATTATTATTATTATTACTACGGTTAAACCAGAGTCAGACTCGGAGTGACGTTTAGTATTCTGCTGCCATCTAGTGGATGAAATCACATCATGCAGATAAATAATCCTGAACATTTCTAGGTGTTTTGCTCCGCTAAGGACACTTATTAATATTCATGAGTGGGGTGGAGCCTTCAAACAAAACACAATGGCGTCTCAATGAGAAGCTGTGAGGTCAGGTTTAGAACAAAGTGACACTGCGCTGTTAGTTGAATGGAGCGACCGTGATGACGATGTGAATTGGCACTGATAGTGAAACTTACACAGCACAGTACGACCAAACCGCCATGATCTGCCTGGTGAATCCGGTTGCATCAGGGTTCATCATGGAAGTGGTTTTGTGGCGAAAGGATCGCGATCAAGTAGAACGACAAGAAAGACGTTGGCCCTCAAAGCCCTGTTCTCAATGCAGCAACCATCAAAAGTTCATCAATCCGTTATCCACCGCTTATCCGAGGTCACGTTGCAGGGGCAGCAGCCTAAGCAGGGAAGCCCAGACCTCCCTCTCCCCAGCCACCTCCTCCAGCTCCTTTGGGAGGACACCAGGCGTTCCCAGGCCAGCCGGGAGATATAATCCCTCCAGTGTGTCCTGGGTCTGCCCCGTGGCCTTCTCCCAGTGGGACATGCCCGGAACACCCATCCAGACCAGATTCCCAAACCACCTCAACTGACTCCTCTCAATGTGGAGGAGCAGCGACTCTACTCCGAGTCTCTCCCGGAGAACTGAACTCCTCACCCTGTCTCTAAGGGGTAGAGTTCAGCCACCCTGCGGAGAAAACTCATTTCGGCCGCTTGTATCCGCGATCTTTCTCTTTCGGTCACTACCCAAAGCTCGTGGCCATAGGTGAGGGTAGGAACGTAGATCGACTGGTAAATCGACAGCCTCGCCTTCTGGGGGTCAGCTCTCTCTTCACCACAGCGGACCGTTGCAGAGCCCGCATTATTGTGGATGCCGCACCGATCCGTCTGTCGACCTCCCGCTCCATTCTTCCCTCACTCGTGAACAAGACCTCGAGATACTTGAACTCCTCCACTCGAGGCAGTAATGTATTCCCAACCCGGAGAGAGCACTCCACTCTTTTCCGGCTGTGAACCATGGCCTCGGATTTAGAGGTGCTGGCTCTCATCCCCGCCGCTTCACACTCGGCTGCGAACCGCTCCAGTGAGAGCTGGAGGTCACTGTCCGATGAAGCCAACAGAACCACGTCATCCTCAAATAGCAGAGACAAGGTCACTGGACCAGACCCCCTCCGCTCCTTGGCTGCGCCTAGAAATTCTGTCCATAAGAGAAAAGTTCATGTCAAGGAAATGTGGAAGTCACTAAGCCTTGTGCCGCAATAACACAAGGAGTGCGTCGAGCATGCGGATCAGGTGTTGACATTCTACCATCTCATTGTAAGAGGAGCGTGCAAAGGAACATGCGTGTACTGTCCCAATTGTGACGCTGAGCTGTACATTGGTGACAGTTTCAAAAACACGTCACACCAAGGACACGTTCTAAATCTGCATCAGTACCGCTGTGGACGCTCGTCCTGCTGTGTTTATGCTGATGTTTTGCTGTTCATGTGTTTCTGTTGCACCCAAAGCCACGCGTTCTTGTTTCCGAAACAACATAACATTATGGAGGTCAAAGTTAATAACGGACACAACTCATTGTCCACCCGCAGAGTCTTCTCGAGCTCAGCCATCTTTCACTGATCAACTTCCTCTGCTGTGAAATTGTCAGCTTTGTGACAGTCGACCAGACACTGCCACCTACTGACCAGGAGTATATCGACTCGCCACATCACACGGGCCACCACAAGGAGACGTGCGTTTTGGTCACCGTCTGCCACAAGTTCAGGGCTTTAGGGTTGTTGACCCGCTGGCAGCTGCCTCCATGTTAAGAAACGCCGATGCTGTGACCACCGTGACCTTCAACTGAGGAACAACATCCACCCCAGGGTGCCTTAAAAAAAAAACGACTGAGCAATAGGCGACACGTGACGCGACATCGCCTGTGTTATTTTATTGAGCAAATAACATGTTTGTTGACTTTTTAAATAAGGTTTTCCATAATGTAATTGGTCTCCATTGGATTAATAATTCACAAGTGACTGACATTTGTAAACATTAATTGAAATTAACTTCATTTAGCACGCCGGCATCAGTAATTCTTTCAACCTGTGAAAGATGTCAATTACTGTTTCCCGGAGAGGTTCCGTTGAGCGTGTCACAGTGTGTGACATGTGGAGTGTCTCAGCCGCCCTCCTCTTTGTGCCCAGATCTACGTGTGTGACGTGAGGGGCAGAAAGTGGTGCCCCGCCGTAATTCACTCGCTCGTTGAGCGCTGTGACAAGTTTGCGGGTAAAGTGCAACGACCGACTTGGCTAATTACGATACGAGTCCATAAAGACAGAGCAGTCTGAAACTGATTAGCAGAACTGGAGCGCGGCACTGTGTGTCCGCCAATTCATTGATGACCTGCGCCCACTTCAGACCCTCCGCCAAGGCCCAGATTTTTCTTGCGCCCCAAATCCTGTACTTGTATTTGTGTTTCTGATATTTTTATGACTCAAAATGGGTGAAACACTGGCACAGTGGTTAGCGCTGCCGCTTCTTGGACCTCACGTTTTGCATTCAAATCCCTACCATGTCTCTTGAACCCCGGACGCCGATAGTCACGGCCGAGGACAGACTGAGCAGTGAGGACACAGAACAGCAAGCAGTAGGTGACACCTCAGCATCACACTGGCACGGTACCTGTAGTGCCAATACTGCCACCAGCCCCCCCTAGTTTTCCCTGCAAGGTGGAGGAGCTCCACAGATTGACGTCGTACCCAGGAAACAGCAAGAGTGGTGCGAAACGAGGCACATCGCTTAGTACTTGCCAAATGGTGTCCATCATTGAATAAATTACAGGGCCATCTTCTTTAAATCTACCTTTCCAATTTCACACTGAAATCCCCCCCCTTTGTCAGATGTGGGGCTCCATCTCTCTCTTTCTCCCTCTTAATTTAGTGCCCCCCTCCTGGGTGACCCCTTTGATGTGTTTGTGCCCATTTTCCCCAATGCAGCTTCTGATTGCAGCTTTCAAAACTGTGGAGCCGACCATAGCTGGCAAGCCTGGCATTCCAGAGCCCTTTGTAATTTGGCTCAATCAAGACGTGCGATGGGTGCCCACGATGCCAGTCAGCCTGGTTCTGTCATCTTACACATATTTGAGGACAAAGATAAAATGGCTGGCTTCAGAGGATTCAAATATTTAACTTTGATGTCTGCACAACGAGGCGTCCTCTTTGCCTGCCCGCCACGCTTGTTTTCCGAGGGAGCATTTGGAAGCCTGGCGGCCAGCTGCCCATTGTGCTGATGGCTCTTCCCATTTTGGCTGACCTGAGCGCTGATCGTGTGTTAATGGCCAATGAAGCCGTCCAGGGAGACGCCGCCGGCTTTGCTAATGTGCAAAGTCTAAAGTGCTCTCCAGAGCCGCAGGCGCCCAGCGTCCAGATTGTGGGAGCCATTTCCATGTCCTCGGATATCCGTGGTCTGTTGCAGTTAATGCCACTGCTCGGTGCCAGCTCTGCCTCCGAATGGCCACTGGGCCAGCGCTGGCCACCACGAGCCAAAGCCTATTTGTACTTGTATTTAGCACTCAGGAGGCGACAGAAGCGACAGCAGCGGTTGATTCCTTCAGTGGCAGTCCTCGGGTTGAACTCGTCAGATCTGTGCCAGGATGGCAGGGCCATGCCAGGGTTCATTTAGTGGAGAATGGGGATGGCGCAGCAGATTGGACATGGCTTCTCTTCATTTGGCTGTGTGCTCATTTATTGTCATTTGGTCCCACATTCACGCGCGTGTTTATTTAAAGGGCTGTCTGCTTCAGTGTTCAACTCGGGAAAAGGCGGATGGGGGTCCCATTTATAGACAGTTTTGTGAATGAAATGCTATCACTCGGGTGCTCTGTGTGGTATTATCTGGCCTGACTGGCAGGCCACTGGAGGGCGCTAGTGCTATAATTTGGGAGATTAGGTGGAGGTCTAAGGGGACCTTCATTTTAACCCAAAACGGGGGATTCTGGGTGGTCCTTGTATCCTAGCAAGATTTGCTGTCCATTGGGTGGCACTAATGACTGGAATACTAGGACCTGCCACCAGCTGGAAAGAGTGGGTAGCCCAGACGGAGCTGTTGAGTCCTCATCCCTTTAATACAAATTAGTGGGATCAATGCTTAGGGGGGCTGCTGGCAGGAGACACCCAGACCTGGGATGTAAACGAGTATATGACTTAATGGCACAGAAGAGATATGGTGCCAAGGAAAGGGGTAGTAAAAGAACTGGGAAGGGCAGAACCCCCTGATTACAAGGTGTACCCCTCTTTAACCCTAGGTGCCCGTGTGGAGTTTGATGTGTGACTGTGTGTTTGACTTATGAAAGACTGGGGATCTGGTCATCAGTGCCCCCTGCTTGAGTGCGGCACTCTTCAGATGATAAACAGGTTTACTGACAATCATAATAATAATAATAATAATAGCAAGGATGAACATGCCACATAACGTGATGTTCTTAGGTGGTGTAATGTAGTTCAAGGTGTCGGCGGGGCAGCACTCGGTGCAAGACAGGAAACAGACAAGGAAAGGGCGCTAGTCCATCACAGGGCGTTCTTACACACACACACACACACACACACTAAACCTCATAATGAAGGAAACTAGGACACAGCTGTCATTGGCATACGGACACACCCCTAATCGACCATATATGGTAGCGGTTATGACTCTTGCTCTTATTCATATAGACTTTGTTTTGTCCGTTTTTGGTTCATTTTGTTTTGCAGTCTTACAGAGTATTGTTTTATGTGTATGTACTGTATACATATATATATATAATATACAGTATATATATTTTATATATATATATATATATATAACATATATATAATATATATATTTGGAGAGATATCATTCCAACTCCATCTTATACATTTTGTTTGCGGCATTTTGGAACGTTCTCTCATGGTCGCTGTTATTTTATTGATGGTAATCACGTTTGTTGTGGGTCACATGTCCCGTTTTATTGTTTTACGTAACATCATGATGCGCCCCTGTGAAAGATGCTGGTGGGGTGCCATCAATGTCCAGTTTGTGGGTGAAACCACAACAACTTTGTAATTTTTGCTTAACATTAGTTATTTGGTAAAGGGTCATTAGGTAGCCTGGACTTTTGCTTTTTTTTTTTTTTAGTTGATTAACTTCTCACAATTAGGTTTTGCAGATTGTAGATTGGCATTGTACTTCCTAGTTTGACTTTTCAATGCCTTCTTGGCTATTCTCTCAGGTTTCCTGTCGTTTTGTTAAATTGTATTTCTTTTCAAGCTTGAAATGGCTAACTATAGTAAAACTGGCCTTTTAGAGCCTTTATAGGCCTTGAAGTTAAAACAGAGCTGAGCTTATTAGCATAATGACACACCCCCTAATTGACCCTATATGGTAACACTGGCCTTTTAGAGTCCTGGGTCATTCTTGACATCATGACATCCTCCTGAGTGACCACATGTGCCAGCCCTGATATTTTAGGGCCTTGTAGTGACTTTAAAGTTGGGTCATAGTTAACCTCATTAACATACTGACTTACTCTCAATTAGTCATGTGTGGTCATTTCACAGCCTTACGTTGGCCTTAACATGAGATCACAGTGTGACTCATTAGCATAGTGACACGCCCCTATTTGACCATATATGGTGACCATGACCTTTCAGAGCCTTGTATTGGCCTTGGCATTGGATCACAGTTAAGCTTATTAAATTAAAAAAAATTTAATTTAGTTCGGCATATATGGTGACCGTGACCTTTTAGAGTATTGTGTTGGCATTGAAATGAGGTTGCAGTTAAACTCCTTAGCATACTGATATGCTAATAATTAACTATTAATAGTGACACTGGCCTTTTAGAGCCTGGCATCTGCCTTGAAAATAGGTCACAGTTAAGCTCATTAGCATACTGGCCTATCCCTAATTGATTATTTATGGTGTCCCTGGCTTTTTTGAGCATTGTGTTGGTGTTCAAATGAGGTCACAGTTAAACGCATTAGCATACTGACACACCCTAACTGACTATACACTATATGGTGACGTTAACTTCTTAGGGCCTTGTATTGACCTTGAAGGTAGATCTCAACAAAGCTCATTAACATATTGACACACCCCTCATTGACCATAAATGGTAAACCTGGCCTTTTAGAGTCTTGTAATTGGCCTTGAAGTTAGGTCACCATTAAGCTCATTTAACATACTGGCATATTCCTAATTGGCTGCATATGGTGACCCTGGCATTTTAGAGCACTTTGTTGGTGTAAAAAAAGGGTCACATTTAAACTCATTACCATACTGATTTGCCCAGTTTGACCATATATAGTGAGCTTGGCCTTTTAGAGCATTGTGTTGATGTTGAAATGAGGTCACAGTTAAGCTCATTAGCATACTGACACACCTCTAATAGACTATATATGGTGACTGTGGCCTTTTAGAGCCTTGTATTG
>JANRMT010062797.1:5142368-5153337 GCA_026402145.1 Polypterus bichir lapradei | reverse complement strand
AGGTTTATTATAAATTAAGATAAAACTGATGTGGCTGTGGACATGCGGGCCACAGTCTGTTTCTGTGAAGTCAGATGTTTTATCGACACATTTAATTAACTAAAGCACTGTCGAAATTTAAAGACCAAGACTGCTAACCAGGAACACTGAACACTAAAACGCACATGGCAGAGGTTCTCAAGTTCTCATCCGCACTCACCTGATTTGACCGGACCACCCCTTCCGGTCCACTTTTGTTATCTGTGTGTTGGCGTTGCCTGGTGGTCATGCTGAATGCCTATGGAGGGCACACCATGAAGCCCTCGCGTGCCCGTCTGTGTTTTTGTTTGCTGTGCCTTCTCTGCGGCAGACATGCGGGGGATTTCTGTGTAATTACCACTAAGCCTGGTATTTGTTCTACAGCTAAAAGCATTTAAGGATATGGAGCAGCGGGATCAGGAAAATAAATCGTGTGGGTGAAATTTAAATTTGATCATCTGAGACCTTTATGGGAACATATTTAGAGAAAAGTCAAGCAAAATGACACCTTTTGTTGGCTAACTAAAAAGATTACAATATGCAAGCTTTCGAGGTGACTCAGGCCCTTCTTCAGGCAAGATGGTGTCATTTTGCTTGACTTTTCTCTACATTCACAATGGCTAACACGGTACAACACCCTAGCACTACTGGAAACATATTTGAAAGTGAGCCGACTTTCCGGGAGCAGATTCAGAATTTTGGGAGTCTTTCTCCTGCTTCAGTTTGAAAATGACAGGAGAATTCAGTAAGGTAGCACCTCATCCCAAAACCCCCCCCCCCAAGGCAGGAAAGTGAGTGAGAAAATTGGACCACCACGACTGGCCTTGAAACTCAGTACTCCTTAACACTGGCCTTATGCTTGTTGGCCAAAGCACTTTGTGGTGGTGCTCAAGGTGAAAGGTGCAATTATAAAATGACTGAAGTGACTGGCCCTGGCGCCATTGATGACCAAACTCGCTTAATCCGGTTTAGGGTCACAGGAGGGCAAACCACATCACAGAGCACCGAGGGCAGGCAGGCACTTACATTAAACAAAGACTGAGGGGCTGCCACTATGGCAGTGTTTAAAGATGGGTGGGCGTAACGGCTGTGAGAAACATCTTGGGTGGTGCTGACTTGTAAAGGCGCTATATAGAATCAAGACAGTTGAGTAATTGGTGGTCTTACGTATTCTGTAATATCAAGGAGGGCACTTTGAAAGGTCAGTCATTGTCCAACCCGCTATATTCTAACACAGGGTCACGGGGGTCTGCTGGAGCCAATCCCAGCTAGCACAGGGCGCAAGGCAGGCGCCAGCCCACCGCAGGGCACACACACTAGGGACAATTTAGGAATGCCAGTGCACTGTGGGAGGAAACCCACACAGACATGGGGAGAACATGCAAACCCCACGCAGGGAGGACCCAGGAAGTGAACCCTGGTCTCCTAACTGCGAGGCAGCAGCGCTAGCCATTGCGCCACCATGCCGACATTGAAAGGTGCTATATAGAATAAAGACAATCGAGTGACTGGTGGTTTGGGGTACTCTGTAAAATAAAGAAAGTCTTTCACAGTAGCCATTTTATAGAGGAGTGCATTGCTTCATTATTAAGACAAGTAATAGATCATAACTCAGAGCCCCGCCCATTAGAATCATCCAATAGAACGGAGGGAACTGAGTGAGTCTATAAAGTAAAGATGAGCCCTGTGAAAGGTGCTATATGAAATAAAGGCAGTTAGGCGATTGGTGGTCTTAGGTCTCCTGTAGAATAAAGGTTGTCATTGTGAAAGGCACTGTATAGAATGTAGATACGTGATTGGTGGTCTTATGTACTCCATAAAATAAATCTAGCCACTGTGAAAGGTGATATAGAGAATAAAGAGAATTTAAGGACTGGTGGTCTTAGGTACTGTGTAATATAAAGAAGGTCACTGTGAAAGGCACTATATAGAGTAAAGACAATTGAGTGACTGGTTGTCTTTGGTATTCTGTAAAATTAAAGGTTGTCAGTGTGAGAGGCTCTGTGTAGACAATTGAGTGACTGGTGGTCTTATGTACTCTACAAATTAAAGGTGATTCCTGTGAAAGGTGCTATATAAAATAAAGGCAGTTAGTTGATTTGTGGTGCTCTGTAACATAAAGATGGTCTCTGTAAAAAGCACTGCATAGAATAAAAGTATTTAGGCAACTGATGGTCTTAGGTCACCTGCATAATCAAAGATGGGCACCATGCAAGGCTCCATATAGAATAAAGTCAACTGAGTGAGTGGAGATCTTAGTTATTGCGTCATTGTGAAAGGCACTATATACAGCAGGTAACGATGATTGAGGTCCTAGTGGTGTTAGTTACCCAGGATAGTGAAGGTGGTCATTGTGACAGAATAAAGATAACTGAGTGACCGGTTGTCTCATCTGCTCTTTAAAATAGACATAGTCGCTGCGAAAGGCGCTTTACAGAAAGCCCTGTAACGTCCTGAATTGGAGAACTGAGCTAAACTGGATGGGTTGGGTGATGGTGCTGATTGTGTAAGGCGCTATAAACTTCCTAACATGGCCGGCCGACATCTGCTCGGCCTGCGAGTTGGCATCTCGGCTGTGAAGTGCGGTAAGGCGTGTGACTTCAGGTGACAGCACAGCTGCTGATTGTCTTCTCACCTGCACTGCATCGCCAGCTGCTGCGCAGAAACAGAAGGTCATCGCTGCAGCACCGAGGAAGGTGTCGACGTTGGCGATGCGCCCGAGCGGCACCTCTGAGCGGCTCGGAACAGCAGAGCAGCAGCAAGATTTAAATAAATGACGGCAAATGTTGTTGATATCACTCAGCCCACGGATCACAAGTTTGTTGGCCATGATTTATCACACACTTTACGCGGCAGTTAGCCTGTAAACAGGGGCCGTTTATCACCAGAGATGCCGCCACCCCCCCCCCCCGCAGTGCCGAGAGCTGCATGCCAAGTGTCACCGGTAGGGAGGAGACGAGGACACACACACTGCCAACCTTCTGAACCTGAAAGGAGGAGCTGTTGTAAGCCATCTTATTTCAGCAGGAGGACCCTTAGGACCCTGAGTTCCTGTCAGCAGACCACCATTGTTAGGTTCTGTGATTCATGGGGCGCCACCATCAAGCTGTGTACTTCAGGAAGTCGTCCGTGTTACCAAGTCACACGCTTCAGTGACGACTAGACCACCATCGCTATGCTCGTCAAGGTTCAGACCAGGCCTGCTGACCATCTTCTCAGGTTGTGAGATTCATTGCTGTCATCAGGCCATGTCATTCATGGGTGGGCTCATCGGTCTCTAGAGTTCAGGGAGGGTGGGCTCTGTTGTAATGCCATCTGAGAAGATCAAAGTAGGAAACACTACAGGTTCATTCAGGTGAAAGAAATGGCTACCCTAAAGGTGGCACCAACCGAGGGTGGGTTGTACACTTTAATGACGGTCTGATCCCTTTTTCAGGCTAACTGACCACCATTGAAGAGTCAGTACCATGTGGCCTGACTGTCATTATCGTGCCGTTTGATTTCAGTGAGCACCTGGTCACCGTCATGGGTGGTCAGTGAGGTCCTGAATGTCATCATTATCATCAGACTGTATACTTCAGTGAGGGCCGCACCACCAGTGTCGGGCTGTGTAGTTCAACAAGGGCCTAGTCAGAGTCATCAAGAGGGACAGTTCATTGAGGACCAGACCACCTTCAGGAGCTCATTGAGGCTCAGTCTGTCTGGTCAGGCCGCCGATCATCTAGGTAGGTCATGAGATTCTTTGACCCTGTTACCACTGTCATCGGGTCGCATCATTCATGGATGGACTGATTAGTCTTTAGAGTTCAGGTAGGGTCTGCCATGTTGTCAGGCCACATGGTTCAGTGGAGGTCTAACACATCCATCATAAAGTTACGTGGTTCGCAGAAGGGTCTGATTATCTGATCAAGATAAGACGTTCACTGAAGGTCCAACCTTTCACTTTGGCTGTAGAAGTCAATCAGGGTCTTGCCCACCATTATTAGGTCATACAGATCATTGATGGTGTCCTTGTGGTCAAGCTGTGATGTTTCCTTGTATTTTGTGGAAGAATGAAGGGGTAGGGAGAAGTTCAAAGTGGGAAACAGCCCAGGGTCATTCAGGTGACAGATCTGTCTACCCTAAAAGTGACACGGACTCACAATGGTTTGGACACTTTAATGATGGGCTGGTCGACTAATAAGGCCATGTGATTCAATGAAGATATGACTACTAGCATTAGATGGAACAGTTCTCTGGTAAGACCACCTGGTTCAGGGAGAGCATGGCCACCATCATTAGACTATGTGATTCAACGTCATCAAGCCTTTCAGTGAGAAGTTGGCCGCCATTGTCAGGCGCTAAGTCCCTAATCAGGCCTTGTCATTCATTGAGGTCCTGACTGCCATCATCAGGTCATGTGATTCAGTGAGGGCCTTGTCATAGTCATCACGCTGTGCAATTCAGCGAAGGTCAGAGTGCCGTCATTAGAATGTACATAATGTCAGGCTGTCTAATAAGACCACATTTGGACCACCACTGTCCAGCTTTGCAGTTCTTTGAGGGCCTACCTGCCTAATCAGCCGTGTGTTTCAGATGGGGGTCTGACTGTTGTCACCAGGCTGCTGGCTTCATTGAGGACTTTACAGCCATCTTCAGGCAGTATGCTTTAGTGAGGGGGTTAGAACTTCATCACCATCTCATGAGATTCAGTGAGGGTCTTGTTGTCGTCATCAAGCCATACAGTTCAGCCAATCAGAATGTGTGTTTCAGTGGGAGCCTGACTGGCATCATTAGGGGTCAGGGCTCTATATGGCTTCATGGCTCGTAGAGATGCTGACCACCCATTAATTTAGTGAGTTCACTGAAGGCCTGACTGACATGTTTAGTTTATGCCATTCACTGAGGGTATGGGTGTTGCCTGCAGACCACCCAGTCAAGTGAGAAATCAGGCTATGTGATCTAGTGAGGGTCTAATTAATGTCATCAAGTCAGATGAGGCTCTGACCACCCAATCAGGTTACATCATTTGGGCCAAAGCCTGACTTCCATTAGGTTATGAAGTTGAGTGATGGGTCTGATCATCAAGTCACGCTGTGGAGTTCAGTCAGAGTGTCACTGCTGCGTCAGAATATGATTTAGTTTATAAAGGATCAGTCTACCTGATCAGGCCATGAGAGTCTGTGAGGGTCTCATTGTTGTCATCATGCTGGTGAGGTCAGGCAGATTCAGAGTCCAGACCATTTGACACCATTAGGCAATGTAGAGAAGGCCAGAAGGTGTTGCATTGTGTCTTTGTGGACCTGGAGAAAGCACACGACAGGGGGGCTCGTGAGGTGCTGTGGTATTGTATGAGGAAGTCGGGAGTGGCAGAGAAGTACGCAAGAGTGGTACAGGATATGTACGAGGGAAGTGTGACAGCGGTGAGGTCTGCGGTAGGAGTGACGGAGGTGGGATTACATCAGGGATCGGCTCTGAGCCCTTACTTATTTGCAATGGTGATGGACAGGCTGACAGACAAGATTAGACAGGAGTCCCCGTGGACTATGATGCTTGCTGATGACATTGTGATCTTCAGAGAGAGTAGGGAGCCGGTTGAGGAGACCCTGGAGAGGTGGAGATCTGCTCTGGAGAGGAGAGGAATGAAGGTCAGTAGGACCACCAAGACAGAATACATGTGTGTGAATGAGAGGGAGGTCAGTGGAATGGTGAGGATGACGGAGTAGAGTTGGCGAAGGTGGAGGAGTTTAAATACTTGGGATCAACAGTACAGAGTAATGGAGAGAGTGGAAGAGAAGTGAAAAAGAGAGTGCAGGCAGGGTGGAGTGGGTGGAGAAGAGTGTCAGGAGTGATTTGTGACAGACGAGTATCAGCAAGAGTGAAAGGGAAGGTCTACAGGACGGTAGTGAGACCAGCTGTGTTATATGTGCTGGAGATGGTGGCACAGGAGACAGAGCTGGAGGTGGCAGAGTTAAAGATGCTAAGATTGGCATTGAGTGTGACGAGGATGGACAGGATTAGAAATGAGGACATGAGAGGGTCAGCTCAGGTTGGACGGTTGGGAGACAGAGAGGCGAGATGGCATTGGTTTGGATATGTGCATAGGAGAGATGAGGGGTATATTGGGAGAAGGATGCTAAGGATAGAGCTGCCAGGGAAGAGGAGAAGAGGAAGGCCTAAGAGAAGGTTTATGGATGTGGTGAGAGGGGACATGCAGGTGATGGGTGTGACAGAGCAAGATGACGAGGACAGGAAGAGATGGAACAAGATGATCCACTGTGGCGACTCCTAATGGGAGCAGCCGAGAGAAGAAGAAGAAGGTATACTTGTAGTGAGAGCCTGATGTAATTCCATAGTTTCTGGTCAGCAGTATCAAGCCATACCATTCAGGGTGGGGTTGATCGTCTAATCAGAATGTGTTTCAGTGAGAGCCTGACTACCACAATCAACCTGTTAAGTTCATTGGGTTCCTGATCACCATTGTTAGGCGGGCATGACTGCTGATGTTAGGCTGTGCACTTCTGTGAGGGTCTCACCATCTTTGACATGGTGGTGTGATTAAGTGAAGGTATCTCAGAGTGAAGTATCTCAGAGCAGGCAAGTGGTCCTGACCGGCCTGAAACATCAGCAAAATGGCATCACCAGCGGCTCAGACAGATTGAATTGCTTCAGTACTGGGAAGAAGTAAAGCCAGGGCTGTGCCTTTTTAACCAGTGATGGAGTGTTGATCATCCATGAGATGTCCTCCATGATATAAATTCCCCAATAAGTGAAATGTGGGGACTCCTACTGTCTCCACAGTTACCGTATTTATCAATTGCCTCATAGTCTGAGAACGGTCCTAACTGGCTTGAGAATATCACAGTGACACAAATTTGGTTCTTCTTTTAGAAGTGCAGCTGAAAAGCATTTTATCAGTGTTGTAATTTTGAAATGACTCCAAACTACACCCAGAGCTTATGAGCTGTTCGTATGCACAAGGAGCTGCCAGAAGATGGTGCTCAGGGGGAGAGTATTGGAAATTCTGGACAACAGCGAACTTATAAAACGAAATTGATCTGACAGAGATGGAATAACATTCATAACACAGCTTGTAGTTTACGTGATCACTCCATCTACGCAGAGAAGCCAATGGCTGTCGGCCAAAGTGAAAGGAGTTGCATTGTGTCTTTGTGGACCTGGCGAAAGCACATGACAGGGGGCCTTGAGAGGAGTTGTGGTATTGTATGAGGAACTCAGGAGTGGCAGAGAAGTACGTAAGAGTGGCACAGGATATGTATGAGGGAAGTGTGACAGTGGTGAGGTCTGCGTTAGGAGTGACGGAGGTGGGATTACATCAGGGATCGGCTCTGAGCCCCTTTTTATTTGCAATGGTGATGGACAGGCTGACAGACGAGGTTAGACAGGAGTCCCCGTGGACTGTGATGTTACGTGTAAAATGCAGCTTTGCAATAGCGAGGATTTGGGAATGTCACAGACAACCATTTCTCGAACCCCCTTACAACGTGTGAAGTGATACACAGAATCCGAAGTTTCCCCACCACTCCACCTGAGGTCAGGTCAAAGCAAGCGTTGGTGTGATGTAAAGATCATCGCTCCAAGTGTGGATGAGCACACAAATTTGAATTGCAGGTGATGTCACAGCATCAACACACTGGTGCTCGTGGACACAAACTGTACGGTAGTAGCCAGCATTTCACCCTGACAGGAGGCGGGGCTGGATGGCTGATTGACAGTGCAGTGTCACACGGGTACAACTGAGCTCTGCATTCCATGAACCCCTGGAACGTTCAGGTTACACTTCACAAGGCAAGAAATTTCAAGAAGGCAGGTGGAGACCGCCGGGGCGTTAAAGAGATGGTGGGATCACAGAGACGGTGGCAGCACGTGACTCTGGTATGCAATCGGGAACAGCGGAAGAGTGAAGATGACTTAGAGCTGTGGCCGGTCACTTGACAAGGTGTTTGCTGTGGCCAGAACAGCGGGTAGATATGGCTGTGGATCATTCATCTCTGTATATATATTGTGAAGGAAACCCGGGCATCAGCAAACCCAAATCCCGCCATGAACACAGAAGCACAGTCCCAGGTTCAAATACTGGAAGGTTTTATTATATTTACCTCCATAAAAGTGATATAAACACAAAGAAATACACAAACACAGGTCTTTCTCTCCACCATCCTTCCTTCCTTTCTTTCTTTCTCCCTACCGCACTACCTTCTTCCACTCAAGCGTTGCTCCACTGCCTTTCACCCCGACTCGCCTGGATAAGTGCGGTCCTTTTGATTACAGACCCAAGTGTACTTCCGGTGCCAGGGCGACTGCCTGATCGAAGCACTTCCAGGTCACACAGAAGTCCATTATAATAGGAAGCTTGTCTCCCTGCAGCGCCCTCTCGTGGCACCCAGTGACTCCAGCAGGGCTGCCATGCTGGCTTCTCACTAGATGTGGATATCCGGGGCTGCTGCCATCTAGTGTGCTGGGGGATATAAAAACTCCCCAGCGGTATCTTTTCTTTTACAGGGGCTGTCCGTCCATCTCTTCCTTCTGGGGCTGCTTCCTGTTTCCTTCCCAGCCGGAATGCCCATCCAGCCTGTGTGACATCCACAATATAAAATCCAACATCTGTCTGTATGTCTGTCCGCTTTTCACAAGAGAACTACTTAACTGATTTAGATCGGGTTTTTTTCTAAAAGTTGGTTGAACATTCCGGTTGGTTTTGCGACTTCTCTCATCATGCTAAGTATCAGAGTTTGCTTGCAGGAGTGATTTATTTGCGCTAATCCGAGAGAGTGGGGAGCCGGGCAGGACCCTCTTCATGTGCTGTATCATTTCTATGGGGACAGCTCGTTGTTAAGTAAACACGTCTGTTATCAGACTTTGTTCTCATCTGGGGTGTGTGTGTGTGTCTCGGTCTGCCCATCTCAGTGCCCGTTATTGCGCTGTTCTTGAGTTGTATAAATATGTGCAGCTTAGTATAATGTCCTACCTTCCTGTCGTCGTCTTCTTCTTCTTTTACTTCACCTATTACTTTCAAAGGTGTTATAATTATTATCATCATTGTGGTAGTATCAGAAAACTGCAAAGCATCTTCATGATTTCCAAGGAAACTAGAAAGCATCAGGAGTGCCACTTTGTGGCTGGAGGTTCCCTAAAATCGTGACGCCATTCGTTCTCAACTCCTTCTCAGGGTTGCTAGCGGGTGTCGGACGTTTCCTGGCTGCTGCTTTACGTGATACGCTGAGTGAGGGAGGACAAATACTAACGGACTCAGGTCAGCGTCATCAAGCCACACAGCTCAGTGAAGGCCTGTCCACCACAATCAGGATGCGCAGTTCCCCACCATCAGACTGTATTTTCTAATGAGACCTCCTGTGATTTCACTGAGCGCCTGGCGGCCGTCATCAAGCCATAAAGTTCAGCGCTGCTCAGATCCCCGGATTGGCCATGGAGTTGAACAAGACCTGCTCATCCAGCTTCATCGGTGGACTCACTTGACAGTTCATTGAGGGTCCAGCCAGGCCATAAGATTCATTGAGAGCGTCATCGGGTCACGCTGTTCATGGACGGACTAATCGGTGCCTGCAATTCAGGTGGGGGTCTGCTGTGTTGTCAGGCCACAAGGTTCAGTGGCGGTCTGACCGCCATCATTAGGTTGTTCAGTTCAGGGATATTCTGATCAACTAGTTGAACTTCTAAATTCATTGAGGGCCTGATCATCTACTCCAGCTGGACGAGTCAATAAGGGCTTGACCCGCCTTGATTAGGTCACACAGTCCAGTGGTGACATCCTTGTGGTCAAGCCGTGATGTCTCCTTATCTTTTGAAGAAGAAGAAGGGAATGATCAAAGTAGGAAACACCACCACAGGCTCATTCAGGTGACAAACCTGGCTACCCTGAAAGTGACACCAACTCAGACTGGGTGCGACCAAGTGTTTCACAGATCTCTGCCGCTCCGCCTCTCACGCCTTGTGCCCATCTTCTTCCCTCCTTCCTTTGCAGGGATGAAGCGTGGCAGCTAACTGCACATTTAGCGTTCTTTAATGTAGTATTATGTGAAATAAAGAACATATCAATCTTTTAGTCGTCCCGATGTCAGGAGACAAATGAGGCACAAATACTGACATTATTATTAGGCTAATGTAAACTCAAATACCTAACATTTACATTTCACATGTATCTTTGTGAATTTTCCGCAGTGAATTTCAGTGGGAGTTAGCAAAGTCAGCTTCATGTCTACACTCTGTAAATAGCCTGCGGCGGCTTCATCAGGAGCATGAAAACTGCTCGCTCGCCCGCCTGCCCGCCCGCTCTCTCTCTCTCTCGCCGCCAGCTGCCGAGTCGTTTTATCTTTTTTTTTTTTTTTTTCCTCTTTCTCTTAAAACTTTGGATTTAAATTCGGAAGCGCAGTCAGATGACAGTTGAGCCAAGCTCCACATTTTGGAAATATTTTCTTTAATTCTGCACGAACGTGATATTACTTGGTGCTGTGCTCTGTCCCTGCCTCCTCGACTGATGTTCTCATCTGGTTGGGATTCATCGAGCTCACGTTTGGGGGTCTGCGTGTAGTCGGCCCCTTTGACTTTACTGTCACTACCCTCTGCCTTTTAGCACCAATGATAAACTGGGCATAGTGCGCATCCTCCGCCATGAGTGCGACCGAGCAAGCCTGTCAGAAACACCATTGGGATAAAGTCCGGCTCGCTGCCTGTGTGGAGAGCCAGGTGATTAATGTTTGTGTGTTAGAATTCCTTTCATCACCATGGCGGGGCTCTGTGTTGGATCCCACCTGTCTAGTGATCTGTTATAACGTGCCTCTCATATCTGTCTGTCTATCCTGCCGACTATACTAAAATTAATATCTGTCTATTATATAGTGCCTTTCATATCTATCTATCTATCTATCTATCTTATATAGTGCCTTTCTATCTATCTATCTATCTATCTATCTATCTATCTATCTATCTATCT
>JANRMT010062797.1:5116406-5142358 GCA_026402145.1 Polypterus bichir lapradei | reverse complement strand
TCTATCTATCTATCTATCTATCTATCTATCTATCTATCTATCTATCTATCTATATTATTTAGTGCCTTTCATATCTCTCTATTTATCTATAGACTTGCTGTAGGCCCACGTTTACCAATTAGACGTGTGTGTCATCATTCTCCACCATCTTGTACCACTCCATAAGATCAAGCCCTAATTCTCATTTTCCGCAGTTTATCACGGCCTGATCATCTTCTCATATACTGGTGAGGATTCATTGACCACAATTCCTTTCAAATGTGGCGGGCTGAGAAGTGATGTGATGTTTGTGCTGCATGCATGAAGGTGCAGTATGGAGAAATACACATGCGAGTGTCAAAACTCAATTAATAAAGTACGTTATTCTTAAAAAGGTCCGTGACTCAGAAGAGGTTAAGAATCAGCACATTGTATGGTTTAGCCCAGGGGTGTCAAACTCTGCGCCTGGGGGGCCGCAGTGGCTCCTGATTTTCATTCTAACCCTTTTCCTAATCAGTGCCCAGTTTTCACTGCTAATTCAATTCTTTTCCCTTCATTTTAAGAGCCCTGTTTTTATGGATTTGGTCCTCTGAGTTGATTCTTTTCTTCATTACATGACAGCCAAACAGAAATGAGATGTGAAACAAGCTGACAGATGACCAGTTAAACTGGGTCTTTAAACTCCAACCAATCTCTTAATGAGAAGCCCATTCTTGCTGTTAATTAAACCCGTCATTTAATTCCATGGGCTGTTGCTGCTCTCATTGTGCCACAGCAGACATTTCCAAAACTGTAGATTTTCTGTTTTTTCTAAGAACATCATCGAAATGTTTGGGTGATCTGACCAGACCAACTTGACTGAGACCCTCCACCTTTCTTTATTTGCAGGTGAGCTGGTCGAGTGGTGCATAGTTTTGTGTCTCTTTATTGTTTAGCTGCTAATTAAGGAAAAAGAGACAACTTGGGGGGGCAGAGTCAAGTTAATTAAAACGAAGCCAAAAGGAGTTAATTAGCAGCCAAATCTGGTCACTGATGAAGAAGATGGTTAGAATGAAAACCTGCAGCCACTGCGGCCCCCCAGGACACCCCTGGTTTAGACTGAAAGGATCAATTTGATAGATAAAATGAAAGGTACTCTATGATATACGCACAGATTCAAAGATGCTATAAAATCGATTTGAAAGGCACTATATATTGGGCAGACTGAGTGAAAGGCACTATTAGACAGGTACATAGAGATATATAGGAAAGGCGCTATATAACAGGTGGATGTTGAAGGTGCTATAATGTCTATTCTTAGGAAAGGCGCTATATAAGACAGCTGTAAACTGCGCCTCAGGGTTGAGGGTTGGAGTGTTGGATTTAACAAGTGAAGAAAATGTGAAGCCTCAGTTAATGAGAGAAATGCCTTACAGTATATAGCGCCTTTCCTTCAGTTGTTTTGATTCTGGTGTGACCTTGAGCGCGGTGCCATGTCATTGTGTAAAGCTCTTTTGCCAAGGCGCTGTTAGTATTGATGCTGTGTAACCTGGGGTGCCACCTTCTTTAGCCATGCGCACAGTGACAGTGGGACAGTTTTTGTGTCACACACACACACACAAATATGTGCTCCCCACCCTTTTAACCCTTCACAAGCCACTCCAGTTAGCCCAGATGTGCCCATGTCGTACGTTTGACCCCCTGTACCTGCACATCTAATGCTGTCCTCTCTTTCTTTTTTTTCTCTTTGCAGTCTCTGGATGGATTTGTATTTGCACTAAACAAGGAAGGAAAATTTTTGTACATCTCAGAAACTGTGTCCATATACCTGGGGCTGTCACAGGTAAGTGCCACATGTCACTCGTGTGTTTAAAGTCGTGGCTGGTATTAATGACACGTGACTAACGCAGGCTTTCAAAGTGAATGGAGAGAGACGCTCCGTCAAGGACGCTGACCGCTGGGTTTCTGCACGCCAGTTCCTGGTGACCACAGCTGATGTTTTCCTCAGCTGGACGAGGAGGCAGATGGAGCGCTGCACACTGAGCGCGCTCACTGGGTAATCCCAGAAGGGCAGGTCGTGCCAAGGTTGGCAGGGTGTCCGTTTGGGTCAAATGAATGGAGGTGTGACACGTGTGAGCGTATCGAGTCAAGGACTTGTCACTGATGGTGAACAGGGTGTCATAGGCGCCACTCCCTTTGCTGAATTTTGATTGTCCTTGATACCTGCAATGGTACAGGTGCCTTATGGTGGTCTTTTTTTTTTGTTCAGTAAGTCAGTGGTCCGGTTTGGGGCTTTGCGGTGAGGTTTGTGTCTTTGGTAGAACTCGTGTTATGTCTTCCCTGCGTGCCTGGTATGGCAGACTAGGCTGTGGTGGCACCCTGATGGGCAACATGGCTGAGTGTGTTGCGATGACAGGGCGCTATATGTGAGGTGAAGATTACCTGGCGTGTGCCGTGCCTGCTGTTTGGGGGCCCACAATCCAGCGTTACCTCTGTGAGTTTGTGTGTAGAAACCAACATGTCTAGGCTGCATGTGACTTGTTATGTGTGCTGCATGGGTGTGTGTGTGCGAGACTTATACTCAAGTGCTTATGTGTGCGTGCGTGTGCATGAATGTTTGTCGACGTGTGTGTGTTACTTTGTGCACATGTTCAATATGTGTGAAGGGGTGTGTGCGGAACTGTTTTCGTGTCTGTGTGTGTATTCACATTCTTGTGAGCCTGCCTGAGTGTGTGTGTGTCTGTGTAGCCGAGTAAATAGATGCCGTGCATGTGGGTGTTTTTATACTGTATGTGTGTTTGTTTACATGTTCACACTTGTGTGTGTGTGTGTGTGTGAGAGAGAGAGTTTAATGGTTTCTGTGCATTTTTAAGTCTGTGTGTGTGTGCACACATGGTTTTTAGAACTTGCACTCCTTTACACATGTCTCTGTGTATGTGTGTGTGTTTGGTCACGTCCACTCATGTTGGTGGCCCGTGTGTGTGTGTGTGTGTGTGTGTGTGTGTTTGCGTGTTTGGTCACATTCCCTCATGTTGGTGGCCCATGCGTGTTGTGTGTGTTTGCGTGTTTGGTCACGTCCGCTCAGGTTGGTGGCCCGTGTGTGTGTGTGTGTGTGTGTGCCGTGGTTATTGAAGCACGTACTCCTTTACACACGTGTGTGTGCATGTGTGGTTGCGTCCTCTCATGTTCGTGGCCCTGTGTCTGTATGCAGTTGTTAGATCACGTACTCCTTTGCCCACGCGTGTTGTGTGTGTGTGTGTGTGAGTTTGGTCTCGTCCGCTCATGTTTTTGGCCCACGCGTGTTGTGTGTGTGTGTGTGTGTGCGCACCGTGGTGGCGGAGTGGCGCACTGAGCAGCGTCCAGGCAGCTGGGCGGCCGGTAATTGAGATGTGTCTGTTTGCTTTGTGTAACAGATGGCTCTGTGTGCTTAGGCTGATAGCTACGAAAATAATAATTGCGTTCTCCTGGCCAAAAGAATATTAGCTTTTGGGTTTTGGCCATTTTCGTCAGTCCTCCTGCCAGCACAGCATATGCACATGTATGGATTGGATTTTCAAGGAAATTGATGCATCTGGACGGCCTCGGCCATCTGAATTCTCATCTGTTCACGGGGCCCGCGTTTAACCCCTTGCGCGCTGTGGCTGAGCCTGAGCCTGGCGGCGGGACTCCACAGCTGCCCCCTCCATCCGTACCTCTTTCCGTCCGCAGGTCCGCTTTCTGAAGGGCACGGCAGTGGGTGGGACGCCGATCCTTCACAGGCCAGGCTGTCACACGCCGGGCCAGTTGGCTTGCGTTTCAAATGCCATCGAAGTTCTTGTCGAGAAAGAAGAGTCGAATCCTCGTGGCGCTGCAGGGAAACTCGACGCCTCGCTGAGCTGACACTCCAGATATCAAACTGCGGGTGGTGGCGACCCGTCTGGGTCACCGATAAACTTCACGCTTATCGAGAGCAGGAATGGGACAGAAACTCCAGGACTTCATCCTGACGGGCCTCTGCTTTGGGGCCTCACCGTCATGTTCAGAGCTCCATTCACTTGACCACCACTGCTCATAATACTGACTGCGGCCGAGTAATCGGTACGAGCTGAGACCACTAGGGGGCTCGGGAGCCGTCGGAGAACATGTCACTTAATGCTGGGGTGGACTGGGACATGGGCAAGGAATTCCAACATTCCAGAGCAGTATCCTATGGATTAGAAGGTGTATCATCAATCACCTATGGCCCTAGCCCAGCTGAGTCGGGACCCTCGAATAAAAAGCCTACCAGTCATTCAGTTCTTTAGTGAGCCTACAGCGTTACTGTCTTAGCCTGCGTGACAGATGTGTGCGCGTGCGACATCTTCAGTTGGGCGGCTGGTGCCCGATTTCAGAACTTCAGATTTAAAAACTCGAAACTGTCGCCAGTTTGTGCCTCAGCGTAACCAAAATGGTAAAATCGTGTCCCCGCCGCTCAGTTTAGGGTTAGTGTTAGGGATCCCGGGATTTAGAATATTTCGAGAAGAACTTTGACTTCTGCCGCCTCGACAATCGAATCCGCTGAACTTTAGCGTGACGTGAATAAAACATGAGTCGTCATCCATTCTGTTCTCTGGCTATTTAAAGAATCGGAGGTGTCTCTGCACTGACCCCCATCTCCCAGCAGAAGGCGCTGTTGTGCCAGAAACCAACGACGCAGCAAGTCGCCTCAGTGTCGTGATTGGGGGCCGTGAAGGTCGAGGATTCTGTTCCTTTCATTATCCGCTTGTATTTTGTAACGATTTAGATGTTTTGTTTTGCAATGTCTTGGACGCCATTTTATATCCTCAGTCGCCACCATTTTGTAATCCCGTCGTTATGCCTCCTTCCCTGCATTTCTTCTTCATTTCCTTATCCAGTCTGCCGATTCCAAACCCTCAAAAAGCCCCGTGCAACAAAAAAAAACAAATTTCTAGCGTGTTAGTTTTGATTTTTGACCTCTCGACCTCGAGTCTCGTTTCTTATTTTGGCTTCCGTTTCCTTTTGTTCTCGATCCCTTTTTGTTTTCACCCTCCGGTTGTGCTCAGAAACTTCATCTGCCAGCACCCTGACAGAACATTCAATAATTTAAGATGGTCTTAAAAATTTTATAGGAGAAGCAAGTTAGCCATCACTTTCAAAGTGGCCCAGACCACCCACTTGCTAGCTCCAGCAGGCTTTAGCCCGACTGGGCCCAAACTTGGAGAACGTGGCCTTCAGAACCCAAACCCAGTATGTGACTCAGGAGATTTTTGGGGTTTTTTTTTTGGTGTTTTGAACTTGAAGGGTCCCAAGCACAAAAGCCCCTAACAATAACTCAAAATTGCCCACTGGGGTGAGGTGGGGGAGGATTACCGTCAAACAAAGGGGCAAGGAGGACTGCGTTTAAAATGAAAAGATTTATTTTCACAAAAGGTCTGTGACAAAAATCATCTCCGTAGAGCACAGAAGTCTCAATGCGGAGTGCAAGAGGTGACGTCCCCATCCCTGAGCGTGGCTTCATAACACCTTTGGTTTTGTGAGCTGCTGGCCACATCACAGTGATGCCCATGCCAAGTGCTTGCCGTCACTTGCCCTTTGAGCTTTGAGCATGCACACGGTAGCGAGAGGGTGCTTTCCAGCATCTCATTGAGGTGAACCCACACCATATTGGCACGAGCAGCCGTCATTGGCGTGCCACATACTCCCCAGAATGCACCTCCATGGGCAGGCTGGACTTGACCAACGTTTTGCCGTGTTGTCCCTCCACAGTGTTTTTGAGACTCCGGTGTGGAGCTACTCGAAGACCTGACCCATGCCAGACGGGTGCACTTGGCACTCGCTGAGAAGTGTGCCACCCTTCACGGGGCCGTCAGCTTGTTTTGGGAGAACAGCTGTTGTCGTTGATGCAGGGCACCAGGCAGCTCTGGAAGTACAGAGAGAACAGATGTTGCCCTCGGACCCTGCAAGACAGTTGGCACACGCAGCGGTGGTGCTTGGTGTGTTGGCGCACCCTTAGAGTACTCATTTATTACACGTCAGATGGAGATGGGGGGGGGGGGGGTTTAGCACATTATTAGAGCAGGTGATTGGTGTGCAGCTTACCCGTCTATAAGCGATTGTGAGATACAGACGGACCCGAGGCGATGGGGGGCACTGCTATAAAATCTGCCCACAGTTGTTTTAGATTTTATGCTCTCAGTGGCTGTGACACATCATCTTGGGGCACACAATGAAGGAGATCCTCTTTTTATGGTCTGTGACTGCATCACTTGATTTTGTCCCCAATCCGCTGACGCGTTGACACATTTCTTTTCAGCAGAGTTAGCACCACAGATTGTATTGAAGCAGGCTTTCATTTTATTTCTGTCAGCTTGTTGCCGGCGATG
Organism: Polypterus bichir lapradei; assembly: GCA_026402145.1. Taxonomy (NCBI): domain Eukaryota; kingdom Metazoa; phylum Chordata; class Cladistia; order Polypteriformes; family Polypteridae; genus Polypterus; species Polypterus bichir. The sequence continues at coordinate 5,136,038 of JANRMT010062797.1, read as the reverse complement.
CCAACACTACACACACTCACACACATACACAGGTTGGCACGCTTCAAGCGCTGCCACATATCCTTTTGTTGCCAGTCCCCTGGCAGCGACTCACCTCAGCGTTCATTGTATGGAGTCCACTGCTCTTTAGCCAATCACAGAGAGCTGGGACTTGTAGGGGGTGGGATTTGTTTCCGTCCAGTAGTACTGGGGTGTTGTACCACGTTAGCCATTATGAATGTAGTGAGGAGTCAAGCAGAATGACCCCCTTTCATTGGCTAACTAAAAAGATGACAATATGGAAGCTCAAATCCCTAATCTTACATCTCGCCTGAAGGAGGGGCCTTGAAAACTTGCATATGGTCATCTTTCTAGTTAGCCAATAAAAGGGGTCGCTTTCCGTCCAGTCCAATGGGATCTCAGGTGCCCAAGATCAGTAAGACAGGCCAGCACTGAGCAACAACATTTATTTCTAGAGAGACGTTTTCATACAAATGATGTTAATCAAAGTGCTTTACAAGATGAAGAAAGAAAAAATATAAAAATGAGGCAATACTAATTAACAAAGAATAAAAGTAAGGGCCGATGGCCAGGGAGGACAGAAAAAACAAAATCTGCAGGGGCTCTGAGGCCCGGAGACCACGCAGCCTCCCTAACATCAGTGATCTCAATCAGTCCTCATGGCTTTCAGGCTTCACGTGGAAGAGTTACCTGATGATGGACATCATGTGGACATCTGGCCTTCAATCCATTAATGTAGGGACAGCACGATGCCCTGATCAGATGGTGGTGGTGGCGCAGATCACCACCACAGAAAACTGGAAAGAGAACAGCAGAGAAAGTAGGGGTTAGAATGAGTGTGGAGCCATGAAAAACAACAAATGATATGGAAACAATGCGCACACCTCCATCACAGTGATGAGAAGAGCCTGAATGTCACAAGTCTTCAAAGGGTTGCGGTCTCGTTGTCCCAGCAGGCTTGTTCAACGTATGGCCAACGTCTGGGGGGGGCACACCTCTAGGATGTGCCTGTTTACGTTTCAATGTCGTGCTCAGTTTAGTTTTTAAAGCTTTTCACAATACACTTGGCCTTGGTCGCTGCTGAGGTGGACCTCCTCTTATAATTATCTTGAGCCGAGAAGAAAGAGTGAAAGGTCTGAGGCTGTTGAGCTGAAACAAGCGCAGACTAAGCGGTGACGTGACGGGTGGTGGTGAGTACGGGTGCAGCGGCCGTGTGGTGTTACGTTTACCTTGTAGTTACATATCTGCCAGTCCAGCTATAGAATTGTGCTTGGAACCACATGAACTTTCACCTGGAAGTCCTGTATGTAAGAAAATGTTCCACAAGTGTTTTCTAATGTTCTGCCATTAGAGGTCACCATTTAACCTGGCAAGGGACTTTGTGACACCAAGGGTTGGCGCCATCTGCTGATGCCTCTTCTCCTCAACTCTCTGCAGAACGGAACTTTGACGGCCTTTCCACCTTCGACGTCACTTCCGTCTACCGTACCCACAGGACCCACCCCTTCCTGCCAGGACTCCACATGACCAGCAGTTCAGCCATTGTAGAAAGTTGTATTCTTAAAATTGGTAATTTGCACGTATTAGAAAAGTGTTATACGCACATGAGACAAGTAGATGTAACATTTCACTAAGAATTTAAAAGGCTTATGATACATATATTTTTATTATTTCGTACTAGGGGGCTTTGCCCCCTACTCGCTTCGCTCGCCAACCACCCCTGACCTGCGCTACGAGTCAGCAACTTCACGTCTCTGCCGCTCATGTATGTGGATTTCACTTTCATCCATCCATTATCCAACCCGCTATATCCTAACTACAGGGTCACGGGGGTCTGCTGGAGCCAATCCCAGCCAGCACAGGGCGCAAGGCAGGAAATTAACCACGGGCAGGGCACCAGCCCACCACAAGGCACACACACATCCACACACCAAGCACACACGAGGGACAATTTAGGATCGCCAATGCACCTGACCTGCATGTCTTTGGACTGTGGGAGGAAACCCACGCAGACACGGGGAGAACATGCAAACTCCACGCAGGGAGGACCCGGGAAACGAACTGCGAGGCAGCAGCGCTACCCACTGCGCCACCGTGCCGCTGATTTCACTTTCAATGAATCTTTTAATTCTCGTGGATATGCCTCTTAATTTGGGAAGAAACACTATTGATGACAACACGAATTAGACGATCAGCAAGTCTCCGACATCCGAACAATATATTCAATCTCTTTTTGCTGTTTCGTTATGTCACCGAGTAATCATTTCTGTTTGTTTGTGCTAATGCGATCTTTACTATCATTTTTTTGAGACTTTTGAATTTTCGTACTTTCATTATCTCTAACCTGCTCTGTATGCGTACCACACCAACGTTTTTAAATTCTTTACAACATTACTCTTTGTCTTTTATTTCTGACCCCGGGCGTTAGTTAAATCTCTTGGCACAAAGTCTCGTCTCGTGGGACGTCTCTCTGAGAAAGTCACGTCTCATCGCAAGATAAAAAGTCTCGTCCCGTCCCAGGATTTTTTTATTACAATAGAGAGATAAGTCTGAAACCACCAATAGTTCATACGCCAGAGGTCAGACGTGCTGGAGGGCCGAGAGGATGGGCCCCTCGCTTTGGTTGTAAATTATGGTAGCAAGCGCTGAGATAGTAGGGGGATCAAACAGATCAGATGGACAGAGGGGGGTCTGACACCCCCTCAGCTAATGATTACTGGGGGAATTAAATAGAGCAGTGGAATAAATGGCTGAAATGATAAGAATTGTAATAAAAGTAAAAGGTGCCCATGGCTGGAGTTGAGTCTGTGTGTGCGCCATACACTAAAGCCTGATTCTGCTGCCTGTCCTGAGACTCCGAGTGCCTTCTTTGGGGCTGAGGGGGCCCGTGCCATGTCTGCCTGCTTCAACGCCATCTGGAGGGGGCTCTCGTTTAAGAACCATTCATTGGGTACTTCCTGTGTTTATTTTGTCTTCGCGGTGCCCCAGCCCTTTCACATCGTTGTGTCTCCTTTAACAAGCACTAAGGCTTCACCCCAAAGATGATGATAATAATAATATTTAAAGTTGTAGGAAAACAAAAAGAAGTAAAATGTAATACGGTTGGATTTTGCGCTAAGCTGCACATAACTGTCACAACAGCATCAAGAATGCAGTAGCCCAGCAATGAGCACCAAGATGGAGAGATGGAAACAAACACGTACACCGAACGAGAGTAGAGCCCGATAACGGACTTGGGAGTGAGCTGCAGCCGAACTTTCTGAAGAATCGCTTTCCCACTGTGACGGCCACGGGAAACGCCTTGTAAAGTCAGTTGCGGAAATTAGCCCGGGCAATTCAATTGCTGTTTCTGAAGTCACATTCACTCTCCCAGTGTTCCCAGTCGTCCGCCATTACTCCATCTTGTGATCCCAGCTCATTCTCTGGGAGACCCCATTCATCCAAGGCAAGTGTAATGTGAATGTTCCTGGGGGTTTGTGCAATGCAGAGCTCAGGGTTCCTGTGTGACATTTTGCTGTGAATCACCCATCCAGCCCCGCCTATCATTAGAACAGTCAGGACGAGAGCAGGCCATTCAGCCCAACAAAGCTCACCAGTCCTCTCCATTTATTTCTTCCAAAAAAACATCAAGTCGAGTTTTGAAAGTCCCTAACGTCTTGCTGTCTACCACACTACTTGGTCGCTTATTCCAAGTGTCTATCGTTCTTTGTGTAAAGAAAAACTTCCTAATATTTGTGTGAAATTTCCCCTTCACAAGTTTCCAACTGTGTCCTCGTGTTCTTGATGACCTCATTTTAAAGTCACCATCTTGATCTACTGGACTAATTCCCTTCATCATTTTAAACACTTCAGTCAGGTCTCCTCTTCATCTCTGTAAAGGCTCAGCTCTTTTAATCTTTCCTCATCATTCACCCCCTGTAGCCCCCCATAATCAGCCTCGTCGCTCTTCTCTGGACCACCTCTAGTGCTGCTATGTCTTTATGGAGACCCAAACTGCACCCAGGACTCCAGATGAGGCCTCACCAGACCCTCCTGTGACTTGTACTCCACACGTCAAGGCGCTATATGACCTGACAGCCTTCTTAATGGCTGCTGAACTCTGTCTGGACGTCGATAGCTTAGAGTCCACTACAACTTCTAAATCCTTCTCATAAGACGGACTCTCGATTTTCTGACCTCCCATTGTGTATTCAAACCTCACATTTTTCCTTCCTATGTGTAATTCTTTACATTTACTGACATTACATTTTATCTGCCCAGGCCTGTCTGCTGTCCAAGTCCCTCTGTGATGATATAACGGATTCCAAATTATCTGCCAGCTTGTTCCTTATCTTCCTATCTAAGTGATCTTCTTATTTAATGCGCTACCGTGGCTGTTCGTTTGTCTGTCCAGGATTTTAAATCCCCTGTCGTTTAAAATCCGTTTGACTATTGACCTGAAATTTGGTACACATATACTACGTGACGTCTACTGTCCGCTTTCGGGGTGAAGATTGACCTCCAAGGTTATTCCTGTTTTTATTTTTATTTTATTTTATTGTAGAATCAACTCTCGGCGGCGGCCAGCATGCGTACGGGTGCCATTCTCATCCCTACCACCTTCACCGTCATTTCCCCTATCTCTTCATATCTTAAATCATTCTTGAGGCAGATTGAATACTTAAGTGCCAGCTTAAGAGAAAAATTAAGGAAAACATACCAAGTAATTGCAGCACAAACGCTGACTTTATCAGTTTTAATATGAAAAGATGCCAACGAAAGAAAAGAAGAAGCGGGCCGCTAGGGTGGAGAGAAGAAGAGCTGCCCAGGAAGCAACAAGTGCCATCAACCTCTGAGCAAACAAATGGTAAACGTACAGAGAAAGAGGAGGACAACTAGGACTGGTCAAGTCAAGTGGATTCACTGCACGTTATCGTTCTAGCAGAGCGCCGTTACTGGTTTATATACATTACAAATAGCAGCGGCCCCCGCACTGACCCCCACTGAGTGTGATCTGCGAAGCTGGGTGATAATGAGAGGTTCTTCATGTCCTCATAAATGTCCACAGAACATAAGAAATCTGACAAATGAGAGGAGATGATTCAGACCACCGCGCTTCACTTTTAGGTGAAGAGGTTGGCACCAAAATGGCCTGTTCGCGTCCAAATTGTCCTCTAAGAGCTGAGGTGGGCTCAGTTTTCAGTTTTATGGATCAGATTGAGACGCTCAGGGCCGCCACTGTCAAGTTGGCACCGTTGAAGTTGTGCTTGTGCCACATGCCAGTCCAAGTCACAGAGCAGTGATTAGAAGGTCTAAGACATGAGCATGAATTCCCCAGCTTTGTTCTGATGAGACGTTCCTCACACCCTCGTCAACGAATACAGCAGAAGACGTTTGACAAACAAGACAAGACCATTTGGTCCGATTTAACAAATGGCTGAGCCATCCCCGTGTCTCACGCAGATACGTCTTCAACTCCGTGACTTGGTAGTTTTGTTCCCGATGGCCACATCTTTCTAAGTAAAGAAGAGCCTCCTGGCTTCCATCCTAAATGCACTTACCCTGAGTCTCCGCTCCACTAGGTGGCCTTGCTTGTGCTGATTTGCTATTTACTTGCATCACAGCAGGTATGTTGGGTTAAGCCTTGGGCTCGTTTTGCAGTGTGGTGGGCCTTCAGATCTCCGGTCGGTGTTATTTTGGAGTTAATTGCGTGAATTTGGTTGTTGGCCTGTTCTCTGAAGACCTGAGGAGGATTCGGCTTTCAGATTCATGGATCCAAGCAGGACAGCAGTGATCTGAAGGCTTCAGGCCTTAGTACCAGCTGATGTTATAATGAGAGGCTCCTCACATCCTCATCAACGTCCCCGCACCACTGCTGTGACTAAAACATAAGAAATGTGACACATGACAGGAGACCATCAGTCCATAAGGGATTCTAGATCTTCCCTGAAGGTTGTGACTTGATGGCAGGTTGTTTCAGATTCCCACAGCGCTTGGAGTCAAGTGTGTATCTCTGCAGGCCGGAGCCTCAACCCTGGAGCTGCACGTAGGAGGAGTTGAGTCCAGTGGATGCAGTGGAGGGTAGCTGCAGATCTCCAGTTAGGGCCGGTCACACTAGGGTTCAGATTAGGGTCAGTCGAGGGTCCAGGGCTGAGGCTCCAAGCTGCGGAGATGCCCCTCAATTTGAGTGACAAAGTGCCCCCTGGATGCACTTCTCCTTAGTCTCCACTAGGTGTGCCAGCGCATACAATTCATCATTTAGTCGAATCACATACGTGGCATCTCTAGCGCCATCTGTTGGATTAGACTCTCCTTATTTTAGGGCTTCACTGTACACACGCTATATAGTGGCCAGCATTTGTCGACATACAGCAGGTCAGACCCTCTTGTTCCTTTCCATTGTTCAATTGTCTTTCATTTGGCTGAAACCCTCGCCGTGACTTCACCTTGTGTTCATTTGCCATTGTGTGCTGGGAAGAAAAAAAAATCGGAAGTGAAATCTTCAGGGGCCGACGAGCGAGTGCGAGACAAAAGTGGCAAAATAATTCATGGAAGTTACAAGGCATGCAGAAACATTATCAATTTACAACATTTAAATTGATAAATGCTCAGAGGCAAAGACTACAAGGGCACTTTGAAAAGCAAATAGCGACCCGCTGCAGAAATTGATTTTTTCCCCCCGAAAATGACGGCGTGATGCATCATTTGACTGCCTTCTGTCCAAGTGCTTGACAGAGATAATCTCGCCAATCCCACGGGTGACCTTATCGTTCTCAGCAGGGGCAACTTTGTCGGGGCCGCCTTTGTGTGTCTCAAGGTGTCTCAGGGCGCGATCCTTTAGGGGGGCAGCGGTGGTGGTGGTGGGGGAGGTGGTCGGTGATGGGGGAGGCTTCCTCCGCGCCAGAGTGCAGAGAACGAAATACTCGAGTATAGAGACGTGATAGGCGCGCTATTGTGGGAGCCGATGTGGCGCATAATTAAAGAGCCGAGGAGATCTGCGAGTGGCACGCGGGACTGATGCCAGGCAAGGCCACTGCTGTCTTGGCATACTGTGCACAGATGGTGCTCGTCGTGAAAGGCGCTATATGAAGTGTGAGCAGCGCCCTACAGAGCTGCACATTCAGCGGGTTGGTGTCGCCAAACTGTCCTTGTTGGGTCGCTGCTCATTATCTGAAATAAAGGCCGGCAGGCAGGCTTATACGCTCTCTTCTTTTGTAAAGCACCTGCTGGTGGGGACCACCCTGTTGTACTCTTTACAGAAAAAAAAACACACACACACACTTGATATGTCAGGTCCTTTGGGTTGGAGAGGGTCCGAATGAGGTGCCATGTCAGGCCTTGCGAGGGTCTTTGCTGTAGAAGGCGTTACGTGTTATTAACTCATTGGAGTCCAGCGACCTGCGTTTGAGCTCCTTATGAAAGACGCTATATGGAGATTGACTGATTCATAGTCATAGTGAGTCATTGAAATGCCTTGTCGGGGCCTTTGCTGTAGGAGGCGCCACGCTCAATTACCATTTGTTAGAAATTTCGTTTCTTCGATTTAGAAAATGATCTGTGCTTTCTAAATGAAACAATCAACTGAGTTCTCGTGGGCTTAGCTGAATGCCTTGTGAGGGCGGCGTTGGTTATACAAGAGGCTACATACAGCAACCGTCTGTTAGAATGTTTGCTGCTTTAGTGTGGAAAATTTGTGTTGGTGCCTTCTGTGAAAGGCGCTATATAAAGCAAAGATTGAATATCCCTGTTTTTTCAGTTAAATGCCTTGTGCTTGCTGTAAAAGATGCCCCTTATTACGCATTAATTTGGAATTCATCTACTTGTGTTTGAGCTCCTTATGAAAGGCGCTATATGCACTGTGATTAATTACCAGGCAATACTTGGTGAGGATGTTTGTTGTACAAGAGGTGACATCCAAAAACCCCTTACCAGATTTGCACTTTGTGGTTTAAAAAATTGTTTTGCACTTTCTGTGAAAGGCGCTATATAAAGGAAAAATTGAATATCCTTGTTGATTTAGTGAAATGCCTTGTAAAGGGTGTTTGCTGTCAAAGGTGCTGCATACAAAGAATTCTTATTGTGTCAGTTCCAGCATGTGTGTGTGTGTGTGTGTGTGTGTGTGTGTGTGCCGTTAAACACTGTAAGACAAATTGACTGGAGTGACTGGTGGTCCTGCTAGCTTGGTGGGGGTGTTTGCTATGGAAGGTGTTATAGATGTGCACAGCACATAATAAACATGTGCAATGTGTGTGTGTGTGTGTGTGTGTGTGTGTGTGTGTGGATAAACAGATTTTAATTGTAATTCCTGTTTCTTACTTTAGCCGTGAAAGGCACTGTGTAAACTACAGACTGGCTGGCTGATTGTCGTGTTGCCTTCATGAAATACCTTGGGGTCGTCCTTAGTGCAGAAGGCTCTTTACGTGACTCAGACAGGGACTTTTGTTTTCTTAGCCTATGCCATCCTGGTGGTGCCCACTTTGAAAGGACAGGCGGACGGACAGGCGTGTTAACGTGTGATGGTTCTGGCTGTGCACGGCTCCCTATGCAGCCCCCACTTAAATTCATTTTCCTTGTGCAGTGCACGATGATGATGGTGCTTGCTGTGTAAGGCGCTATATAATGTTTGATTGATGTGGTGTGTGATAACAATTTGGCAGGCGTTTGCTTTGCTTAATTTTGAGATTTTTGCTTTGCTTGTTACTTCTTCCTAGCTACATCCAAGATATATATATTTTTTTTTTTTTTTAAAGAAATGAAGCCCCCTGGAGGTGATGGGGTGTTTAGGGGGAGGCAGACGATGCCCACATGACACTTGAACCTGAACTGAACCTCCCCGACAGCCTCAGCCGCTGACCCCACTGGGCTGAATTGGAGGGCTCCTCATATTTTCATTCCAGTTGAGATCTTTTTCTTCTTCATTTGAGCCGTTACTGGAGTTTTTCATTGATATCTCATCCTGACACCCCCCAGAGAGAGCAGACCCCCTCAGTACAGCTCTCAGAACCCCTTAGCCCCCAAGGTCCTAATCCTCGACTGTCCACTATTCCTAACTATGGTATCCCACTGCTGACACCAACATAGTGCCTGCCTTACAGGAGGAGCTCAAGTATTCACTGCTGCTGGACTTGATGAAAGGCGCTATATAAGATAAACATGGACATGTGCTTGAAGCCGATGAGTGTGGAGTGTACTTCATGTTTGTCACCTTGTATTGATAAAGTGAAAGGTTTAAGTTTCTGTGTCTGCGACCTTACAGTGTAAGGCGCTATATAATATCAAGCGTGATGTAAGAGCAGCTGAACGTGTTACACGAAAAGCGAAAAGGATTCCTGTCAGCTGCATTCGTCTTGATGGATTTATCAGCATTTCTGCCTGACACTTAAATCCATGGAGACAAAAGGCTAGCAAAACGAGACGAGCAATCCATCAGAAACAAAATGGAAATGCAGGCGGCAAGATGAGTGGCCAGATTTGGGCCCCGTTTTACAGGTCATTTCAGCAGAGTATACATAATTAAAAGATCTCGCTGCGCCGCCCGCCAAACAAAGTTTGTTTTCAATCCCAGCGCCAGTGAAGCGTTTAACTGCGGCCTGCAATGCAAAGAAAACGCCGCTATCTGCAATCGGAAAGCCACCAACACGGCAAACTCTCATCTGCCGAGATCAGCATGCACTCGGGGGCTCTGGGGGTCACCAAATAGGGGGTATGCCCCAGCATTGCTGCTCTACAAGATATCACCCCTTAACTCATCACAATAGAGTACCGGAGGGTTCGACCAGCACGAGGCAAATGAAAAGGCGTCAGGTCATGGAAAGGGTAGGGGGTTTGGGGTGTGGCAGGAAACTGGCGGGCTTGGAGGAGTGACTGGAAGAGTTGGACCAAGACACCAAATGACACAAGGTGACAGAGCTGAGCACGGCACTGGCCCTGCTGCTGGACTCTGTCACGTTACGTTACGTTATACTGTGTTGTGCTCCCTAACGCAATGTGACATCAGCTTATTCCTGCATTGCACTCGGTGCCAATAACATTTGCACTTTTATCACCTCGTAACAAGTCATAAGCTTTCAATAAGACCGCGATCGGGGTCCTAGCCCCACGGATCTGAGTGATGTGGTGACCTTAGCATCCCATACACACAGACTCTCGCTGCCGTGGACTGGCCGTCTGACCAGAGTTGTTTCCTGTTTCGCTCTCCGTGCTGCAGTCCCTGAATTGGACTGAGTTGGCCTAAGAAAATTATATTATATTACATTATATGTAATGCACTGTTGATTGAAATGTATTTTAAAATGCATGTACTGTAGTAACAAAATACATTGTGTTTTTCATTCCAACAGACAAATAAAATGCATTACTACAAATGTTTGTTGCACCATCTGTTGAAGTGACAGAGACATAACAATTCCTCAGACACACAGATACTTGACCTGTAAAAAGCCCGGGCTCCTAGAACCCATGGATTCTGGCACTTCAATCGTCAATTGCATCGGTTGTGCATTAGCGGCTAGGCAGTTAAGGTTCTCTCTTCTCTGAGGTTTTGTTTTGCTGACATGCTCGTCTACATTGTCTGTCGGCGGGTAAGTGAGTTTCTCTTTTCTTGGCGGTTTCACTTTGGAAACAGAGTCGCTTTCTTTGAGCTGTAGTCTCACACTTCTGGGCCGGGTAGACAGACACACACACTTCCACATATAGACATTGTCACACACGAGCGAGTAGGAGTCAGCTAAAGGGCCTGAATAATGACAATTCCACGGCCGACTAGGGGGCTGCTGGGTGCACTAACTGTTTTTCTCGATCCCTTGCAGACCATTCTCAGGAAACCCCACATATTTCCGCTGCCTTTGATGACATCACTTTTCCGGTCCCGCCTTTTCTGGGCTTTCCAAATCCTGTCGACTACGCCACTGTCACAAGAACGACAAACAGACATAATAAAGGTTTGGAGCAGCCACCTGTATACAGTAATACAGTAACCTTGACTGCTAAAACGTAGTTAAAGATTGTGAGTTGTTCACAAGAGTCCAAAACAGAACTGTCACATATAGACAAAATGGCGGCTGTAAAGGCCAGTAGAGGAAGTGATGTCATCGGGGGGGGCGGGACTAGAAGTGACACCATCAGAGCTGGGTACCGGAATCATCAGAGGCGGGGACTGGAAAAGTGACATCATCAGAGGCGGGACTGGAAAAGTGACATCATCAAAGGTGCAGAACCCTGTGGGATTTCCCAAGAATGGTCTGCAAGGGATCGAGAAAGACAGTTAGTGCACCCCACCGCCCCCTAGTCGGCCATGGAATTGTCATTATTCAGGCTGTTTAGTTGACTCCTATTCGTATGTGTGTGACAAATGTTTATATTATATTATATTATATTATATTATATTATATTATCCAAAGCCCGCCACAGCATATGGCGGTGTAAGAATAGGAACGGAAAACGGTGAGAAAGGAATTCAGTATAACAAAGGCTTAGGAAACCACCGTCGCAGTATAACGAAAATAGCAAGGAGCGAAACCAATGCCAATGGTCGAGAAAGTACCTTCCTGTAGCAGGCTACCGAAAACATAGACATATATAGATAGACGCCGCATTCACTGTGTTTCCCAGTCGCCACGATAAGTCAGCACGTCCGCCATATTGCGAGTGGTAAAAGTGCCATTTAAACTAATACAGGTAGACGTGGAAACCGGGTTTTCTGATGAAAAAACAATAACATTTTAAACAGTATTGTTTACATGCAATTATTTATATCCATTTATGCACTAAATGCGTGCGTATCCCACGATCTTAGAGTTGGTGGGCGGGGTTCTCTGTCTTGCTTGCCCTTAGTTAGAGTTGGCGGGCGGGGCTCTGTGAGTTGGCGATCGTGGCTCTCTGTCTTGTGTGTGGTGGAAAGTCAATGTGGCTCAGAGGTGCATGTGGACTTTTGCACAGACGAAAGCGACTGAGGCTGTGTTTGCCGAGTTGTTGCGTGCCTCGAGAGCGACGCTGGACTCGGGAGGACGGTTACAGTTGGCGTGCGTGGCTCTGTCGTGCGTATCCCATGACATGGTAGGAGGGTTAGAGTTGGCATGCGTGGCTGTGTCGTGCGTGGCTCTGTCGTGCGTATCCCATGACACGGTAGGAGGGTTAGAGTTGGCGGGTGGGGCTCTGTCTTGCTTGCGCTCACTGTCTTACGTGCCATTAGTGAATTATATATATATAGATTATATTATATTATATCTGCAAATGGCTGTCTGCCTGTTTTTCCTACTTTGTGTCCAGTGTTGCAAGAATAGGTGCTAGACCAAGAATTAGAATACTTGGATCTGAGATATATTAGATTAGCTGTGCTACCCATCAAAGATGTCTAATAATGTTTACAGTACGCCATCTATTGGAAAGTGTTTTGGAATGCTTGTAGTAACAAAATGCATTGCATTTGTCATTCCAACAGATGGCGCACCACAAACATTGGTAGTAATAAAATGCATAACTATAAATGTAAATGTTTGTGATGCGCCATCTGTTGGAATGACAGGGACCTAGCAACCAGATGGATATGCAGACATACGGACACGTGTCCTTTTATTTTACATTATATTATATTATCTGCTTTTCTGTTTTTTTTTTACATCGTGTCAGCTCCTTATGCAGTCCTCGCACACACTTTTGATGTGGTAATGGATTTCTAAAAGACATGGACCGTTGCTCTTCCTGCCCTCTCATCTCATCTGTGAGGATACACTGGTGCACTAGAGGGGGACAGTATATGTTCAAGTGTCCCCACGTGATTTTAAGCACAAGCAGGATCCACACGTTGAGAATCCCCAGGCAGATGAGATTGGGTTCAGATATGCTGTGGTGGCCAGTAACACTATGGGGGGCTCGCAGCTACCACTCGCTCACAGCCCCTCACACCTGTGTATCTGTCGATCCTATACAGTAGTACATCCAACATCTGTAGATCACGAGTCATGGTACTGGAGAGTGGCACCATGTTGCATGTTGATTGGCAGATGCAGTATGAGTGTCACTGACCTCTGTACATGTCACAATAAGGACCCCAGAAGCCCATCATCTCCCACACAATACTCTTAGGTCAAAGGGCCGTGCTGAGATACCTCACTGCTGTCTGCCCGCAGCATGCCCTGCTTCTGTGAATGTGCCAATGAGAGCCTTGACATCACTTGGAGAGACACAGAGCCCCCCAGTTTTTACAGTCGGGTGCTGCGGTCCATTTTGGCACCGGACATGTGTACCCCTAACCCAATGTGGCACTCATGAGCTCCTTTGTCTATTGGGCTTCCCTCCACTGGATACCCAGTACCCGTTGTGCCAGCCCATCGGTAGGTCCCTGTGTTTTGCCCAGCCTGCCGGTCAGCCCCCTGTACCCCCCATGCCGCTCCCTTTCATCCACAACATTAATTCTGAGCGAACGAGACATGCTTCCCTGCCTCTGACAAGATTTGCTGCAGTCTCATGCGACAAAAAGCCAGCACTCATTGCACATTCAGAAAGTAGGATTTATAACAGCGTTTTAATTTAATGTTGGATGTTGAACATATAAAGAGATCAGAGTCGTACTAGAGCTGAAAATTGATGCCTTTTTTATTAGTGTCCCCTCCGAAGTGCGCGAGCCGCCGCTGTTTGTGCAGTGGAGCACAGAGCCGCGCGCGCAGATGAATGAGGATCCGCTATCTGCAAGCGATCATATTTCAAGCGCCTGTCGGCCGCTATTGATGGGCTCGGAGGCGAAAGGTGATTCTGGGAAATGAACGTGGTGGCCGCACCTCATCCGAGCCGAAAACGAGAACATCAGTCACGGCCATCGAGTCCAGTGTGTTGAGCCACAGCGCCAGCCTCCGGTCTGTCCTGTTATATAGCGCCTGTTAAGGGGGGCAGTGTTGTGTGATGGCAGTGGCTTGTTTAGGGCCACTTGGGTGTCAAGCCCAGCACTGGCAGGTGGTGACAGTGGTGATGGTGCAGCAAGACGAGGACCTCTGGTCTGTTTCAGGACTCCCGTCCATTTGAAATGGCATTCCAACCCCCACCCATAACCTCCTTTTTGCTTCTGGAACAGTCCGTGCCACCCAGCATCCTTAACCACAGAACAACTAGATGGACGAAGTGCCCCGTCTCTCGGGCAGGTGTACAGAAACAGAATGAATCCGTCAGTCCCTGAGTGAACCCCACTCCTAAATAGGGTTAGCGTTCTAGTAAGTGACTTTTGATGTCATCACCGCCTGCCATATCTGTCACCTTAAGGCGTCTCAGAATGTTGGCTCCACATTCTCTAAGAACATGCAGGCCGCCATCTTGTGAACCCTGACTCTGCTGTGCCAGTCCTCCACGTCAGACCCAAGTAAATACACAAACACACAGCCGAATGACTAAAAACAAAGAAAACCTCTGAGCCAGCGGTCCCAGACCCTGTGAGGCGCTATACAGGCCTGACCCCCCATTGTGTTTCTCGACACACTTCTGATGAAAGATTCATTGGCTGAAAGTCCTCAGTGCTGCTGTGTCACAGAGAGGGGACGTGCAGCATTGTTCATAACGGCACTCAGTTGTGTTTTAATACTCTCCTACAATGCTACTTCCAGGGGGTCCAGAGTGCATCCCATAACTGAGCCTTCCCTTTAAATTAGCTTGTTGATTCGGTGGGCCTCACTTTGAAGTGAAGTTACCAGCCCAGCACACCCCACCGGTCATCACCGAGTCGTAGAAGATGTGAAGGATGTCACATTAAAGGAACGCCGTCTCCTAAGGAGGAAGAGTCCACTCTGCCCTTTCTTCTCTCCTTCTTCTGTGTGACCAGCCTGTCACAGATGTGGACCCTCCCCCCCAAGCACTTGTAAGAGTGCACCACCACTCAGTCCATCTCATAAGGTGGACTTTCGATTTTCAAACCACCCTTTGTGTATTCAAACCTCACATTTTTACTTCCTACGTGTAATTCTTTACATTTACTGACATGAAACTTCATCGTAAACAAATCTACCCAAGTCTGTCTGTGGTGATTCAATGGATTCTCGATTATCTGTCAGTCCACCTAACTTGGTATCATCTGTAAACTTAACCAGCTTGTAATTTATATTCCTATCCAAACCATTTACAGATATTATAAAATAGCAGCGGGCGTACTGCTGCTGGTGTAAAGGACCCCTGTTGTGTTTCTCGACACACTTCTGCTAATAATTTGTCTGATGAAAGTCCTCAGTGTTGCTGTGTCACAGAGAGAGCAGGATGTGCAGTGTTGTTCATAACGGCGCTCACCTCCATTACTTCCTCTGGGGGGTCCAGAGTATGTCTCATAACTGAGTCTGCCCTTTTAATTAGGTAGTTGATTTGGTGGGCATCTCTTGAACTGATGGCACCAGCCCAGCACGCCATGCTGGCTATTACCGAGTTGTAAAAGGTGTGCCGGATGTCACTACCCCATTAAAGGGGTGCAGTCCTCTAAGAATAAAGAGTCCACTCTGCACTTTCTTCTCCAGTTCCTCTGTGTTATGAGACCAGTCCAGCCTGTCAGTACGTGTAGGTGTGGACCACCTTCTCATCCACTCCCTGACTACTGACCAGTCATGGAAGCTCTTTGGTGTGGCAAAGCCAGATGACATTTGTTATGTCGGTAGCTTGACTTTGGTGACCTGCACCCCCTAGTGACGGTACAGGAACCAACCTGCAAAATCCAAAGAGGAACATTCAGTGGATTCTGGGGGTCTTCACTTTCTACACACTTTATTGTTAAATGGGTAAATTTGCCATTTTTGCCCATCAGTTTACACTCAATGAATGACCTAGGGTGACAAAATTAAAACGTGTTTAGAGAAAGGTTGACACATTCCTAAGTATTCAGACCCTTACTCCAGTTCTGTGTTGAAGCCCCTTTGCCTTAATTCTTCTTGGTGAGTCTCTACAAGCTTTGCACTCCTGGATTTGAGCAGTTGGTCCCCTTTTTCCTGGCAGATCCTCTTGAGCTCCATTAGATTGGATAGGAAGCGTCTGTGAACGGTGGCCATCTTCAGGTGTCTCTTCACATGTTCTATGTGGTCTAAATCGGGGCCACTCAAGGACACTCAGAGACTTGTCCCAAAGCCACTCCAGCGTTGTCTCAGCTGCTTGTCTCCCCAGTCTGAGGTGGTGTGCACTCTGAGTGGACCTCTCTGGATTTGGCAGCATGCGTCCTTCCCTCAGTTGTGACCAGTCTCCACGTCCCCATAGTGTGATGCTGCCACCACCCTGCTTGACAATGAGGAAGGTATTTGGCAGGAGATGAGCAGTTCCTGATCTTCATCAGATATGGTGCTTGGAGTTCAATTTTTGTCTTGTCAGACCAGAGAGTCTTTCTCCTGATGAGCTTCGAGTCCTGCCCTATGCCATTTACTGAAGAGGGGCTTCTGTCTACCCCACTCTACCATAAATGTCTGATTGACTAAGTTCCTTTCCAACAGGTTCCTTCATCTCGGCAGAGGACTCATGAAGTGCTGACCATTAGGTTCTTGGTCACCTCCCTGCCTAAGACCCTTCTTGCCCAGTTACTCTGGATGGGCAACTCAAAGAAGAGTCCTGGAAGTTCTAAACTTCTTCCTTTT
Organism: Polypterus bichir lapradei; assembly: GCA_026402145.1. NCBI lineage: Eukaryota > Metazoa > Chordata > Cladistia > Polypteriformes > Polypteridae > Polypterus > Polypterus bichir. The sequence goes on along the minus strand of JANRMT010062797.1, from coordinate 5,119,479 downwards.
CACAGTTGTTGAGGCCTCTAGGAACACTCAAAGCTTTACAGATGGTTTGAGCCCCTTGCCCTGATCTGCGCCTCACCACAGTTCGGGGGTCCACAGAGACTTCCATGGACTTTGGTGTTTGTCCCGACATGCAGTCCGGATTGTGTGACCTTCTATACACGGGGACACACGTCTGCCTTTCTAAATGACGTCCAGTCAGTTCAGTTTGCCACAGGTGGACACCAGTCAAGTTCTAGAAACTTCTCAAGCAAACAGGAGAGGCATCTGAGCGCACTGTGGAGGGTCACAGCAAAGGGGCTGAATACTTCTAGGAAGGAGAGGTGTCAGTTTGTGATTTTGAATCAATTTGCAAAGCTTTCTGAAAACAAGTCTTCACTTTGACGTTATGGGTTACTTAGTGTAGACTGATGGGCACAAATGGGTCCATTTAAAATGAAATCTTCAAACACAGTAAAGTGTGCAGCAAGTGAAGATGTCCGAAGCAAGTGGAACTGAAAAATCCAAAGATTTTGGGATCAGGGAATGGCCGGACAAGCACGAACAAAACCAAGTGTCTCCGCACGGACCCCAAGGACTTCCCAAACTTATTAAGGCCTGGGGGCCATCTGACATCTGTAACGCTGTGAGACTCCGCCCACCCGATCTGAATATGCAAAACACAAGAAACAGAAGGCATAGAATAAAGAACTGAAGATTAGCTGCGGATGAGAGTATAATAACGTACGAAATAATATTCACAATAACAGCGTGCAACATAATGTAAAAAAAATTACATTTAAAAGATAACAAAAAGAAAAAAAAAAAAAAACTTGAGGCAAGGATGACCACCCTGGCTGGTGCGTAACACAATCTTGGTTTTCAAAAATGAAAGACACTCATGAAGAAATTCCGCTCCTGACCACTGATATGAGGGGGAAAAAGTATGAGCAGTGACCAGCAGTTCTGTACGGCACTGACCACTCCCTGAAAGTGCCCCTCGGCCAATCAGCTCAATCTACTCAGAACAGTGGAGGGGCGGAGCATGTGAGGAGCCCGCCCCCTCCCACCTCGAATGTGATGCAGGAGTGGAGGTGGAGAGCTGGAGGAGAACGAGAAGCGGGCCGAATGTGGAGCCCATTAATACAATTCTCATGCTTTGTTTACTTTCTCTTTACAAATGAGAACTAATTACTGCGACTTAATGATGCCTTTTAGTTGAATGCGGAGCCTCGCTACCTCCGCTCGACTGTTGGGAGATAGCAGGGAAATTTGCTTAGAGGATTTCCGAAATGTCACAACTGCTTTGTGTATTTGGATGATAACTTCATCCACTCATTATCATTAGGAACACCTGGAGTGACGCTCGGGAGGCGCAGGCGCCGCCGCCATAGATAATTAGCAGCGAATCAATGCGGAGAGACGCCAACCGCCGCCACAATTATTCTACCTGGATCCGCTTGACGGACGTAACCTTAAAAGTGAAAAGGCTCGAGGAATGAGGAATGTTCAGGCGGGCCGCTTTAAAGGTGACGCCGTTGTTCTCTCCTCCCGGCCACTTAATCTGACAGTTGGGTTTAAAAAATAAAACAAAAAAAAAACGACAAAGAAAAAAGTAGCCACACGGCTTGTGAGGAAATGTGTGACAAAGTCCCAGAACCTCACTTTGAGTCGGTCGAGAAATTGAAGTGTTACGATGGGCATGGGTCTTCAGTGCCAACTCAGTTTGAAATTTTCTACCCTGTCCAGGGTTGGTTCTTTCCTTATACCTGGTGCTGGTGGGATAGTGCCCCCCCCCATCATCATGACTTTATTAATAGTGGGAAAAATGCGGACCTCCATACTTCAGATAAAGGTGGGTCATATAGGCCAGCGTTTGTCAGCCACTGAGTCACGACCTAAATGGGGGTCACAGAATCACCTGGGAGCAGTGCCAGTCGAGGCTCAGCCTAGACAGGGTGGGTGGACTTTGCCCCTAACTGTCCATAGCATGTAGTTTGTGTTATTTGACTTTGACAACTTGTGTTGGTGGTCCCTCTCGGTGTCCGAAGCGTGCGCCCCTTTGTGTGTGTAAAGCGGGCTTTAAGGTGCGTGCACAGTTCCATAAACGGTGCCCATTAGGTAACAGTGCCAACTCAGTATGATCAGAGTAAACAAGTGGGGAGCTTGGGATGAGTCCCCCTCAGCATCCAGAGCACACGCCCCTTAAACTTCATAGATGCTGCCTCTCAGATGACAGCGCCCTATTGTGCCATGTGGATTGACCAGCTCTGCCCAGGGGTTTGTGACGTGTAGCGTCGTTTGGAGAGCCGGCATGAAGACTGGCACTTTCAATTGCAGAGTGTTTGATATTTGGATTCCAGTGTCGGTGGGCTTTCTGTACTCTGTGTTATTCTCATGTGTCTGTTCCTGGTTACAAACACATTTCACTGTTAGAAGACATTTTATTTTGTTTGCTTAACTTTTTAAAGCTGATGACCGGTTGGCTGTCTCTTCTGATTTCGGCTCTTGCCTGTTTTCTCGATCACGTATCGTCTCCCAATCTTCTTTAACCGTCTCGTCTTGAGTCAGACAACCAAAATAAGCATTTAAAGCTCACAGAATTTCATGTAGAAAGGGCCTGAGTTGCCATTGAAATCCTGCATCTTGTAATCTGTTCAGTTAGCCAGTAAAGGGGTCATTCTGCTTGACTTCTCACTACTTTCATAACGGCTGACACGGTACAACACCCCTCAAATCAGAATGACCTCATGATGTCCCCCTTGTCACCTGCCACTTCTCCACCCTTCTGCTTGAACACGAGGTTCTCTTTGACAAATTGCTCTTCAGTGATGTTAGGGCCGAGTGGAACTACAGAGCAAACTCTGAGCTGCAGGTCTCGTAGTTAGCTTGACTTTGTCTTCGGTTTGCGTCTTGGGCTTGGTACTTTGAATTGGGGCTCTCGATTTTCAAATTCTTTTTTGTACTTTCTTGTATACAAAGTAGAGGGACGTTATTGGAATCGTCCAAAAATTCAATGTCAAGATTATGAAGAATCTCAATGTTTGAGACCAAAAACACAATTTTTGGAATTCTGCCTGCCTGTCTGTCTTTGTGT
>JANRMT010062797.1:5061659-5116396 GCA_026402145.1 Polypterus bichir lapradei | reverse complement strand
CTTTTATAATAATTGTTCAATATATTATTAATTTGATTTGTTTTTGATGGTTTTTTAATGTACAGCATATAAAAATATAATCCTTGTCTTGCGGTTTACTCCTCAAATATCCATCCCCATATCTGAGGATACAAGGAAGTCGAGGGGAGAGCACTCCTGATTTTTATTTTTTTTATTTATTTTTTTGCCTCTGCCATCTCCGGGTCCGTCCATCCTGCCTTCTCTTGTCTTGGCAGAGAGAAAAAAAAAAAAAAGAAGTAAAGCTGCCCGTGAAATGGACGTGAGTACCTAATGGTGGCTTTTGTGATCCAGTCTTCTGCATAAGAAGCCTGCAGCCGCTACTTGAGCTTCATTGCGTCATCTTTACTGTGACCTTCACGCAGGAAGTCGGCTGTGTCCGTTCACTTCGGCGACAAGGTGACTTGGGTGCTAAAGGTCACGCCTGACACCTCGCTGGAATGCTTCGGAGGACCTTTGCCTCGATGGCATTTTCCAGGTGGACGTCGACGCCACACCGGAGCTCGTTCGGCTGATGTCGCGCGTCTCTGTGACGTCTGGTGTGTTTCTTTAAAGAGCATGGAGACGCCTTTAGCCAACTGAAACGAGGCCTTGTCATTTGGCCTGCGAGGCGTCCGCTTGGTCTTCATTGGCGCCTGGGTTATGTAAGTCTGTGCCTGCGTGTAATAATCTGAAACTCCACGCGTGGATCAGTGCATCTGTAATGTGCCTGCTCGATTCGTTTTGGTGCCTGGCGTAAAGACGTGTGCCCAGCTTTCTGAGGGTCCACGCTGTTTGAGACTGAAGATGCTCGTTTCTGTTGACCTCTACTGCCCTTTGAATTCAGGGATGTGCCATCTTGTGCAGCTCCGCCGTGGCACTTCTGTTGTTCATTCATTTGTGATGCGGGTTCACGTTGCGTGTCTAATGCAGTTCACGATTTGCTCCCGGGTCTGCGGGGTTTTTGGGCCTGCTGCCTTCTTCTTATTACTTTCAGACACACCATTCAGTGCTGCCAGCCTGCAGGTGTGACACAGTGGCTTTGGGGACCTCCTGATGGCCTGGGTGGACACATGCCCTGCGTGTTGATCTGGCGACGGCTTAGACGCGAATTCTAAATGACGTGTGTTTGTCCTCTGGGTGGCTTGGTGTCTCCACAGGACCCTTCGCTTGATTTTCAGTGACTACTCCTTTGTCTCCTTCAATTTAAGTGCGGTGGGTTAAAAAAAAAAAAAGTATTCAGACGCCTTCACTTTCTGCACACTTTGTCGTGTTGAAGGTTTCATTTGAAGGGATGCCAGTTTTGCCCATCAGTCTGCACTCACTAACCCATAATGACAAAGTGACAACATCATGTCACACAAGTCTGCAAATTTATTACAAATCAAAACCTGAAATCTCTCAGTCCTAGACATTGTGATGGACGGCTGGGGGGCCTTGCCCAGTCGGGATGCCCTTTTGATGGAAGGACCGGGGGGTCCCACAGCAATACCCTCCCCCCAGCAAGGGGTGCCTGGACAGTTCCAGAGTCCCGGGTTTGACGGAAGTGCTGCTGGAAGAGGATCAAAGAGCACCTGGAGCACTAGTGGGTGTCCCATAAAGGAGGCCACCTCACTCCATCTGGGGAGCCAGAGTCGGGAGGTGGTAGAGAGGAAAGAGAAGAGAAGAGAAGAGACTGGGCACTGTTGTGGAGAATTGAGTGCTGTAAGGGCAACAAAAGGGGTTAAAAGGTGTGTTGCTTTTGGACGGGTGTCTCTCTGCCTGTCTGTGTTTGGCTTTGGGGAGCTGCACGGCCCCATTATTTCCACAACATATTCAGGAGTTTGTAGAAGCCCCTTTGACAGCTTTGAGTCTTCTTGGTGAGTCTCTACAAGCTTTGCACTCCTGGATTTGGCCAGGTTATCCCATTTCTTCCTGGCAGATCCCCTCAAGCTCTGTTAGACTGGACAGGAAGTGACTGTGAACTGCCATCTCCGGGTCTCTCCACACGTGTCCTGTGCCACTCGAGGACACTCAGAGACTCGTCCCAAAGCCCCTCCAGTGTTGTCTTGGCTGTCTGTTTCAGGTCACTGAACTGTCGCCCCAGTCTGAGGTGGTCTGCACTCTGGAGTGGCAGGTGGTCTTCGAGGACCTCTCTAGACTTGCCTGCAGTCCTCCTTCCCTCAATTCTGTCCAGCCTCCCTGTCCCCATAGCGTGATTCTGCTTCCTCCACGCTTGATTGTAGGGCTGGTATCAGGTAGGCGGTGAGCTGTGCTTCGTCTTCACCAGATATGGTGCTTAGATGAGAGTTCAATTTTTGTCACATCAGACCAGAGGATCTTTGTCCTGATGCACCCGGAGCCCTTAAAACAGTCACATGTTGTGTTTGGCCCAAGAGTGGCCTGATTGACGGGGGGAGTGCTCCTGAGATGGTTGACCCCCTGACTGAAGCTCTGTTAGAGTGACCATTGGGTTCTTGAACATCTCCCTGACTAAGACCCTTCTCGTCCGCTGACTCATTTTAGCCAGACGGCCAACTCCAGGAAGAGTCCTGATGGTTCCAGTCATCTTCCATTTCACAATTCCTGAGGTCGCTGGGCCCACTGCAGGCTTTACAAATGCTCTGAGCCCCTTGTTCTGATCTGCGCCTCCCCACAGTTTGAGCTTGGACTTCATTGCTGGGTCTTTAGTCCTGACAGGCTCTCTGAATGGTGGGACCCCCTCTACACAGGGACACGTGACGTCACAGGTGGACTCCACTCAAGTTCTCAACACAACTCCAGGAGGTTTGAAGCAAACAGGAGACAACTTGCAGTGCCACAGCAAAGGCTCTGAATACGTCTAGGGGTGAGAGGTCTCCGGTTTTGATTTTTAATACAAGGTGGGCCACGATAAAGAGGCCAGAGGCCCGCCTCCACTGAGACGACTCCCGGATAAGCGGGCACGGCCACAGAGATGTATCGACGCACAAGGAGACCACTTTTAGCGTCTTCTGTAAATGTGAGCTCCAGATTTGATCATTCTTTCTCTTCACCTTGTGATGCAGTCGTCTCGGTGGAGGTGGGCCAACCCTGTACATTTGCCAACCTTCCTAAAAACGGGCCGTCACTTTGTCATTCTGGGTTATTGAGGGTGACTGATGGGCACAAATGGCAGACTCATCCCTTTAAAATGAAATGTACAACACAAGGTGTGCAGAGAGTGACAGGGTCTCGGTACCCTCTCAGTCCAACGGTCTGTCCTATCCGAGTTGTTTCTTCTCGATATGTCGCGTCAGTGCGGTGAGATTTATTTATTTATTTATTTTGTCCTCATTTGTGTTTCTGTTCTAATTCCTCCTGCTTTGGAATTTTTCTTTTCACCTTTTGACTCCATCAGCGCTTCATTGATTCTCAAGGATTCGGTTTACTTGTTACACACAGATTGGCGGGAAAGAAGCGAAAAATGTACTTGACGAGATAAACAGATGAATATCAACAGAGCCATTGTCATGAGGGAGAGCTCCCAACTGCAGCTTCTTTAAACCGGACCACCTCTGGGGTCAAAGAGTCAGGCGGTCTCTTTCAGACTGGAGCAGAGTGTCAAGTAGACCGCATTTACAACACGGGCTCTCGACGGCCGAATCAAAAATGGTGAAGAAGTGTGGCTTGACGTCAGTGCCTTGCGCCCTGTGCTGGCTGGGATTGGCTCCAGCAGACCCCCGTGACCCTGTAGTTAGGATGTAGCGGGTTGGATAATGGATGGATGGGGACTGGGACAGCAGACAGGCTCATGCAGATTTGTGTCTCGTGTCAGTAAATGTAAAGTAGGAGATGTAGGAAGTCAAAATGTGAGGTGTGAATACACAATGGAAGGTCTGAAAATGGAGAGTCCACCTCATGAGAAGGATTCAGGAGTCATAGTGGACTCAACACTATCAACGGGCAGACAGTGTTCAGAAGGTCATATAGCGCCTTGACGTGTGGAGTACAAGTCACAGGAGGTTCTGCTCAGGCTTTATAACACACTGGTGAGGCCTCATCTGGGGTCCTGGGTGCAGATTTGGGTCTCCAGGGTATAAAAAAGACATCGCAGCACAAGAGAAGGTCCAGAGACGAGCGACGAGGCTGATTATGGGGGGGCTACAGGGGATGAGTGATGAGGAAAGAGTAAAAGAGCTGAGCCTTTACAGAGATGAAGAGGAGACCTGACTGAAGTGTTTAAAAGGATGAAGGGAGTTAGTTCAGTGGATCGAGACGGTGACTTTAAAATGAGTTCATCAAGAACACGAGGACACAGCTGGAAACTTGGGAAGGGGAAATTCACACAAACATGAGGAAGTTTTTCTTCACACAGAGAACCACAGACCCTTAAAATAAGTGACCAAGTAGTGTGGTGGGCAGGAGGACTTGAGGGGCTTCAACACTCAACTTAAATGGACTGGACTGGCGAGGTTTATTTGACTGAATGGCCTGTCCTCCTCCAAACTGTTCTGATGCCCGTGTAGCGCCTACCTGCGACCGGAGCCGCCAAGTCAGAGGTTTTCTTCTCTTTTTAGCCGTTCTGGTGTGTGTTCAGACCATAGTGTGTGTGTATTTATATATTTAGCTCCTGTAAAAAGCCCAATTTCTCCCTGTGAGCAAATCTACAGGTTTAAAGTGCGGCTTCTTTAATGGCACTTGAAGGTCCTTTACTGGGTTGTGTGGTTCTTCATGGTTCCATCGCTTGACTGGGCGCCATTTCATTCTGGGACAGGTTCTCTGCTCAAGGTATGATGGACCACCTAGCAGGACACTGCTGAGTTATTCTGTGCAGGGAGGGTCCTGTTAAAAATCAGGGCCCACTGGGATTTCACACCATCCATTCTCAGTCATTTGCTCTGTGGAGCCCATTACAGATCTCAATTAATAAAAGGCTTTTTCTGGAACTTTCATGCGGATGGGTCTTTTGGGAACCAAAACTGGGTGCCCTATGGCATCGCTCTGACTCTTTTCTTTTTAAGAGCGTATGCACCAATGAACCCAAACTCTGTGCCAGATACTGGAATGTCTTTGTGATTTTGGGGAGTCGCCTGCACGGACACATCGTAACGAGGTCCGATCACAATGGCGATGTACACTCTGGCGAGGTGTGCATGGTGCCAGTGGGGAGACACACACAGCCGGGTTGGGTGGCAGCCGTCAGTCCTCCTTTGACTGAATACGACGTGAAGTTCTGCGTTGGACGTGTGCCTGCCTGTCTTTGTTTGTTTTCTTGACTGTCGTCTAATACGTTGGTGCCCGGCGCTCCAGTAGCAAATGCGCCATTAAAAGGAAACGAACCTAAAAACAGTGAAGACCCCTAAAGCACAGGACAATCGGCTCGTGTTCGCCACACCTGGAGGTGGTATTTCGCCCCCAAGCTCCACAGAGTCCACTCATGTGACCGTGTGACAGCGGAGGATCGATTGGCGTGACTGATGGCGCCTCCCTTGATGAATTTGCGCAGGGCGGCGGGTGTTGGGTGCCTCCATATTCTTTTCTGCCCATTAATCCTCTAATGTTCCTCCAGGCTCAGCCTGTCAACATGAATCTATTTATTGCCTTCTTGCTTTTGAGTTTTGCCAAATGTCACGCAGCCGGGAAGTCGGGCGATAAGGAAAATGCCTCTCGGGCCGGGTGAGCCGCTGCACTGTGGCACAGGTGCCAGGCTGGCTCTTCAGAGCGATGCCACATGAAGGTTCTAGAAAGAACGGGTCTGTAACGGGTCCCGTGAATAAGCAGGAGCAGATGATGGCAGATTTTTGAAGTGCCAGTTGGTTTGTGGTTTTAGGACGGCTCTCCCTGCCAACTACACAGTCACACTGGCAAAGTTGGGGTCTCCTTCATCTGTTGGTATCGTGCAGGGCAGCCCACTAGACATTAACCATTTCTGTGTGATCCACATGTGAGGAAGCTTCTCAAAGCCCAAAGAACCATCTTCATGTGCCAAGAATGGCAAGCACCAGGTCTTTGGAGACCCCCTTGCCCAGTAGAGAGCCATTAAAGAACCAGGATTTTTAAGAGGGTGGTCACGGGTGGCCAGGTGGGTTATTCTCAGCGAGTGGCCACAGATTTGGGGTCTTAGGGGCTTCGCCAAAGCTAAACGAGTGCAAGGCTAAGTGATACGGCGGTCCTTAAGGATGAAGCCGTGGAAAGGGCATTCAACACTTGGCACTTCTGGATAAAGCAAAAGAAGATCTGAAGGAGAAGGGCCTGACTGAGGAGGAGGAGGAGGAGGAGGATTGAGCTCTATGGAGAAGGTCGATCAGGCATATCGGCCCCACATAGAAGTGGCAGTTTGTCCCAACGTGTCCAGCTCCATTCCTGCCTCTGTCTGCCGAAAGCACAATAACAGGGACGTGGGGCAACAGTGCGGCTCCATCTCGTTTGTTTATTAAATGACAAAAAAACAACAACGGAAAAATAATAAAATAAATAATAACAGACAAACATCTTTGATGAACTGGCATCCCATCCAGGGTTGGCTTTGTGTGAAATGCTGCCTGGATAGGCCTGAGTTTCGATAATGGCTTGTAGTCTGTTCCTCTATGGGGCGCACTCGGTCATTTCGGCCTCACTTTTCCTGTCATTTGAGACACTCGGGACATGAGGGTTGATGTCGGCCATAATGGCGACAAAGAGTAGCGCATCTGTCATGGACGGGCATCCCGTCTTTGGTTGGCTCCCCAGCCCCTCATAATTCTTCAGTTAGATGTATTAGATATGAAGCGGGATTAGATGGATGTCGTTTCTAGAAGATTCCCACCCCATCTCCTCTTGGGGGTGCACACTACTCTTGTATTTGAGAGACTGGCGGACCTGAGGATTGCCGCTGTGAACTCTTTCTCAGGTGTCATGTAGGTCACTGTGGGCTCGGGACCCCCTGCCTCACTTCTGCCGCCCGTGTTTGAGAGAGACGGGTGGACTTGAGGTTGGCTGCGGTTTCATTTCATTTCGCCGGAGCGACTTTTTCATTCCGCTCAATTCTGGTTGCATTCGCCTGAAATGGAAGCTGCGCGCTGATATGATGTTTCCTCGCTGCGGGCATGGCCGGCCGCCACTGCTAACTGTAATTTACTTTTCTGTCTCTGTCGCCTTGAGTCTGCCTTCGCCCTCGTTTGTTGAATGATGTGCTAATCCATTATATTCTTCAGACAAGTGTATCGACCAGTATAAACAGACTGCAGGGCACAAACCTAAATGAAAGCCGCGCTTCCCTGAATCATTTAAGCGGCTCCTGCAGCAATCCAGAGCGGCCGGCGTTTTTAAACCTTACTGAATAAACATTAAGAATCCATTAAGGAACCAAACGCCGTCCGATCCGAGTCCTTCCGATCCGGGCGCGACGCCAAACGAGGGAGCCGTGAGGTGCCATCTGTCAGTCCAGCTCGTTGTGCTGTCGGACCCTCGGTGTGCCCTTGTGGTGTTTGTGCGATGAAGAGTCACCTGATTAAAAATAAAAACTGGAAGGTGGGGGTCAAGTGAGTGACCCTCTGGGGACGAATCGGGCGAGTGGCTCTGAAGTGTCCAGTCGCTCCTCCAGTGCCAATGCAATTCTTTCATTCCTGTGCCCTTTGCCCACTCTTATCTGACCGAGTTCTGTTTATAAGTCATTGTAGTCACTTGGAATTGTACTTGATGGTGGCCAATTCTGGGAAAGGCACTATATTAGGAGAAAAAAAAAAAAAAACCTTTGCCTGATTGTCCATTCTGTCCATTCCTCCTGCTTTATCACCCAACCAGCTGAAATTCCCTGCGTTGCCTGGGAGGAAAATAAAGTGTGTTTTTTTTTTGTTTTTTTTTTTAATTTAATTGTTTGGGAAAAATATAATAAAAAAACTTTAAAAATAAAAATAAATTAACAAACAATGAAGACTCACTAATGTGCTTGTCTTGCGGTCTTGTATGTATGTTATCATCCATTTGACGCTCTGAACCGGCCAACTCGATTTAATTTCAAAAGTAACAGGTGGGTGCCCTGGCGCTCAAACATACAGAACGCTGGCAGTCACCTCCAGTTCGCCCTCTGGTGGTTGTTTTGAGTGTCAACTGACCGCATGATCACCCCCCACCCTACCCAGCTGATTTCACCCTACAGTATTTTAGTCGACCAATGAGAAACGTGTACCACATTTCATGAAAATCACTCCGGCCATTCGGAAGTGATGCTGGGACAGACAGACAGACAGACAGACAGACACACACACACACATACAGACACACACACACACACACACACATACATACAGACACACACACACATATATACATACAGACACACACACACACACAGACACACATATATACAGACAGACAGACACGCAGACACACACATACATACATAGACGCATTGACTTTTATATATATATATATATATTTATCATAATTTCATAGCATCCATGTTCTGAGTCCCGATCTGATTGTATGGGTGGTTACCTACCAGGTTAACGCGTATGGTTGGTGTATCAGTCGGCAAACATCCGCTACAGATACTTCAAATGTAATTACTCCAATCTACAGGCTGTCAAATAAATGAACCACACGCTGTGGCGCAGCGTAAGTGGACTTTGTCTCTGACGCTGACGTCTGAGGTTCGATCCCCGCAAGGGTAGCAGTGGAGTGCGTACGCCTGATGAGCCCAGAATTACGGTGAAACACGTGTCACGTACTCTTTGCATTATCTGACAGTAAACTATGTAACATTCTATGATCTGCTTCTCGCAACTGAAGAGGGCCCCGTGGCGGATATTTGCCGACTGGTAGACCAACCATATGCGTTACCTGGTAGGTAACCACCCATACAGTCAGATTGGGACTCAGAACATGGATGCTACGAATATATATACACACACACATATATATATATATATGTAGATTACTGCCGACCATAGGCAAGTTTCTGGAGGCCGACCTGAAGGAGGCGATCACAGGCCCACAATACAATTTTTGTTATGACTGTGGGTGACTGTCACTATGTCGATCTAAAGGAGGCGATCAGAAGCGCACAGTACACATTTAATATGACGGTGGGGTGTAAATCACTAAGCTGACCTGAAGGGGGCGATCACAGGCCACCAGTACATGTTTGTTATGCCTGTGGGGGACTAACCTAAAGGACGTGAATACAACCCCATAATACATGTTCTCAGTATGGGTGTATGTGAAAATCACAAAGTCAGCTGAAGGGGGCGATCACAGGCCCATAGTCCACACATATGGCTGAAAGTCACTAAGCAGACCTGAAGGGGGCGATCACAGGCCCACAATACGGATTTGTTATGACTGTGGGTGACTGTGACTATACCAACCTAAAGGTGGCGAGTACTGCCCCATAATACCTATTGGTTATGTCTGTATGTGAAAGTCAAAATGAAGGAGGTGGTCGCAGGCCCATGACATGTACAAGGGTCACAATGGTCATGTACTGAACTTTACTCGCCGGTCGTATTGTGTCTTCCTGCCAGAGCGGCTGGCACTTGCTGCCTCACGGATCCAGAGTCCAGGGTTCAAATCACATCTGGCTGTGGTCCGTGTGCACTTTGCATGGTCTCCCTGTGCTTGTGTGAGTTTTCCTCTGTCATTATTGAAGACATGCACGTTATGGTAATTGGTGATTTCAAATTGAGGGGAGGTGGGGTGTGCATCAGTGGGCCACACTGGTGTCCCATCCAGAGGTGCTCAGCACCTAATGGAGCTGCAGTGGGCTCCACTCCTGTGCCCCTCTATTGACAATGTTAGCCTAACTCTCAGTCCTTAGCAGGCCCCACATCTCTGCCGATGACTGGTCTTTCAAACTGGGTGGCTTCCCGGTTTGCATTTGGTGCTGCCCGGCTTGGCTCTGCTCCCCCTCCACCAGTCCTCGTGATATTGAATGGGATTAATCGAGTTTGAGAGTATCAGTGTGCAGATGTGTGTCTGTGGGCCCTGTGGTGGACTGGCCTCCTGTCCAGAGTTGGTTCCTGCCTCGTGCTGAATGTCACTACAGTAGGCTGCACCCTGGCACGACCCTGGAGAATGGTAGGTTGACTGTGAGCGGGCACCATGACGGACTGGCATTTCATCCAGTGTTGGTTTCCTGCCTTGCACCTCATGCTACCCGGTTTGGGTAACTGGTTTAGGTGGGCCGGAGAATATCATGTTAGCTGGCCCTCCCACATCCCAGTATTGAATTATTTGGGTCTGAGGGTGCTGTCTTATGCCCAAGTGGTGGACGTCTTGTGTTTCACTTTCTACGTGAATCTTAAACTGGACCTTCTGTCTTAAACAGTGAGCTTCTGGGATGGGGGCGGGGCTTACGCAGCAGATGACATCGTGGAGTAGCCAATGAGATAATAAGTGACGTTTGAGGGCGTTTACCAAGAGCCATCTTCAGGTGACATCCGTGAAGCGTGACGGGCCGACGGGTTCCCCTTGCCCACTCTAAGGACATTGACCAGCCCCCGGGTGGACACCCACTGAGGTCATCACTTCCTTTTTTTTCTTGACTCCAGCATTCTCTTTTTTTACGAAAGTTTTCTGCTTTCTCAGAAAGGGAGGCACGGCGCCCCCTAATGGAAGCCTTTCAGTGGACGCCGTTCCTCACTTCGCTCTGATCTCATCCTGCGCTGAAAGCAAAGATCTCCGGCGATATCGGGCATGTGTGAGATTAATCCTGTGGAGGAGCGAGGAATTTCAATCACGAGGCCCAACTGCACCCCCCCTCCCACCCCCCAACACACCCCGGTGGGGGCGGACAGATTGCCGCCTCATTGTGAGCTCCCACAGTCAGCCGGCACCCCATGAGAGGCGATTTGTTAGGGTAAATAGAATGAATTATTTCACAGTTGTGCCTCGTGGCAGATGGGTAATAAAGTCTTCAGCGGAACAAACCGGCCCTGCTCAGCGTGCCGAGCGATGCTAAACAAATAATCAGGCAAATCACTGAGGCATTCGGTGGCGGCCAGCAGCTCCATGTTTTAAAATGAACACCGCCGGCCGAAATGCCCGGCTCGATAAAACGCGAACGCGGTCGGCTCAACGGCAGCATGTGTGCTTAGCAAAAGCAGCAGGACGTTTGACAGCCGAGTGGTAAATGGGTGATTAGGAGCGTGTTGTACACTTGCTGTGCACTAGAGGGCGCCACGATTGAAGGGGGATTTCTCCAGCCTGGTGCCGTCCAGCCTTCCAAGGGGCTGCCAGTTTGTGTAGTAGCAACAATACAGGCGCCCTGTGCCCAAAGAAGAGCAACACGTGGGGAGACCATGCAGACTTCACATAGATGCTGATTTGAATGCGGGTCCTCAGCAGCCCAAACCACAGCCCCACTTTATCATTCAAGTCCATTGAGGAGCTCAGGGTAGCACCTCAATTCTTGACCACAACAATACGTGGATGGATGGGGTTAAGACTTCAGACCTTGAGGGTTGAGGGTTCACACTCATGGTCACACTAAAGCCACTTCACCTGCCTGGGCTCTCACTGGGAAAAAAACAAAAGAAATGGAACCAACTGTATCTCAAATGTGGTGTCAGCCAAATATGTAAATGTAGCGTGTGTGGCCATTTGTCACCAGTAGAGGGCGCCATCAGTGCATTGCACATTTCAATGGCAGTCTGCAGAAAGTTAACTCAGGGAGTTGGTCAGGTCCTGCCCTTTCAGGTGTTTTATAAAGCGCCTTACCATCCCACCCTTAGACACTTGATGGCTCCTTAGCAGACTTAGAATTGTCTACAAATGGGAGACGCTTTGGACTGAAGGAGCTGGTCTACTCCATCCCTCCCAGCATTGACCGATGTTCTTGGGTTAGGCTTCATCCTTCTCGTGACTCGAAGAAGGTCTTTCAACAAATGGAGTGAACACAGCAGTTGGCCTGCATGGAAGTACAAAGGTTTAGGTTGTCCAGTCTCCTTCGCGCCCAGGGACTGTGCTGACGTGGCTGTGACACTTGAGAGTGACAGTTTTTGCTCGTGGACCTCAGGAGCTGCCTGGCTGAGAAGACAGTAGTAAAAGCAAATCCCTCCCAGACGCCCCGGGGTCAGGCTGCTCCTCCACATAAGCTTTATCTGGGGTCACCACTAGGGGGCGCTGTTCTTGTACCCAAAGGTATTTTCAGTAAAAGCCCCCACACCTCCATGTATTTTTTTTCGTTTATCAGTGTTGATTTATGACAAATCCTGAGAGCCCTGTGGCCTGCAGGGTGGCTCCCGAGACTGGCAGCATGAAGTGCCTTTGGGGCGCATCAGCCACCAGCCTCCTGCAGGGGTGTCACCGACATCAATTAACCCCACATTATAAAGATGGGGGGGATTCTTTTAGCTACTGTCAATTTTATCTTGGGTGTCTCAGCTGATTGAGCGGCCGCCATACTGACCCGGGTTCATATGGAGACCTCCTGTGGCGACTCGAGAGGCCAGGTGCTTTGAAGGGTGGCACGGACCTCCTTGGATTTTATTTGTTTGTGTAATTTTAGCCAGTTGGCGAGCTGAGAAAGGTGCCGTACAACACAAGAGGCGCTGCCATTCAGGTGCCCTTTGTGTGCCTCTGGGTGCGGCCTCCACCCGAAACTTCTTGATTAATTGACGGCCCTCCGTCGTGCATTTTAATTGGCGCAGCTCAACTGGTTTCATTACCTGCAGCCATCAAGGCGGTCTTAGAAAAGATGTGGCGGTGGCGGCCTCCCGGGAGCTTTGGGGGTTTATAAATTGTTAAACAAGAGGATTTCCCGAATTTTAAATATGTCCCCATTGGCCAGAGCAGCACAGAGCGAGGCAGGGGGCAAACTGCACAAGGCAAGAGAACAAATAAAAGGCAAAACGCCAGCGTGAATGTGCTAGAAGAGCTGGCCAACCAGCCTGTGGGCAGGAAATGGGCATCAGCTTGAAGATGTGCCCTCAATGATTGTGGGTGGCACAGTGGTTAGCACTTCTGCCTCACAGCAGTAGCATCCTGGATTCGAAGCCCAATATCTGGGTTGAATTGGCATGTCCTCCCCGGATTAGGCCGTCAGTTTTCTCCGGGTACTCAGATTTTTGACTGAATAGCTGCAGACAGCTTTGTGGCGCAGTGCTTAGCACTTCTGCCTTACAATTCTAGAATTCCGGGTTCAAATCCCACTGTCTGTGTGTACTTTCTGTGCTCTCCCCACACTCAGGTGTTGCTTTTCACCAGGTACCCAGAGTTTAGACTTGTGGGTGGCTTGGTGGCGCAGTAGTTAACCACTTCTGCTTAAGAATCCTGAGTTCAAATCTCACTGTCTGTGTGGACTTTCTGTGTTCTCCTTACATCCAGGTGATGTTTTTTGTCCAGGTATTTGAATTTTGTTTTCCTCCCACATCCCAAAGACCTGCAGGTTAGGTGACCTGGCCCAGGCTGTGGCGGTGTGCATAGACCAGAGGGCATGGAGCTAATGGAGGCAAGAAAGTGAAGGACGTCACCCCCTGGCTGACCCTCCACTCAGTGGCCAATGCCACCGATTTTCACTATGACCCTAAATGTGAGAACAGCTGGGTCTTAACAGTCCATGCCTTTGCATAAGTGACCGGTGCCTGTCTGGGTACAACTGGCATTGGAGGTGGCACAGTGCCCGTTGTCCTAAGATGTTAGCCAGTCATTTTATGCATTTCTGCAGCCGAAGTAATTTGCTCAGTAAGTCAGTGACAGATTAATGAATAATGAAGGACTGGCCTGGTCCAGTGTCAAAATTATAAAACGTAAAACAAACATATCTCATACCTCAGGGTAAAGGGTATCACATGTTATATGTACACAGGGACTGGTAATATGATGGATCACCCACCGAATGGTGGGTAAGAACACCTGCTGTGCTGCCCAGCTCAACGTAGACCACAGCGGTAACATTTCCAGAGTATGCCTCTGTCATATGCCACTTGGTATGACACTTGGTACAAAAGCAATGTTTCTGATGCACCATCTGTTGGAATCACAAATGTAATGCATATGTCTCTGTAATGTTCCATTTGGTATGGGATTTGTAACAGCTGTGTTCCTGTTTATGATGTGCCATCTGTTGGAATGATAAATGTTTGTGATGCATCAGCTTCATGGAGTGAGACACACAGACAGACACACAGTTGCTTATTGTTTCATTAAGTTGGACTAGCTGTGCTACCCGTCTAAGGCAGGTTGAAATCCAAGTTTGCAGTATATTTGACCATAGGAAAGGTGCTATATAAATAAAATGTATTATTAGTATTACTAATTATGATGATTATTATACCATCTATTGGAGTGTATTTTGTAATGCATTGCATTTTTTATTTCAGAAGATGGTGTGCCACAAACATTAGAAGTGCTTTTATAAATCCTGAACCAAATGGCAAATAACAGAGACATACGCATGGCATTTGTGATTCCAACAGATGGCACATCACAAACATTAACACTTCATTTACAAATACCAAACCAAATAGCATATAACAGAGACATATGCATTACATTTATCATTCCAAAAGATTGCACAGCGCAAACCTTTTTAGTAATGTATTGTATTTGTGATTCCAACAGATGGTGCATCACAGGCATTAGCACTCCTTTTATAAATCCCATATCAAGTGGCATATAGCAGAGTGATAGCAAGTTGATGGACACACAGGTACACAGACACACTGCTGTTTGGGTGGTGCTGTCCTGATGCCCATTATCCCATATTTAACACTCAATTATTATTATTATTATTATTATTATTCATTGTCTTTTATTTAATTGATTTAATGCCAAGGAATCATCCTCCTCAGGTGCCTGCTTCGAGCTGACATCTCTTGGTATGAAATCCATTTAAAGGCCCCAAGTTGCTCAGTGATGTGGGGTGCCATAGAGAGTAAATAGGTTGGTTTATGAGTGTATAGCGCCACTCACCCCAGGGTGCCATATTTGTACCAAATACTAAACCGTTGGGTTGGCTAGCGGGCCACCTCTGCCAGTGGGTCACAAGTTGCCATTGTTTATAATGGTATTGGGCCATGGGGGTGTCGTGATGGGTCACAAAGTGTGTCGCCTAACTTTCACCCCCCACCCCGACAATCATCCTCGATTTCAATTCACAGTTGGGTGCCCCCAGTATTATTCTCACTCATCCCCCTCAAAATGTTTGTGTTTGTACCCCCCACCCCACTGTGTGCTGCAAAGTCACTTATATGGAAAACAGTGGGTGACGATACCAGAAGGGTTTAGAAACGCTGCACTACATGATGTTCATGAATCGGGGGGCAGTGCCTATCCCAGCGGCTGGAGCCCACCCTGCAGGTGGATGCCAGGCTATCCCATGCACCACACCCACATGAGGTGTTAATTCAGAACGGCCAGTTAAACTAACATACACAACAGAGATGCCCGGACACGAGGAAGACATGCAGACTCCACATGGGATCTGACCCCCCGAGTGTGAATGAACGCGCCTGTGCCACTGAGTCTGGTCGGTCGGTCGGTCAGTCAGTCAGCAGCTGGCGTGTTGTGCTTTAGCCACTAGGGGGCAGCACTGACCGACAGAGAAGCAGACACTCTGTAGTGAAGGCGCTCAGGTGCCACTCGTGCTTCCTTTTCGGATGAGCCATCCAGCGGGCCAAGACAACAAAGATGGCAGAAGGTGGTGCCACTGGTGCCCTCGGTTTATTCATCTCACGTCGCAAACCCCCAAAAAGAGCGAGTGACAAATCTGACTACAAAGCCAGTGATGCTTTGGCAGCGTTTATTACGACTTAGCAGCTTATTAGCTTTTACTGCTGCAAACTTTGGGCAGGCGGCGGCGGTGGCAGTGGTGGCAGGCGAGGATGGCGGTGGAGAGCAGGCCGATTATGAATGCGCCGAGCATTTGGAAGATCTATTCCGGTTATTTATGCCATGGCTACCACATTTGTGTAAACATAAAATCTCATGCTTTATTACTTCCCTTTTGCACCACAGCCTTGACCCCAGTCATCGTAAATTGAGAAATAGTGGGGAACTAATGGAGACAGATGGGAATATGGCATGCCATTTACTCAAATTGGTAAAGTAATTAACCTCGAGGTGCTCGGTTTGCAGGAGAAATTGTTGGAATATCTCGCGGAGCCAGATAAACAGACTCCCGCCTTAACCGCTTGTGACAACTGCATCATAAACTCGACTCGTTCTCTTCAATTGACCTGTCAACATCTCAGGACCAAATAAAGATTTGTATTACAATGCGGGCGCCCACAAGTGTGCGCCCTGCGCGCTCGCGCCGCCTTCTCCCTTTCAGGCCGTCTCATCGGCTCTGTCTTCAGTCATTACGGCTCGTACAAATCGGCCGGCGCTCAGCGGCTGACAGCTCTGTGACAGCAGATGGTAGTCATTTGGCTGCCGGGAGTGGAATTAAAGGGAGACGGAAAAATGGGACGCGTGGGCCAAGCTGCCCGGGTGAATGTGCTGGACTTTGGCCACCGTGTGGATCAGAAGCTGCCATGAGGCGCTTGCGGTGGACGTCGTCCAGTGTGTGAACCTGGGCTGGCCAGCTCACCCAGGAGATGCCACCCTACTGTCCTCCTACAGAGGTCGTAGCAGGTGCCCAGTCTACCCGAGCTTTAAAGGAAAGAGTGGCAGCTGCATGCCAGCGTGGGACAGGAACCACCAGTGGGTGAGGCCTAACCATGTGTTGTGAAAGGGAGTCACAGACTTGGAAAAACAGGGTGTGAGGTCACCTAAAAGTCTCATAAAGCAAGGGGGGGCCTCACCCCAGGCAGCCAGACCCCAACTACCACAGGCAGGCTCTGGCCTAAAAAGGGGCCTTGGCTTTTACAGTTTAAAAAATCTCTTTAAATAGTTCTAGCTTGCCTAGATATGGCCTCACCCCAGGCAACCAGACCCCAACCACCACTGGCAGGCTTCTGCCCACGCAGGCCTAAAAAGGGTCTCTTTTAAAACTCATCAAATATCTTTAAATATCTCCAAACAAGACAAAATGACCCGCTAGGGAGAGGAACCATAAAAACCCTCTGGCTTGTGAGACGGGTCCACACAACGGATCTCTCTAAACTGATTTGGACCCCCAACAGCTCTTAATGAGGACGAGAAAGACCCCAGCAATGATGACGGGCATTTGGATAGAAACGGTCATCTTATTGGCTGACCACCACACTCCATGCGCCTCGACTTCTTCTCTGAGGCAGGCTGACTTGCTCAGATTATACTACCCAGGGCAGCGGGCACAGCTGGTGAGCCACACTCATCCTCCACCCTTTCCTACACGGCTGAGTGCTTTGCTATTCTCTTGTCACCGACTCGCCTGGTGGGCTCGAACTTTTGATTCCTGTCGTGCCGGGTCACTGGCTTCAGAATTTTGAATTTCTAATCCAGTAAGGGAGCCAAGGAGCTGCTGCTTCTGTTTAAGAATGTCATGGAGGGGCACGACTAGTGGGGGGGGGGGGGGGATCTGGCTTGGGTGGCTAGAAGTCCATTTTATTTATTTATTTATTTATTTTTCACAGTTCGGGTCAAAAAACTGAAATTTCCTATCCATCCCACATTTGTGATGCGACTCCAGTAAATCTTCTTGCCTTAAGACCCCGCTGGATTTGGATGCTTCAAGACCATCTCAGCGTCCAATGGGATGCAAAAGTAGGAGGAAAAAAATGTCAGTGGTGGGCACTGCCCATACTGGCAGTTCACTGGATGCCATCCTTTGTTCTGTCTGTCCTGACTGTCCACCCAAAGTGTGTCAGATACAACTGGCAGGAACTGTGCCCGGTTCAGTTAGTAGGGTGGCACAGTGGGCACCTTGTTGTAGTTAGAGAATTGAAATTCCCTGCCAGTCTCTGCTTGATTATAATGATGTTGGGGGGTGATGGGGTATTAGAAGAGCAGAACGTGTTTGAACTTTTATTTTGTGATCCAAGTTCAACTCTGCTCCACTTTGGGTTTACACATGCCGTGGCGTGCAGGTTCAAAACGCCAACTTCTGTCAGCCACGCAATCCGTGGCAAAGCAGAAAACATAAAGAAGAAAGTGCAGGCCGCCTGGGCCCCTCCCATCTCATTTTCTGACCCCATTTTTCCTGGTGGGGGTCCAGGCAGTTCAGCTCACCCCAGGTACGGATTCCAGCTCCCTTCCCAAGCCAGCCAAGAGATGTAATCCCATTGGTGTGTCTTGGGTCTGCTGCAGGGGTCTCCATCCCCTGGGATGTGCCTGCAGTAGATCTAGAGAAAGGGGGCAGTGCCTGGGGGGCCGTCCTTATGATCCGCCCAAAACCCCTGTTGATCCTGAGGAGCAGCGACTCCACTTTAGGCTCTCGCCACGACATGGGGGTCCTCAGAAACCTCATCTCTGCCACTTGCACTCGCCATCTCATTCTTTGAGTCATTGCCCCCCCTGTTTGTGACCGTCGGGGAGGATGGGGATCAGTCGGGAAATGAGAGCTTTGTCTTTAGACTCTGCTCCCACTTTACCACTACAGGCTGGTATGGTGCCCACCCAACACCTGTCGATGTTCCTATCCGCTTGTTGATCTCGCGTTCCTTTTGAAGAACCTGAGACACCTGAACTTGTCCACTAAGGGGGCCACTGCGGACCCTCACCTTGACATGGTAGTGCACCTCAGAGGCAACTTGTCTGGAGCTTTTTGTGCTCCTGGTAGGGCGAACGGCTTTGGTCTGAAAGGTGACGGTATAAAGTGAAAAACAGGAATAGGCTTACTGGGACCCTGGGGGGGCACCAAGCAACCTACACATCCTGGCGGGGGGGGCGCCAAGCAACCCACACATCCTGGCTGGGCAGATGGGCTCAGTCCACAACGACAATGTGGAGCCATCTTGAGGGCTCACCACCTGCAAGGTGAAGAGTGATGGTCAAGTAGAATGCCAGTTTAGTGGCGGGCACAGGTGGAAAAGAGCAAGGCGGCCCAATGGAGTACAGCCCACCTGTCCTGTGGAATTGATTATTTGAAACTCATTTACATAACTCTCTCCTCAATTATGCATTTCGTTTCCATTTATGAATGCAATATGCAAACAGATACCAGTCACACTGTTGTGAAAAAGTATTTGCCCCCATCCTGGTCTCCATTATCTTGTCACAATGAACAGCTGCAGATCTTTAAGGAAAATGTTTAACATTATTTATGTAGCGCCTTTCACCGAGACCACTGTCGCAAAGCACAAGTCCAGGCCATCAGATGAAACAACTCACCAAAGGGGAGCAGACGCCGGGACGCCATGTCACTCAGTTAGGTGTTATTTTATATAGCACCTTTCAGCGTGACAGCCGTGTCAGAGGAGGGGCCCAGTCAGGCAGGTGTGGGGACTGACCTTTGGAATCCCCACCACTACTAGAGGGTCCTATTGCCCAGTTAAGTGATATTCTGCAGTATATAGTGCCTTTTGACATGGTCTCGAAGGGTGGGGAAACAACTCCCTCAGGGACACATGAAGTTGTAGACGACGACGACGACTCCTTGGACCTTCCGCTTTACAGATGACTCCCCACTGCCACTAGGGGTCCCTGTTGCCCAGTTAAACAATACTCTATATAGTGCCTTTCAACTTGATTTCAGTCTCAACGGGTGGTGAAACAACTCATTGAGGTCACGTCAAGTTTGTAGATTTGGGGGCTCAATCTTCGGAGCTCATTCTTTATGGCTAACACCCACCGCTGATAGGGGGACCATACTACTCAGTTACACTTGATTTCATATAGCGCCTTTCATCTCAGTCTTAAAAGGATGGTTAAAGAACTCGCTTGGGGTCACATGACTGGGGGTTGACTCTCCAGACCTCGTGCTTTGCAGGTGACTATCACAGCCTCTTGGGGGGCCATGTTGGCCAGTATGGTATGTATAGCGCCTTTCAACATGAGTGTGAGGGTCACGTGGAGTTGCGTATTTGCGGTTGACTCTCTGACGCTCGTGTTTTACAACTGAACACCAGAGCCACTAGGGGGGGCCGTACTGCTTAGTTAAACTTGATTCCATATAGCGCCTTTCAGCACGCTCACCATTTTAAAGTGGTTCACATTTACATCAGTGCTGTTTAAAGTGTTTTTACTCTGCCTGTACTTGATACGTAAGTGACATTCCTGTTGTTGTGAAGCAGGCCACCCTGTCACCTGTGTCTGTCCGACCAGGAGATCTAGACTAGCACACAGAGGACGCGACTGCCAGGCTTCCACACCGCCTCATATCCCGGAGGTCCGATTTGCCCCGTGCCTGTGTCAGCAGCAGGTTACTGACAGAGGAAGTTCCCTGGCAATCCTGACATATTTTGCTGCATGTGACAAGTGATGTGACAGTGACAGCTGATTTGGGTCCTGCCTCTAATAAGTGAATTAATCGGAGGTAAAACATAGCGATCTGTCATGTTCGTGATACCTTAACAGCTGGCTGCCTTGTCCTTCGGTGACAAGCTAGTTTGTCCTGTGCAAATCTTCTGTCACAACGCGCTCGAGAAGCACCGGGAGAAAATTGCGCGGCCGTTCCCGAGTCGGTGAGGAATATCTTGTCAGACGTAGCCAGCTGTGCCAGTCATACCGTGTGCAGCGGCGCTCGGAGAACGCTTTCCCCTGCAGCGTCTCCGCGTCTCGAGGACCTGTCAGACGTCACAGGGGCTGGCCGGAGGCCGAACGTCGCCAAGCACCCTATCGGGGTTTGGGGGTGGAGTTCAGTCGACTTTAATATGGCGCTCTTGTATCTCGTCAATGACAAAACAACCAAGTGGGAAGAAAGCCAGAAGTGGCTTGGCGTTTTAACTGCCAACTGCACGCCGATGTAACAGGTGCCAGCGTAACAGTGCCCAGGCATAGAGCAGGGGGACCACCGGCTAACGGCACCTGCACAAGACAAGTCACACTGTGCCTGTGAAAGGGGCTATACTGTGTGCAGCTGATGGTCGGTTATGCTGCCTGGGCAGCCTTTGGCCCAAGAAGTGAGATGGGTGCCAACACTTCACCCTTTGGTAAGATGGCATCTATAGGGAGTGAAAGTGCTGACCAATGCAATAACACATAGCAATGTAGGTGTTAGGGCTGACTGTCAGGACTGTGAGCTTCACGCTTGACATTTATAGCCACCAGAGGGCAATCCTGCCTAATTCAGTCTTATTTATATAGCGCCTTTCAGTGGGATGACCGTCTCAAATATTAAGTGAGGGAGTAGATGTGGGGACTGACCCTCTGGGCCATACTAAACACCTGACACCCCATAGCCACTTGAGGGCCATACTTTTTCATATAGTGCCTTTCAACAGCATGAATGACTCTTAAGCAGGTCCCCACGTGAAATGGCCCAAGCACTATAATCAACCAATAAGGGCCATAATGGGATAACTGAATGTTATTTTATATAGCGCCTTTCAGTGTGACCACTGCCTCAAAGCACCAGCCCAGGCAGGCAATTGAACTGACCACCTCTGACTGAGACAGCTTGAAATCTAAGTAATTAACGTAGAGCTCAGCAATAACGGGTGCAGGGAGCCATCTATTTTGTATTTTTTACAGCATGTAGCAATACAATGCATTGCATTTGTCACTCCAACAGATGGCGCATGACAAACAGTTGTAGAAACACATTACTACACATTTGTGAAGCACCATCTGTTGGAATGACACCTTCAATACGTTTTATTACTACACATATTTGTGATGGTCCATCTGTTGGAAAGATAAATGCAATGCATTTTATTACTAAAATTGTTTGTAAACCACTAGCTATGCTACTAGTCTAAGATGGGTTGAGGACTAAGTTATCACCATCTGTTGGGATGTATGTTCTATTGCATGCACTAACAAAATGCATAGCATTTGTCATTTTAACAGATGGTGCATCACCAACATTTGTAGTAATAAAAAACAAGCAGTTTATATAAATAAAATGTCTCTGTTATATGCCATTTGGTATGGGATTCATAAAAGCGGTGTTAATGTTTCAGATGCGCCATGTGTTGGAATGACAGATACAATGCATTTTATTACTACATATGTTTGTGATGTGCCACAAACCAGTCAGATAGTTACGCAGACATACAGACGCCTATCCTTCTATTATGGTGGATTTTTTATAGTGCCTTTCACCGTGAGTGTTTCAAAGCAGGAGCCCAGGCAGGAAGTGGGAGGTTTTCTCGTACTGGGTGTGGGTACTGAACCTCCGAATCTCATGCCGTAGTGGTGAAGCCCACATCTTCTAGAGGGCCATGGCTCACAGTTGACCATTATTCTGTATAGTGTTTTTGAAACAACTCCCTCAGGGTCACATGAAGTTGGCTGACTCTTCAGACCCCATACTTTACAGCTGAATACCTCGGCCACCAGGGGACCATATTGCTCAGTTAAACATTATTCTATATAGTGCCTTTCAACCTGATTTCAATCAGGTTGGGTGTTTATAAAACTCACTCAGAGTCACGTGGAGTTGTAGATTTGGGGGCTGACTCTCTGAACGTCATGTTTTACAGATGAACCCCAAGGCCACTAGTGGGCCATGCTGCCCAATTAAATGTTATTTTATATAGTGCCTTTCCACCTGATCACAGTCTCAAAGGGTGGTGAAACAACTCGTGTGGAGTTGTACGAGTAGATTTGAGGGCCCACTCTGGATCTCATGTTTTACAGCTGAATTCTGCTGCTGCTAGAGGGCCATATTGTGCCAATGCAGTGCCCAGTAAGGGCCATAGAGACCAGTTGCATGTTACTTTATATAGCACCTTTCACTGTGATTGCTGTCTCAAAACACCAGCTGAGGCAGGAAGGCAGCTAAGCTGACTGTAGCCTGGGCAAGCTTTGGCCAGAGACATGGGAATGGTAAGTTGGTATGGTATGCGCCAGGGTGCCAACACTTTACCCATTGGTAAGATGGCATCCTGAGGAGAAGGGACTCCTGTTAAAGCTGACCAGTGTAATAACCACATAGTGCTGCAGAGTGCAACTACCCCTAGCTGTGGGATGTGTTATGGGGCGGAGATAGACGTCAAGGGGGCAGAGACATTAACAGTACTGCCCCTTTGACTTCTGCCCCTGCCACACCCTGAGGACCTTCTTGATTAACAGGGAGGCAGAGCCTGGTATCTCTACAGCCTGGAGTTCCAAGTGCGTGGAGCTAATCTACTGGACAGTACTTGTTATTATTTGAGGCAAATAAACCAAAAAACAACTGCAATGGTAATCATAGTATAAAAGGGCGGAGCTCTGGAGGTCTACAGCTCGACTCTATTGGTGCCCATTGTAGCCAACTCCACCTACTTGGAGCTCCAGCATGGAGGCTCTGGCGTGCGGCTATATAATTACTTAGGCCATAGGGTATACAAGTCGTTCAGTGCCCGAGCACATCTGTCCATCTGTATCCCCCCCCCCCCAAAGTCTAGTTCATTTGACTAGTGTGACCGTGCCCTGGCCCTGGCCCGTTTGGAAGAGGTGGACCTGAGCATAGTTCAGTATCTTTCGGGAACAATGTGATCGCTTAAAGTGCCCGAGCACGGAAAACATACGTGACGTGACGCCAATGATGCGACAAGTCAGATAGTGCAATTCTCATTTCACTCATTACCACTTGATTTAAAAACGGGTTTTTATTCTCACCTTACACGTGAACGTGAATTGTAGTTGGCAAGAAAAGCTGCAAATGTCACTATAGACATCTGCTCGTACGTGCAGCACGATTAACAGCAAAAAGCTGCGCTGCACATTCAGTAAATCTGTGCGAGGGTCATCCCAGTCCACATGACTCCAAAACAACCCCAAAATAAGTAAAAGCATTTTGACATGCTTGCTGCTACTCCGTGTTTAGATCTTGTTTTGGCTTTACGCGAAGTCGCAAGGTCATGACGACAGCGGCACCGGGCCCAATGTGAGTGCAGGCCAGCAGGGGGCGTAGCGAGGGAGGGACAATCGCGCTTGGGCACGGTACGGAACAAACGGGCCCAGTGCGAGTACATCCTGAGCGAGGCAAGCGCAGGAACAAATGCGAGTCTAGATCGTGACCTGCAGGGGGTGCCAGTCCACGCACAGGAATTCACGTGCAATCCGAGACCGCCGGGGGAACATGCAAGAGGCGAAGGGTGCGGGCGTCTGGAGGAGTAGCGGCTCGCCGTTTAAGGATCTCCGGCGCTCCCGACGGTCGCCTTTGATGATAAAGCGAGGTGTTCGCCGCGTGAAGCCGCCTGCCTCGTGCGCGCGTCTCTTTTTATTCTAAACGTTTCCATCGCAGTTTTTATAGCGCCTCGGGTCCTTTTCTGTCTTACCGAAAATGCGCTCTTCTGGATGAAGTTCACAGTTCAGAAAGGATTTGTAAGAAACCCGTCGGAAGTTGGAAAGATTTAGAGTTCGGATTGAAGGAATAGGATAAGTGAGAAAACGTACGTGCGCTCGCGAACTTTAACGATGTGGAAAGTTTTAAATGTATTTATTACTTAATTAAGGACAAATCGCACTCGTGTCTATTAAATATTTGGGAACAGCGAGTCATGGTGGGAAATGGCAGCGATAACAGAATGCGATCGCGTGTATTGAAAAGAGAACGTAAAGTCAGGTTTTAATCCCATTTTACAAAATCAAGTAGTTAAAAGCAAACCGCAGCTGGCTCGTGGCGGCACAGTCCAACCCAAGAGATGTCGAAATTGCATCGATTAGTTATTATTTGTTGTAGAGGGTGAGACGGAATTTTGTTCAAATTTCTTAAATATCCGATTTTTAAAAGAAGTGCCTGAATAAGTTAAAGTCCGTCCACTCTGCTGCCCTTTCATTAGCTTGTATCGAGGGGTGTCAGAACCGGACTGGGGGGGGGGGGGGATCTCCTGACATCTCAGCGATGTCCGAACTTTTAAAATCCTGTCTTCACTTCGTCTTTCTGTTATAATGAGCGTTGCTCAATTGGGCAGGGGGAACCTTTAAAAATGTAACACAAATGTGTAAGAAGTGAAGGGGTCTCGGTACTATCTGATGGCGCACTACATTGTTTTGTTGCTTATTTCTTCGTTTCTTTATTTCAATGACATTACACGCCGCATGAAATACGCGTTGAAATAAAAATAAAAACCCTTCACTTTCACCCATCCAGGCTGAGAGGGCGGGCTCTAGCGAGTACTGCATTTTGATTGGTGATTCGTCGGTAGGGCGGGCGGAGGTCGTCACCAATTGAGTGGCAGCTTTTCGGCAGGCACTTCTACCCAAAGGGGACTGGGCGGTCTCATGGCCTTGGACCCCCTGCAGATTTTATTTTTTTCTCCAGCGGTCTGGAGGTTTTTTTGTTTTTTCTGTCCTCCCTGGCCATCAGACCTTACTCTTATTCTATGTTATTTAATGTTGGCTTATTTTCTTACTGTGTCTTCTATTTTTCTATTCTTCATTATGTAAAGCACTTTGAGCTACATTTTTGTATGAAAATGTGCTATATAAATAAATGTTGTTGTTCAGATGCCGCCTGCTGCTGCTGATGAATTTGGAGTTTCGTTTCAATTTGTTTTTCACGTTGTGCGCGATGTCATTGAAATAAATAAATGAAAAAAAAAATACACATATTTGTACGTTTATTTATTGCATTTCGTAAGTGGAACATTCCCGACAAATGCAGCAGATGTCAACTTGTTATTTGGTGATGATGAGGGTCGGTACCCTCGAGGTTGAGGAGTCCGGGCGTCTTCAGAGTGGGTAACACAGTGGGCAGTATGCCAACACAAATGAGTGATGGTACAACTGAGGTGACATCACCATGCTTGGGAGTGTACGGCGCCCCAGTCAGTACTGGTTTTGGCTTTGCAGTTCTTGCTGGTGCCATCCATCGGAGTGAGTTCATGAGAGCCTTGCTGCCCTTCAATTGTAATCTCGGCCGTCTTCACGAATTGGTAATGGAGCTGCTCAGGCGGTTGAGGTGTTAAACGCAGAACACTTGAGGGAGGCACCGACCCCTCAGTGCAAGCGCACCAGACTGAACCAGCACCCATGTGTTTTTATATAGTGCCTTTTTTATACTGAATGCCTACCTGATTGGCAGATGAAGTGGCTCTTTTGTAGTCTCAATGGCCACCCTGCTAGCACCCGCTTCATTTCACATAGCGCCTCTCCATGGTGAAAGGCTTCTTAATTGGCATGTAATGTGACTCGCTTCTCGGTCATGTGAGGTTCAGTGTGGGCATTAAACTGGCACCCCTCTGATTTTATATAGTGCCTTCTCATGGCACTTTACGTATGTAGCACAATGATGCGTGATGAGCCTCTCTGGGGGTGAATGAGGCGCATGAACTAGCACTCTTTACTTTTATATAGCGCCTTTTCTTTCTTTTAAGGTGTTTAATAACAAAGTGACATGTGAAGTCACTCACTTGAAGGGCACTGAACTGACAACTCAGTGATTTTTATATAGTGCCTTGTCATGGCACTGTGACATGTGTCATGGCTTTCTCGGGGTGAATGTGAGGCACCAAACCTGTGCTCTGTAATTTTATATAGCACCTTTTCTTGCTGAAAATCTCCTTCAAGTGCTTTGTAACACGATGGCATGTGAAGTGACTCACTTGAGGGGCACTGAACTGGCACCTCTGTGATTTTTTTTCTAGTGTCATTGCAGTGCACATTCCAAGTATAACATGATGGCATGGGGGCTCACATGGGGATCAGTATAGGCCTGGCATTAGATCGTTAGCAGGCCACTAGTGGGCACCCTGGCCTGTCCACATAGTGCCAGCTAAGCCGCCGAGCGGATTGGCGCGTCAGTTAATTCCATTACACTTGTGTTGTTTCTAAAAGCTTCGGTAATAAATTAAAACTTGCTCGAGTGCGAGTGCGGCGCGGTGCGTTGTTGTGTGCGATAACAACGGGACTAATGAGCCGCTGCAGATATTATTGAGCTGTCCTTTCAGATATCGAGGGAAAACACCTTTAGGCAAAGTGTGCGCCATTTCATGTGGAGAGCTGCTGGCAGTCGCTCACCAGAAAGGAGAAAAAGCTGAGAAAGGAGACAGAGGCACACTTGGGGGGTGTAGGTGGCACGCTAAGACCCCCCGCCGGCCTTCACGTTCCTCCAGTGGTCCTGCACACCTCCATCCACAGATTAGCACATGGAGTCGCTCAGGTGTTACTGTGGGGCTCCCCCTGCAGGTGGCATTGCTCTCTTTGCACCCACTGGGAATGAGAACGAGCTCTGGAGCAAATGTGTCCTGGCCTGGACATTGTGACATGGTGACAGTGGCACTCCGAGCCAGACAGTCATGAAAAGCGCAATGTGACGATCAACGGTGCCTGAGGGAACCACAAATTTGGGAAAATGGCGGGAGGGATGAGCAAAGGGAGAGAAAGGAAGCTTAGACAGCTGTACACATGGGAGGGGGGGGGGTGTGTATGTATGTCACGTGACATTTCAGTGGCCCCAGACCACTACGGGGTCCGGATGGATGTGGCGTCTTTTCCGAGTGCGAGCGATGGGTGACACGACTTCCTGCTCCGGATCACAAGAGAACGGGACTTTGGGGGGCTCGGTGACGTCACTCAGAGTGCCCATTGATCCGGCAGAGCGGCCCATTCATCTCTCGCCTGTCTTTGTGCAGTAAAGCTGTCAGCGGCGATCTTATCACGTGGAGCTCCATTTGTTTTCCGCGCTGATTTATGACGGCTTTGAAAAGGTCTGTTGATGCCATGGGCTTCTGTAATTCCGGCCCCTCTTCCCGTCGATAGAATGGATTCCTGACACTCGAGACGCCGTTTGATAAATCAGTCCTCGTTGTTTGTATTAATTGATCGGCGCCGTTCTCCCCGGAGACTGCGTGGCCTGGTCGGGGCTGCGGCGTTGTCTGAAAGGGGGCTATACGGAGGGGCCTTTCAAGCTGCAGACCCTCTCGGCCACAGCCGCCGATGTCCCCCGAGTCATTGAGCAGCCACACGTTCTGCTGAGTAAGCCAGTGGAGGGATCTGGAAAATCAGACATCACACTTGAAGGCCGTCTCTCATCGAGGATTAGGCCTGCTTTTGTTTTCATTATCCTGATGCGCCGCTCGGCACGCCGCCTGCTTCACGGAGGCAAATCCACGCTAACAAGAGAAGGAGCCGGGATTTAGAAGGGGGGACGGGGGACATAATAGACTGATTACGCCGCTGACAGCCGGAAAGGAGCTAATCCTCCACCCCGGAGCGTCCTTCACACCTGCGACACGCATCAGCAGGAACAGGAGGCTCGTCTAGGGAGCTCTATATAGCGCCTTTCGTACGCCGTAGGCATTACTGGGGCGGCACCTTCCACCATAAGCACAATCGTAAAGTGTCTTTAACATACTGTACAGCGCCTTTCACGCTAAGCACAGAGAGGGAGAAAAACAAAACACACACCTGCAGTGACCCTCGTGTTAAATGTGGTCCTCCGGACGTCATCGGCGTTAGCCCAAATCCTGGGTTTTCACATAACGGACTGCGACTGGCAGTTCCACCCCGAAACATGAAACATCACATGAACCTTTCAGTTTTTTTTTATTTGGAAGCGAACTTAACTGCGGGCTGGAGAGTTTGTTGCGTTAAGCGCAGTGGAGACGTGGAATGCAGCAGGACCAGACGAGTGGGATTTGAACCCAGGATTCCGGAGCGGCGGCATCTCTTATTATTTGGGAATTCGAGGCTGCGATGGACAAACTCGGCAGCCCACCTCACACACTCCGGGACGGTCTAAAGCTGCACGTTATCGTAGGCTGGATGAGGCGGGGCTGGATGTCTGAGTTTTATCATTTAGTGTCCACACTAAACCCTGTTTTTTAATATGCTTTATTAAAATACATGAAGAATGTGTGTGTGTATATATAGTGGTGGTCGACAAACAGAGCAGTTTGGGGTCCCAACACAGCCCTCCCCTTTCAGTAATGCGTGTAACACAGCGTCCTCGATAGTCGCACCTCCGCCGGTAACACATGTGCTCTTATAGGGGGTTCTCTCTGTGGTTGTCTCCGTGGCCGTCCTTTTAAAGGCCCAGGACTCTAAGGGGCGGAGTCAGTGGCCCTCAATGGGCGTTCTCTCCAGGCTGTGGTGTGGCTGTTAGCGGCGGCGCCCCCTCTCAGTCCTGGGTGGCATTGCATACCTGGGAAGAGCTGAGATGGTGATCCTCAGACGCGCATGTGTGTGACAATATTTACTATGTGAATGTCGAATATTTAGAAACTGTAACATATAATAACCTATTAGTCTGTGTCATGTGACCAACTGATGGATGAGGAGGTGCTGTGCTCCATAACTCAGTGAACAAGTGGAGGACTGGGCACGGTTTGTAAATCTTTGACACTCCACTGTGGCTTCTTCCACTGGACGTTACAATGCGTTATTTCTGTGTATTGCACGTTGAATAAATACAAATACATCCATGCCACCTGTGCTTGAGAAGAGGGCATCCACCTGAAGCTAAGCCAGTTCACGCCCAGCCAGCACTTGGATGTAAGACCACCTAGGAAAAGCTTGGGTTGCTGCTGGCAGAGGTGTTGGTGAGGCCAGCAGGGGGCACTTATCCTGTGGATCTCAATGCCCCAGTGCAGTGACGGGGACACCATGCTGTCAAAATGCTGCCATCCTTCAGAAGAGACATAAAACTGACATCATAAAAGATCCCTGGGCATCCTTCGTAAAGAGTAGGGTGTCTCCCGATGTCCAGGTTAAATTGCCCACCACTGCCTCATCTCTTCTGCCCCCATAATCACCCCCTGTTTCTGATTGGCTTTCACTGCCACCCCTTCACCTCCCTTCATAGCTCATGTATGGTGAGAGCATTGGTGCAAAAATGGGCACCGCCGCATCACCCAGGTGGGTGCTACGCATTGGTGCTGTTTGAAGTGGCTCCCCCTTTGTCTGTGTGATGCACTCTGAGTAGCGTGCTATGTAAATGTAATTTATTATTATTAGTAGTAGTAGTAGTAGTATTATTAAATTATGATGTATAAACATAGTCTATTACAATCTCGACTACACTCCATTCCTCAAGGCTTAACTGAAAACACGAACCTCATTTATGTCTCAGTGCTGCCGACCTTGGTGGGAGAAAGGAATCATGTCACGGTCGGAAAATCAAGAGTCCACCTCATGAGCAGGACTTGGGAGTCACAGTGGACTCTAAGATATCGACGTCCAGACAGTGTCCAGAAGCCATTAAGAAGGCTAGCAGAGTGTCAGGTTATATAGCGCCTTGACGTGTGGAGTACAAGTCACAGGAGGGTCTGCTCAACCTTCATAACACACTGGTGAGGCCTCATCTGGAGTCCTGGGTGACGTTTGGGTCTCCATAAAGACACAGCAGCACTAGAGGTGGTCCAGAGAAGAGCGACGAGGCTGATTATGGGGGGCTACAGGGGGTGAGTTATGAGTGAAGATGAAAAGAGCTGAGCCTTAAGGAGATGAAGAGGAGACCTGACTGAAGTGTTTAAAGTCATGAAGGGGATTAGTGCAGTGGATCGAGACGGTGACTTTAAAATGAGTTCATCAAGAACACGGGGACACAGTTGGCAACTTGGGAAGGGGAAATTTCATACAAACATTAGGAAGACAGACATTTGGAATAAGCGACCAAGTAGTGTGGTAGACAGGAGGACGTTAGGGACTTTCAGAACTCGACTTGATGTTATTTGGAAGAAATAAGTGCATAAGCCTGGCGAGCTTTGTTGGGCTGAACGGCCTGTTCTCGTCTCGAGTGTTCTAATGCCTGAGGTCGGGGGTCAGCGTGATTTGGCTCTTTCCTTCAGTGTTCTCCTTCCTTTCATTCTTCCAGGCGGTCGAGGTGAGAGGAGTCCCTGTGGAGACTGTGGATGTACCTGTAGCCGTCATGGCGTCGGCCGTCATTTCCTTTTTACTTTCACATATACGAAGTTTAGGGAAAGTGTTGTAATCGTCCAAAGGTTCGATTTCGAGATTTTGATGAATCTCAACATTTTAGACCTCCCTGAGTCTTTTGGAATGATGTCTGAGTGTGTAAACACAATAACGTGAGTACACCTTCACTTAGCTCAACTACATTTTGCATTAGTATTTGGTACAAAATGTCGATTTCTATCAACTTTTGGGTTATTTCTGCTAACCGGAACTTTTATTCATGCAGCTGCAGAGTCCGATATATTCATCTTTACTTTTATAATAATCATTCAATATAATTATTCATTTGATTTGTTGTTGATGGTTCCTTAACTTACATAAAATAAAAATATAATCTTTGTCTTGCGGTTTTCTCCTCAAACATCCATCCCCATATCTGAGGATACGAGAAAGTCGAGCGGAGAGCACTCCTGATTTTCCAGTATGAAGCAGCAGTTCCCCAAAGGCACGTGAGACGCCTTCCTTGGTGGCCTCCAGTGGTTGGTCCGTGGAGCACCGAGTGGTGTGAGAGATTTCTCTCTGGGTACCCAATTTTCTAGGCCCTGTTTTCAGGGCATCCAGCATTGGGCACTCCCAGAGGAGGTGCGGCGGTGGGGTTCCCCTCTTACCGGATGTCTATATATGGGCATCACTTCCTGGCATGCATGAACGAATGGAGCGGCAAGCCCTCCTTGGACGGTGCGGCACACCACATCCTTTTGTCTGTTGGAGAGTTCATCGGGGTCTACCTTCTTCCAGACTGCTGTGTCTTTGGTGGCTGGGAGGGTCCTGACGGCTTCCAACGTGTCTTTGGCTCTGATGAGCTTGTAGATAATCAAATGCTTCCCTAGGTTCGGTTTGATTCCCACACTGGACGACATCCATGTAGAACTGTGGGGTGGGGTGTCCCTGCCGTAAAGGCAGGAGCTGCCCCACTTGTCCCAGCAGAGCTGTTGCAGTGGTCCGTCACGTCAGAGTCCTGTAGATGGAGGCCGTCGTGAACTTGAGAGAGAGAGAGGGAGAGGTTGTGAGCATTACAGCACATTGCCACACCCACCACACGACAGACCACCCAAATTGGGATCCAAGAGTCCTAAAAAAATCTCAGTATGCCCATTAGAGGGCACCAGGGGTTAAGGGATAACCATCAAACCCTGACTAGTCACAAAAAGGGCAATCAAATAAGCTTTACTCGTAAATGACAGGATTTACTTGACAAAAATGCTCAGCAATAATCAAAGCTCCAATGGGCACAAAAGACAAAAGGAGTTACTTAAAAAGGTGATTCAATAGAAAAGAACGTCCCAATACACAACACAAAGAACAGAGCAAAGCGGTAAACACTCCACAGAAGCACAACGATAATAAAGGGATCCAACAAAACTCACCAGTGCCAGTGCATTTAATGAACCGCAAGGGACTCTGGTTTTTCCCTCAGTCCTTATAGGGCAGAGGGCAGTGGCTCCGCCTCTTGGGGGACCGTCTACAAAACACATGATACATAGAAAAAGACACATTGACATTAAAAAACAAACTTATATATTAAGTAGAACATAAAAGGGACGTTTGAACCCTAGCCAGTGGGGGTGGGCCTAACAGAGGCAAAGGGCAAGTGGTCCTTGAAGGGCTCCTTGTACATGACTGACCGCTTTATTCTGTCATATGAAGTGGCACCCTGCCCTGGTGATGGCCATCACACTGAATGTCTGCCATTAAAGAGAGAAAAGCAAACCCGGAATTTTCTAAAAAGCAGTGTGGGTCAGGCGGGCCGAGGGTGGTACCACTTGACATGCGCGTCTCCACGCTGGGACTCCGGTGGAATGACAATGCCTCTCGGAGTGATCCCTTCCAAATTCGGCAATGCCACGTAAGTGTGAGAACATGGCACATGGGACTGGGGAAGAATAATTTGCTGTTGCTGGGGGATTATGGGGCTTCTTGTATTTATTACCCAGAACCCTCCATTAGTTATTCCGACGAGGCCGGCGCGCCATTAGGCATGCTTTAGAATGACAAGCGGCGGATGTCGGCTCGATGCTAAGAGACAAATAAGCTCATGATGAAATCCCATCGCCGCGCTCACTCGCCTTTATTACAAACACGCTTAGCCTTTTCCAAACCCAGGTAAGCCCGGGGAACCCCAGAGGCGCTCGTTCTGCCATTAACAGCACCTGAACAAACAGCCGGCTGCCACAGATATTGACAGGTCTGGTGGAGCGGTGAGCGCATCCATCCCCAAGGCCCCCAGCCTGGCACCGGCAAGCACATTAAAGAGTTAACTAGAGGCCGGCCGAGGAGCACGGACTGGGAGCTTAATGAACAGGATGAAGATTGAAAGAAGAGACGCATCGATCGGCAAGCGCCAGAAAAGCCGGCTTTAGAATTCCACAGGCAACCTCCCGCCGTGACCCTGGCACCGTGCCCATTAGCAGACAACTCTTTTGCTGTTTATCTCCTCCTGACACAGATAAAGCTGTAAACGTCATTTTGTTCACCGGCCAGCCGGAGCCCGTTCCCTGCGGGTGCCATGTTTGCTTGTTCCTCGAATGGCGAGGAAAGATTGGGATTTCCGGAGCAGAAGAGGGCTGGGCATGTGATGGAAGGGGCCTGGACCCTGATGGTCTGTCATTGGGGTTCATGCCTTGCTGATTCCTAAGGCCCTTCTCCAAAGAGGTGTCAATGCCAGTCTGCTGGCCCCCCCCCCCCCGAGGCCAAACGGAGAGAATGACCGCCAGAGAGACATAAGGGGGCATACATTAGGTGGCCATCTCAGAGCTCACTCGCTGTCATCTCCACCGGATGGTACATACATCCATCCATTCACCCATTCATTTTCATATGCACCTATCGTGAGCAGGGTCACAGAGAAGCTTGTACCCATCCCAGCAAGGACTTGGCACCTGGCCGAAACAAGCCCTAGACAGCACACCAGTCAGGGCTGCACATACAGCACTAAACGTCCTCCAGGACAATACAATTTATTTTTGTATACCCCAAAAATAAATTGTATTGTGCCAAGTGCCACTCCAGTGCCAAGGCTGTGCCCGCATTCAGGTGTACCTGTACCACACTTGGCTGATTTCATACAGCACATTTAATTATGAGGACAATCATGAAGGATATGGGTGAAATTTTGGGGGTGTTTTATACCTCTCAGTTTCCTATCCGTTCGCTAGTTGTAATATAGTGCCTTTCACACTTCGCCGAATCCGAAAAAGTTCTAGTAACACCTTTTAGAGTGTGAGGGCTCCATCCACCCATCCATCCACGAATAAATTGAGTAAATTGGTGGGGTGGGGGGTGCAGAAACTCTCTGTCAATGGCTATTGGCTTCAAAAAAATGAAAGGCAGAGTCATTGAAAAAAACCTGTAGCTTTGGCATCTTCGGTTTTAGAGTCACCCTGATGGGACACTTGTGACATCGGTGGGGAGGCTTTAACCCTCCTGCTTCATATACCATCAAAAAGTGTGGTATAGGAGCCAGTCTTCGTGTTTTCAAAAGACCGCCACTCAAAAAGAAGCTGCACACTTGCATGGACATTTTTTATTGGAGCACCCATAAGGCGGGTCCTGTTTGGTGGCCATAGGGCAGGTGTGGCACCTTTACGTTTCATGTCCATATTAATAGAGTTGAGCAATGCGTACCAAAGACAATCTTTACACAAATGTCATTCATCTAAACCTGAGTGTCGACACACAATGGAAAGGGGTGGGCACAGACTTGACATCTGCCTCTTTGGGGGCCACGTTGGCACTGGAACAAGCGGAGAGCTCCGGAAGCATCTTTGAGCATCTGAACGACGCTACATGGATAGAATTGTGTTCTTCTTCTTTTTCTCAATATTCTTAGGAATTTGAGTTTTCAGTCAACGCTTAAGTGGCCAGTCGGAGGGACGCTGGAAGACAGCGGGCGCCCTACTGCTGCGAGTGAGTGTGGACCCCATTGTGCTGTACATTGTGACTGGGACCCATCGCAAAACACTTAACAACATGTGTGTCAGCACTCTAACCGGAGGGGAGTTACTGAATATGGGAGGGGTCTGACATCGGACTCCGCCCACTTCGCTCCACACACTGATCCTGAGCGGCCCCCTCCCTATTCCAGGGGTAGTTGCCTTACTGCAGGATGTGGGATGGGTCAATGTCATATGTGGGTGTGGTTAGATATTAGACTCCTCCCATCTTCAGTTATCCTACCATCACTATTGAGACTGTGTGTTGGCATGTGCCCACATTTCTACACGATGCATTCAGAGCCCGTGGTATAAAAATACAAAAATGAGAGTGTCATTTGACCAAAAGGATCTTTGTGAGACATTTAACAACTTGAGGGCCAGCACTGTAATGGTGGGTGGCCAGAGGATGAAGTAAGGGGGGCAGCAAGGAGCAGCAGTGAGGGACACCCTCTGGCAAATAGGAGCAGTGCCACAGATGCCACACATTCTTATTGAAGGAATCCTCATCAATTCACCAAGCAAAATGGAGACAGAGGGTCATAAGGGGCGGCATGTGGGCCGTTGGCACAGCAGCACATGGTCACTGCGTTGTATTGCCCAGTTGGCATCTGGCTTTTTCTTTTTTTTTTTTTTTGCCTGTGTATTGATGTATTGATTAACACTAGGGGGCGTGCTAATCTGTTCGCTCTGTATCTGGCCATTGAAATCTACCCTGGCGTGGGACTCGGACTGATAGACTGGCATGAACTGGGCCAAATGCTCGCAGCTTTGCGATGAGGTGGGTGAGACTGAGAAATCCCCCATTTTAGGTGTGCAGCTGTATGTTCATATTTTGAGACTCCCTGTGATTATCCCACCTTTTTCCATTTTTGGAGACCAAACAGTCTTACTGAGATTTGTGGCAGCAGGCAGCACTCTAATCTGCTGGGCCTTTGTGTCCTGATGGGGGGGTCTCTCCTTGTACCACATGTGATTGTTTAGACTGGCCTTTGAAAAAGATAAACTGGCATGAATTGGGCCAAACGTTTACTGGCAGTATCTGAGATGAGGTGGGTGAGATGGAGAGCCCCTGTAGCTGTCTTTATGTTCTTATTTTGTACACTCCCTGTAATCGTCCCTCCCTTTTGAGAACACACACACCCTTTCTGGTATTTTTGGACACCCTGGCACAAGGGGGCGCTCTCAAGTCACTTAGTGCATGATAAGCTGTATACGTAATTTAAAGGGTAATGGAAACCAAAGACCGATGGGGCAGTTGAGCCTTGAAGGATGTGGGAGTCGAATGCCGATAAGGCAGCTATATGGTAAAGGGGCGGAGCTTGAGTGGCATATTATGCTCAGTGGGGTCTTGTGCGAAGACCTGCAGCTAGGGGGCGCCACTAAGCTGAGTGAGCATTCACCACAAGGCCAGCACAGATTGGCGGGTTTGAGTAAGGCCCCTGCTGGGGATGACATGTGTGCCAGCATGCCAACATGTACTTTCAGGGTGTTTCCGGACTGTTCTCCCTTATTTCAAGATCGAAATGGAGGAAATCTGGCAACACATGGATGGAGAGCGGGTCCCGTGAACCAAGTATGTCTAAAGTAGGAGCTTCTGTGCTGCGGCTTGGCATGGTGAGCGTGGAATTCGGCAGCTGGCGAGGATTCGGATGGAAATGTTTAGCAGGAGAAGTGGGGATGTGCGTGTTGTTAATAAGTGTTTAAAAGCAGCAGGGCTCCTCTGCACCGTCTCCTGGAGTGGAACCAAGTAGATGATTAGATCACTTATCTCCGCGCTCTTCTGCCTAATTAAACGTATTGATTAATGGCTTATTGGCATCGCCTGTTGAAAGCGGTCTGCTGCACTCGTGCCAGGCTTCCCCCCCGACCGATGGACTCACACTGAGCCAGCTATAATGACTCGTGATGCCAGGGTGCATGTATAGCACCTTTCTGGGCATCGTCTTGTGCAGCTTGGTGTTTACTCTGCGATTTCCATCAGTTCAGCTTTATGTAGCGCCTCCTGCAGTCAGCCGCCCCAGAATGCTGCTCGGTAAAAGGGTGAAGAGCTTTATCACAAGTCCAAAGTGATGTCACAATCCACAGAGGAACACCAGGGTTAAAGAGCAAGAGGGGCGACGAAAAACGAAATTTGAAAGACGAATCCCGAAAAGCAAGACGTAGGTAGCCGTTCTGTCCGGATGGATTAAGTGGGCTACAAAATGAATGAGGCTGATGGCAATTACATGTTGACTCCAGAGGGGGGCGCCCCTGAGCAGTTTGTACGGATGGCTTTTTGAGTAGCTGTTCCACAGGGCCACCTGGGCAGAGGCTGGCACAGAGAGCCTCATGGTGGCTTGTCGGAAGTTGGCATGTCTAACGCGCACGCACACACGCACCTGTATGTCCGCAGTGGGGTCTCGCCCTTTGCTTGCCGTCGTTTTTGATCTCTGAATTTCAAAGGAGAGAAACAGATGAAGGGAACCCCCCCATATGTGAGTTATTGAACAGGACATAAAATATCAGACAGATTGTGCCACGGGTTCAACAGGCGCAGGGGTGCTTGTCTACCTTCTTTCTAGTCTTCTCATGGTTAGAGATAAGACA
The DNA here is from genome assembly GCA_026402145.1 of Polypterus bichir lapradei. Classification (NCBI taxonomy): domain Eukaryota; kingdom Metazoa; phylum Chordata; class Cladistia; order Polypteriformes; family Polypteridae; genus Polypterus; species Polypterus bichir. The sequence continues at coordinate 5,079,149 of JANRMT010062797.1, read as the reverse complement.
CCCCGCCCCCCCCAAAGACGAGTCAGTTCAGGGGTCCAGATCATGATGGCCAGCATCTACAGTGGTGCTTAATGTGAAAGGCGCTATACGCGATCTGCAGTGGGCCTTTTGTTATCTCGAGTCAGGACTACCCCGAGGAGCTCTAAATGAAAGGCGCTATATCCAGTAAAGTACGGACTGACACTGATAGAAAATCCTGTCCATCAAATGACTAATTGATTACTGCCGTGGTGGTAAGCGCTCTGAAAGGCGCTATATGACATTCAAACTGGTGGACTGTCACTACTAATGCCCCTCGTTTGGCACCCGGTTACAATCATGATGTGATGTGATCAATGGAGGTCTTGGGCTGCTTGTAAAGTACATGATGATGGTAGTACTTGCTCTGAAAGGCGCTATATACGGTATTCAGTGTGTCTCTTTTTCCGTGTACACAGTAATGGCGTCGATTGCCTGTAAAGGACTTTGTAATGCTCTGTAAAGATTTAGCTGCTCCTCCTCATCGTCGTCATCAGTATGAAACTCAGTGAAAGTCCTCGCTTGTGGTGGTGAACATTCTGAAAGGCGCTATATGAAGTGCACGCTGTAAGCCTGGCACAGTAATGATTGACTGATCCGTCAATGAAGCGCTCATTGCTGTGTAAGGTGCCCTGTGCTGATGCACACCCTGAAAGGCGCTATATAGAGCACAGAGTCATGGGTTTTCTTTTGTTCTCCGCCTCATGCCCCATCAGTGATTAACTGATCAATAAGCTCTTGATTGCTCTGTGCTTGGCTATGGTAGCTCACTGTCTGAAAGGCGCTATATAACGTGCATCATCCCCTGGCCATTCTTTGTCACAAAGTGATGACTGACTCATCAGTTAATGAAGCTTTGGATTGCTTTGTGAAGTACTGTGTGGGGATGAACCCCCCCCCGAAAGGCGCTATATAGAGTGACTGGCACGACTCGTTGTGTTCTGATGAGTCAATGAAGCTGCTGATGACTGGGCACTCTGAAAGGCACTATATAAAGTTCAGAGTAACGGATTGTGCCCAGTAACGACTCTGTAAAGCACTCCGTTGTGATGCACACCCTAAAAGGCGCTATATAAAGAGAGAGACTCTCCGTGGCTCTACTTTCGGTCAAGTGGTCCGTCTCTCCCTGCCCAGCTGGCTGCCGCCAGGCCTTTTAAACGTATGATGCTGAAACGATGTGACCAGCGGCGGCCAGCGATAGTGCTAGCTCTGTCACCCCGGCTTACGCTGACCCAGGGAGATGAGCCCACCATTGTCTGTGCGTTACGTCTGTCGCCCGAGGACCGACTGGAGTCACCGCCCAGGTGAGGAGGTCACACCTGAGCCATGCAGCACGTGACATGTCCCAGGGACAGGCTCTGGCTTTTAATTTGTGGACGCCTGTGCGATGTGGCGGCAAAGAGCCGTGCCCAAGAAGAGGTGTCGTCTCAGGGGTCCTCTCTGTCCACACTTCCTTGTGAGGTGAGAGAAGACATCTGTGAAGAGGACGGTGACAACTCATGAGGTCACGTGATAAGGATCGACATCTAAAGTTACAAGTGGAGTGAGTGAGAGCTGATTAATCAACGAGAGTCAGGTCTTATTGTGTATAGCGCCTTTCATATCAGCGGTACTTCAAATGGGTTGCTAGCTGTTTAATTATTTTATAGTGTATAGCGCCTTTCCGTATTATCAAAGTGATTTGACAGCAGTCAAGTGTTATTTTTAAGTATATAGCGCCTTTCGTATTAGTAGTTGCTTAAATTAGTGTGCTAGCTGTCCAATATTATTTTTCAGCATATAGCGCCTTTCATAATTGCAGCAGCTCAGAGTGGTTTGCTAGCAGTCCAGTTTTATTGTATATAGTGCCTTTCAGGGGGTGGGGGTGACATAACATTCCAGGTCACTTACTTATTAACTTGTCACTTATTATCTATCTGCTACTTATTATTTATGTTTATCTTTATATGTTGGTTTTGTCATTTGGTGTGGAGAGTGAATTTCATTGTACAGGTAAGCGTGTTTCCTTACTGTGCACAAGACAATAACCTTTGAACCTGAACTTGAACTTTTTGGGGACAAGTCTATCACATCGCCCTGCAGGTTGAGTTCTCACACGTCTTTGGATTGTTGGAAGAAAAAGGAATAACCCGGGGTGCCAGGGCAGGAAGGGCATAAAGGGCAGTGCTGCCACCTGACTGGTACATTTTCACCAGACATGCCTAGAGAGGGGGCTGCGGGGTCGCCATTTGGGCTCCTGAGCCCACCAAAGGGAGGTCGCCGTTTGCGCATGTGCCTCACATTTTTTTTTTTTTTGTATTTTAAGAGGTAATAAAAAGTTGGGCAGATGGTCCGCTGTCACATTTTACTGTAATGTCCCTTTGTTTGAATGTTACCTTAAGATAAACAAAAAAACAAAGGAGAAAAGAACAAAACCTGATGCTGGGGGCTTTGGAAAGGCGCAGAACAAACGGGTTTGATGCGCGGCAGTGGATATGACGCCCGAGTTGTCAGGATTTCATGTGACAGCCGTGCGATTTTCTCAATAATGACGCGAGCCGTTCCCCGAGTAAACGTGACGCCTTTTGTCTCGAGTGATGTTCCATTTTTAAAACTTTTAGTTGTCTTCTTTTTTTTTCTTCATATTTTTTGTTCACGCCGATGCTTCTCTTGATGGTTGCGGGCCTCTGAAGGACGAACATTTCGTTTGTGTTGGCGAAGCTAATGTCTGCTAGACGAGTACAAGGAAGGAGCTCGATAGGTCGCTGTGTCGCCGGTGACAAGCCCGAGCTCCAGGAGTGTGACGTGCATTGATGAAGGACCCCCTAACCCGTGAGCGTCTGCAGGGCAGCAGGGTGTGTGGCTGCAGCAAAAGGCGCTATAAACAATGAAGACGGCCCCTCCTTTATATTACACCGCAGCTCGTCCTGCTTCCTGTTTGCCTTTCCTTCTATTAGATGGATCCCTCCTGCTGGGGGTTGAAGGTATGTGACAGTGGGACTTGGGGACAACTTGGCTTCCCTGGTCACTCCTTGGATGAGAGCAGACGTTTTAGTGTTGAATTCTGGGTACCGCAGCAGTCAGTGCGGCAGCAAAATAGGAACACCACTGCTCTCCTACTTTTACTTTGTAAAATACAAACAAGAACACCGTCAAAGGTTTGGGGGGTCCCCCTTATACCATCACACCAGAAAAAAGAGTTCAAATCGGGAACTGACACGAGAGAAAACGAGGACCGTATATGTAGTGGAGTCTGCAGGAAGTGACGTCATGAAGAGGTGGCAGGGGCCGTGAGGGCAGGAAGTGCTAGAGACGTCATGAGAAGGCGGGGTCTTGATGATGGGAACCAGACATGATGTCATAAGGAGGTGAGGTCTTTGAGGGTGGGAACTGGAAGTGATGTCATGAGGAGGCGGGGTCTTTGGGGGTGGGAACTGGAAGTGACTTCATGAAGAGGTGGGATCTTGAGGGTGGGAACCAGAAGTGATGTCATGAAGAGGCGGGGTCTTGAGGGTGGGAACCAGAAGTGATGTCATAAGTAGGCGGGGTCTTGAGGGTGGGAACTGGAAGTGTTGGGTGGGTGACACCCTGTGACAGTTTCAGAAAGCCCCTTTTTTTTTCGAATGCCCAGTCCTGCCCTGGCATACAAGTCTTGATTTTCAATCATCTCTGGGATGTTGTCTACGTTTGGCCAGTCAGGTTGTAGTCTTGACCCAGAGAAGAGACCACCACGTGGTCTCATTGAGTGTTTTGACTCAGTTGGTGGGTTGGCAGTGGTGTCCCCCTCACAACCCTGCTGTACCAGGTCCTTCAGGGGGCTCTCTCTGCTGCCTTCCCCGACCTCCAGACTGTCTCTCTTCTCTGCCAGCCACTGAAGTCCCATCCCGGTCAGCAGACCCCACACTAATTGTGCCAGAAATCCCAGACAGCCCACCACCTCCTCGGCTGGTTTCCCACCTGGCCCGGGGGTTTCCATGCCAGGTCAACTCTCATCCCCCCACTCTTGGGTGAATTTGGCCTTGTGGGCTTTCCTTCTTCCTTAACTAAGGTGAGGCGGTGTGATGAATTTGCTTTCGCTTGGCATCTCCTCCTCGTTTCCAATTCTAAGATATCTGCAAGTGCACCGTGCTGTGAAAAAGTATCTGCCCCCTTCCTGATGTCCACCAGTTTTTTTCTTTTCCACAACACTTCATTGTTTACAATTTCTCCAAACGAGTCGAGCAGAATCCAAAAGACCACCTGAGAAAACACGATACACAATTTATAAACAATCATTTCATTCACCAACACCTGAATCATCTGTGTGAAAAAGTAATTGCCCCCTTAGTCAATCAATCAACCAATGAACCAAATGTAAATGGTAACGTGTTAAATGTGACCAGACACACCCAAGCGTGACGGCTGCCAGCCCTACTGCACTAACACTTCATTTGGATGGAACCTTTGCAGCAATGTGATGTTGGCTAAAGGGTCTCAACAAGCAGCAGACCACACATCAAGTCATATGAAACTCCAGAAGACCTGAAATGTGTCAGTGGAGAATCTCTAATAACTCCAGCGCACCACTGCCAGAGTCATCATCTCCAAATGAGTGTGGAAGCTGCCCAGGAGTGGCCGGCTGTGCCAAGTCATCCCCTGGCAGTCATCAGGGAAGTTCCTGAAGAGCCCAGACGGACATTCTAAGGTGACGCAGGCCTCTCTTGATTGTCAGGGGCCAGTAGACACGGGGCAAAAATGGAATCCATGGGAGAGCTGCCAGGCCTGAACGAGTGCTAAACAAGAGGAAACCCCTTGATTGCCCCCCTAAACTTGTTTTGTGGATTGATGAGTCCAAAGTGGCATGTTGTGGAAGATATGGGTCCCGTTACGTGTGACATAAAGCTAACATTCAATAAGGAGATGATAACCAGAGTCAAACATGGTGGTGGTAGTGTGATGTCCTTTTCTGTGTATTGTGTTGTATTTAACACCCACTGCACGCCCAGCCTACCTGGAAAAGGGGGTCTCTCTTTGAATTGCCTTTCTTGAGATTTCTTCCATTTTTTTTTTCCCCCAATAAGGCTCTTTTCTCATCTTCTTAGAGAGTCAAGGCTGGGGGGTCTGTCAATACACAGGGTCTGTTAAAGCCCATTGCGGCCCTCCTTGGGTGATTTTGGGCGATACACAAATAAATTGTATTGATTGTTTGGGGGTGCGCTTCAACTTCGCGGCCTGGGTGGCTTGAGGACCCTCCTGAATTCAGCTCTCTCCCAGAAGGTAGTGAAGGCAAATGTCCGCTCCTCAGTCCATAAGGCGCAGTTGGGTGAAGCAGCAGGACAGCTGCCTGAAACTCAAGAGCACGTCCTCCTCTGATTGAGTGACCTCCTCAAAGTCCTGACTTGAACCCCATCGGGACCTTCCATGGACAGTTCATAGTTGAAGACCCTCCACCGTGGCCGAGTTCAGACAATTCTGAAGAGAAGAGTGGACCAGACTGATCTCCAGTCACTGGGCGCCTTTGGCTGCAGTTGTTGTCACTGAAGGTGGCACGGCCAGGTATCAAGTTTGGGGGGCAGTTTCTTTTTCACGTTGGTGTTGTAAGGGTTGGTGGATTTTTTTCCTTCAGTAAATCGAATGACCGTTTTAAAAAGTGTGTATTGTGTTTACTCAGGTTGTCTTTTGGAATCCGCTGAATGTTTTTGGAGATTGGAAACAGAGAAGTGTTAGGAATAAGCGAAGAGCAGAGGACATCGGCGGGTTTGGGGGGGCAAGCACTTTTTCACGACACTGTGGATAGTTCTTTGTCATGGTGCCATCTGTTCCTGCCTTGGGTCAGTGACATCTTAAGACTGGCAGGATGTGCACTGTGGTGCCACTCCCACCAACACAGTTTTTACTGGGGGTCCCCCTGAGCCCCAACCCCCCCCCCCCACCTGTGCAAGTTCTCTGGCATACCTGAGGGCATCATAAACCAGGTGGTCTCTGACATCCACAGATTGGTCCAAGTGCCCTTTCTTTTATGTGTGTGATTGGATGGAAACTTTTCAGACAACTGAGGGACGCTCGCAGCTTATTTTGTGCCCCGTTTGGTGAGGCTGTGCCACTAATGCCAATGCGCCAGAGAGAACAAGGGCACAATTATTGCTTCAATGTTGTGTGCCCACTTACCATAAATTAACGTGAAAAGTAAATTAGGACGAGTGGCTCCATTCTCTTGTTCCAACCAACCGCGAGTGAGAAGTCCATCATCAAGTGGCACGGCATGGCATGGCACGGTGCCCCATGGCTCCTCGGTCAGAGTGGCCAGTTCATCCATTTTCCAACCTGCTGAATCCGAACACAGGGTCATGGTCTGCTGGAGCCAATCCCAGCCAACACAGGGCACAAGGTAGGAACCAATCCCGGGCAGGGTGCCAACCCACCGCAGGAGTGGCCAGTTCTGCGTTTTAAAATCTTAGGACACCAAAAGTTGGCCGCTCAGATGCGTTTCTCGATTGCTTTTGTTTTCCTCTCTCCTGCTTTCTTTGTTTCTATTTTTTTTTTTTTTGATTGCACATTCAATAATTTATCGATTCCCAACAGCGGGGAAGAGCCGGAGATTTATGGTGTATGATTGTGTCATGTCTGGTTTTATCATGTCGATAGTGAGAAAATTGAGCACAACTACAAAGGCCGATTTCTAATTCTATTTGATCACCATGGGAACTCGCGGGGCAGCCATGCGCTCCTGCTGCGCCCCGTCCTCCTCCTCCTCCTCGTCCTCCTCCTCCTCACGAAGCTCCTGCTCGCGTTTAGAAGTTGGCGGCCCGAGCGCCGCGCGTTTAGCATTCCTCCCCATCCCCCAGATTAATATTAAACTGTTAAGAGAAAATGAGAGTTTATTGATTTGTTTTAAGCCGCGCATGTCGGAGCAGCAAGTCTTATTCAGATTCTGCCGGCCCCGATAGATAAGTGATTTCAATAAGCAGACAGAGAAGAATGCGCTCTGCCGGCCCGAGCAAGGAGAGAGCAATGGCAGCCGCATGTTTAATCTTTCTTACGGCGCTAATCGTTACTTTTGCAATTTGGGACACTTTGTCGCTGATTTTCTTTCAGGGGGCAGAAGGAGGAATCGCAACGCTAATCCAAAGGAGCAGGCCTTGGGTGAAAGGGGGCAACCACCCTCAACCCCCCTTGTATACGCACAAGCCTGGTGGGGGGTGTTTGGGTAGGAGAGCGAGTATAAACAGTAATAAAAATGTCAATCAGGAACAGAGAGGAAATGTCTTAATGTCGCCATCGTGACAGTGTGCTGGGACTGCAGCTGGCATCTTAGGAAATACGGGCAGCAATTCCTGGATCACCGGTCAGCTCCAGCGTGTGTAACAGACAGCTTAAGAGGTCAAAGAGACATTGGCATCGGCAGCCCTGAAAACTCTAAGAGAAGAGGCCCTACGTGACGGATGGACAGGTTTGAAAGGCACTATATAATATGAAAAAGATAGATAGGTGGAAAAGGCACTATATAATATGTAGGTAGACATGGATAGCACCCGATAATAGGTTTGAAAGGCACTATATAATAGGTAGATAAATATGAAAAGTACCACTAGACAGACTGCTATAAAAGGCACTATGTAATTGATAGATGTGACAAGCAATTCATGATAAATACAGTAATAAAGGCAGTATACTGTATAACAAATAGATTTGAAAGTCACCACATGACAGAGATTAAAGGCACTATATAGTAGATATGAAAGACAGTACTAGATAAGATAGATAAAGGCACTAACTTTGAAACAAACTATCTGATAGATATGAAAGGCACTGTTATACACAGACATGAAAGGTGTTACATGATTGATAGATAAATTGGAAAGACTATATAATAGGAGGATGAATGGCACTGTATAATAAATAGATTTTAAACACAATGCACAGTACATACTAAAGGCACTATATAACAGTTGAAACTTAAAAGAAGTAAATGATAAATATAAGAGGCACTACATAATAGGCAAATATGTTACATGGTACATATGAACAGCAATACTATGTGATAGATCTTAAATACATTATAGGATAGATAAATAGATGGGAATGGCATCATATGATTCAAAATTAGTTGAAAGGCACTACATGATAAATATTAAAGGTTCTATATAATAGATATGAATGGTACTACATAATTGATAGATATGAAGGGTACTTTATGAACAGATAAGCAGGATGACCCCCACAGCACCAGTAAGTATCCTGTGCGTCTCCACACATTTACCTGTCGTTTGTTTCTTATCAGCCAAGGTCTAGAGGTGGAAATGATGCATGAAGTAAAGTGGCCATAACACGAGAACAGTACAACAAAGTAAAAAGACTTGAGCATCTCCTGCTGAGCTTATTAACTTCTTTATGGCTAGAATTATAGCCACGCTCCAGTGCCCTGTACCACTTCAGATATCATTGTCACGTGCCACCTCCTTGTTTAAGCATTAGGTAGTGCCCATTGGACAGTAAATATCTATTATATAGTGCCTTTCCAATCTATTATATAAAGCCTTTTATCCATCCATCCATCCATCAATGATATAGTTCATTTCATCTTTTTATTATTTAGTATCTATCTATCTATCATATGCTGCCTTTCATTCTATCTATCTAGTGCCTTGCCAATCTATTGTATTGTTCCTTTCTTATCTTTGTATTATATAGTGCCTTTCTTATTATATACAGCCTTTCATCCATCCATCCAAGATATAGTTCATTTCGTAGCTTTTTGTTATATAGTGCCTTTCCTATCTATCTTTCACCCTGATCCCCTGTTTTATCTCGTAGCCCCGCCCTATTTATTCATTCCCAATATCAGTCTGGACTCTTCAGATATTTTTTTTTTTTTTTCCAGACGTTACTTTTTTTCCAATTCATTTTTTCAAGTTGCTATCCCGTCAGCTGCGTATACAAAGCAGGAGCCAACCACGCACAGGATGCCAGCTCACCACAGAGCGTGTGCTCTCATACCCCCGCAGTGACACCTACTGTGTCCAATATAATTATTGTGACCTTTTTTTTTTTTTTTTTTTTAATGGGACAGGTGTGGTGTTGCGCACTAAAAGTGGAGCAGCTCCATTCCCTGTATAATGCACTGGATCAGTGGCTTCAGTGACTCAAACCTCCCCCTCACACCTAGCCTTGTTCATCGCCCATTCCCACAGATTCAGATGCGTGGCAGACAGTGCTGGCACAAGGGTGCATGGCGCCCCTTAGCTGTGGTGAGTAGGTGCTCACCCTTGGAGATCGGTGCGCGTTCACTTTTGTATGTGCGGTCGCGCTATGGTGACAGTGATAGCGGGGGTGTCGGTGATGTCCCGTGGCATCCCCCCCTCCCCCAGTCATAGCGCCTACAGCGGCAGAATGCCAGTGAACTGCAGGACCCGCATACCTGCACTCGCAACCACCTGATAGACGCCAGTCTGCACTACTGGGGATCTGAAGAATAATAAATAAATACATAAATAAATGAAGTGGCCATATTAACTCCGAGACACAGAGATAAACATACAGTAATGCCCGGGGCTACATTTGAACCCGGGGCCTCGGAGCGTTGGCACAGCGGGACCCCGGTGAGAAGCAGCTCCATGCTTAGCGGCAGACACCTTTTTAAATGTTCTTCGGTGTAACGATTTGTTTTTTCCACGACGCTGGTGGAAAACCCTGCCGGTTGGGTTTTTTAGCTCTCATTCCACGTAAGTGTTTGTACCTGCGCGTCGCGGCCTCTGCTGCCGCCAATCTCTCGGTCTGTCCTACTTGGCCTTAATGGTTCCATTTCTAGGGTCGGGCTGAATGAAAGAACTGGAGTTTTTTTTTTATTATTATAATTTAGTGGCTTTGAGTTTGTGCTGTGCGCGTACCCAACGATACCTGTCGAGAGTCGCTGGTCACGCGGCCGTTTTGTCCAGTATTGTATGTGCGCACGCGCACGGGCGCGTTAACCCCGCTTTGAATTGGTTTGTCTGTGGGTGTACGCGCGCGTGAGCGCGCACATTACTTTTCGTGTGTAGCTTTTTTTTTTTTTTAATTCTCCCTATGCTCAGAAGAAATAAAAGATGCCGCTTTTATGATTGATAAAATATTTGGACGGCGAGCTGCTCAGATGTGTCAGGAGGTATCTTTGTTCAGCGGGTTAAGCAGCAAATGCTTAAAGTTTGCCGTTTTTCCGCTCCTTTGTGAGTTGCCTTTTGGCTTTGCTGTCACCGGTTCTGAAGGTTGAAGAGAAAAGCGATGTCAGAAAGCTGATTGGAGGCACGGAATTTTCTGAGACAATCTGAATCACATATTCAGCTACTTTGCCACAGTGGATTAAGATGATCTAAGGGGGCTTTGAGAGCTCGATAAAAATCAGGCAAGAGAGAGAAAAAGAGCGCAGGGAAAACCGTTACCCTCTTTGTCCTTCGAAGTTAATTGTTGAAGTTTTCTACTCGCAGTTCGCGGCTCATTTAGGGAGGCAGTTTATGGGGGGGGTCGTAGTGCGAAGAAGCCTGGAGAAACGGCGCATTTGAGCACGACGTGACGGCGCCGTTTTAGGGAATTGACCCGCCGAGGTCCAGGGTACAATCGCCGGGCCACCAGTCTGGACTGGGACGTGTCTTCTCCATCTCGACATGCCATTCCAATAGAGTCTGGCTTCAGACCACCACTGAGAGGCCAGGACCACCGAGAGGCTGCATGTACCGTACACGGGGAGCACAAGTTCCCATCCAACACGATCTCGCGTGCGTGCAGCCCCGAGAAGTTCACATTTCACCCGAAGCTTCTCGAAGGCCGCCGGACGCGCCAGTTTGTCATGCGGAGTCGGGTGTGAACGCGCGGGGTGACACTCGGCTTTGGAGCGACGATCTGCGCTGACACGGATAAACGTGCAGGAGGGGGGCACTCGTGGGTCCAGGGCGCAATAAAACAGCCTGGCAGGCGTGGGGCTTTTATTTTCGAGGGTTTCGTAGACTTCAGTTTTTTTGGGAGTCCTGAGCGTCCATACTTTCCAAGTGGACCGTCCTCGCCTAATAACACATCGGGCGCCCTCTGAAAGTCTTCAGCCATTCACGTTCTTCACATTTGATTGTGTTGCAGTTATAACAAAATGTTGATGCCCATATGGAGCTCTAGGCAGGGTGGACGAAAATCGCCCCTCATTTGTCCTTAGTGCATGGGTGATATCAGTAGACTCCGAGGGGGGTCCCCATCAGTGTCTGGAGTGCAGGACCCTTCAGTTGCACAAACTTTAAGGAGTGCGCACCCCTTGGTTTTTGGAGCGTTTGTACTTTTACTTTTGTCAATTGCAGACAGCGGGTAACAGTGCCCACTCCGTATCATCAGAGCCTGATAAACAGCCCCCGGTCCCCCTCAGTGTCTGTTTGCACAAACCTTGACTTTGCCCCTTAACTTTTATAAACGGTGCCCATTCAAGATCATTAGAGTTCGACAACCCGGTTGAGGGGGGCTTAGCCCCTTTGGTATTTGGAGTGCAGACCCCTTAACTTTCACTCTATCATCAGAGTTCAATGACTGGGCCAATGGGGGGGTTGTCCCCTCAATGTCTGCATTACGTAGCCCCTAACTTTTATAAATGGCTCCCCTCAGTTGGCACAGCCGCCTATGCCACCTACCAGATTGCCCGGCTCTGGTTGCAGCCTTTCCTAAAGTCATTTCAGTTCATTTTATTCCCTCATCAGGTGACACTTGATACCCCAGAATGACAAAGTGAAAGCAGGATTTTGGGACGTCCCATATGAAGTATCATATTGACTTAAATATTCGGAGCCCTTTACTCGAGGCTTTGTTGAAGCCTTACCTTCTCCTCCTCAGAGTCTTCTTGGGTTTGACACAACAGACTTTGCACTCCTGGATTTGGGGTTTCCTGCCGTTTCTCTCTGGAAATCCCCCCCCCCCCCCCAAACTCTGTCAGGGGGACATCGGTGGAGAGCTCCAGAGGTATTCAGTTAGTGACAAGTCCAGGTCCCCGACTGGGCCACTCAAGGTCATTGCCAGAGCTGCCCTCCAATGACAAAGTGATGTCACATGTTCAGAAAGGTTCACAGATGTATTAAAAGTCACAAACTGATATCACGCAGTGCCCCTTCGCCGTGGCACTCCAGCTTGTGCTCAGGTGCATCCTGTCTGCTGCTGTTCTCCTTGAGATGTTTCTAGAACTTGACTGGTGCCCACCACTGAACTGACTGAACGCCATTTAGAAAGTCACACGTGTCCCCGTGTATAGAAGGTCCTACAGCTGACACTGCATGTCAGGACAAAAAAAAAAAAAAACAATCAATCCAAGAAGTACAAGGAATTCTGGGTAGAGCTAGACCAGGGCAAGGGCATCAAACCATCTGTAAAGCTTCAAGTGTGCCCAGTGGCACAGGTGGCCTCAGGAATTGTGACATGGAAGATGTTTGGAACCACCAGAGCTCTCTTAGAGCTGCCCATCCTGCCAAACTGAGTGACCAGGCAAGAAGGTCCTCGGTCAGGGAGGTGGTACCTCCAGCACTGAGACCCTGTAGGGTGGAGGGTCACCTCCGCAGCGCTCCATCAGTCAGGGGTGTGTGGTAGAGCGACAAGATGGAAGCCCCTCTTGAATTAAAGGTGTTTAGTGGTCTCTGAGCGATCGCCTGCTGATCTTTTCTTTTAGACCATCAGCTCTCGTCTGGGTGGCCCAGGCTGGGTATCTCTGTAGGCAGAATTGGGTGGGCCTGTCCTGCTTAGCGCCCACCTTATCACACATTTAGATTAATATTAGCTGAACGTATCGTCAGACGCATAACCGCCTACCATGAGTGCATGTCCCATGCGAGTGTGGCTGCACAAATTCAGTATACCTGGCATCAGGGTGGCACAGGGATGAGGCAGAGCCAAACACAGTAATGCTGATTGTAGATGTTGGTGTGTGGAGTTCATCTGAGCACATAATGTCACTGGCAGACAAGACACAGACCCGCCAGGCCGAAATCGAGATCCTCTTGACCCCCCCCCCCCTCCCCATTGTAAGCCCCCCATGGTTTCCACGTTCTGTTCCCCTGTAGGTTTTAGAGATGGAGTTGCTTTCTCACTTGCTGCTGTTGGTTGTTGTGTCACCACCTCACGTACACCACAGCCACTCGCCGTAGCTGTGTCTTCAGAGTGCTGAAGTGGCGTAGTTTGGGGGGCGGCTATCCGACAGCAACATTAGAGCAACGTGTGAAGAGGACGGGACCCCCCAATGCTGGCCAGTCCTCTTCACTCAACTCCTCTAAAATAACATCAGGGTCTCTAAAGTCCTCCTGTCCACCAAACTACTGGGTCGCTTATTCCAGGTGTCTGTTGTTCTAATGCTGGTGTGACCTTCACCCTTCACAAGTTTCTAACTGTGTCCCCGTGTTCTTGATGAACTCATTTTAAAGTCACCGTCTCGATCCACTGGACTAATCCCCTTCATCATTTTAAACACTTCAGTCAGGTCTCCTCTTCATCTCCTTAAGGCTCAGCTCTTTTCATCTTCACTCATCACTCATCCTCTGTAGCCCCCCATAATCAGCCCAGTCGCTCTGCTCAGGACCACCTCTAGTGCTGCTGTGTCTTTATGGGGACCCAAACGTCACCCAGGACTCCAGATGAGGCCTCACCAGTGTGTTATAAAGTCTGAGCAGACCCTCCTGTGACTTGTACTCCACACGTCAAGGCGCTATATGACCTGACACTCTGCTAGCCTTCTTAAAGGCTTCTGAACACTGTCTGAAAGTCAATAGCTTAGAGTCCATTACAACTCCTAAATCCTTCTCATGAGGTGGACTCTCGATTTTCAGACCTCACATTTTACTTTCCTACACATAATACTTTACATTTACTAACATTAAATTTCATCTGCCACAAATCTGACCAAGCCTGGTCACCCAGGACTCCAGATGAGGCCTCACCAGTGTGTTATAAAGCCTGAGCAGACCCTCCTGTGACTTGTACTGCACACGTCAAGGCGCTATATAACCTGACACTCTGTTAGGCAGTCGATAGCTTAGAGTCCTTCTCATAGGGTGGACTCTCGATTTTCAGACCCCCCATTGTGTATTCAAACCTCACATTTTCACTTCCTATGTGTAATTCTTTACATTTACTGACATTAAATTTCATCGTCCACAAATCTGCCCAAGCCTGTCTGCTGTCCAAGTCCTTCTGTGATGATATAATGGATTCCAAATTATCTGCTAATCCACCTCATTTGGTATCATCTGCAAACTTCACCAGCTTGTTCTTTATATTCCTCTCTAAATCATTTATAAATATTAATAACAGCAGCCGTAGCACTGCCCCCTGCTGGTCACCACTCTGATGAGGTTCCTCGCACCATCACCCTCCACTTCCTGCGTCTGAGCCAATTCTGCACCCACCTACACACCACACCCTGAACTCTTTTACCCCCTCTTTTAGTTTGATGCCCACCTCTCATGTGGCACCTCATCAAATGCTTTCTGAACGTCCACATCAATAACATCATCTGCTCCACTCCGTCGTATCCTTTTCTTGCTTCCTCATAGAATTCCAGCCTGTCAGTAAAACACGACCTCCCTCTTCTGAGCCCACGCTGACTGTTCATTAAAAGTCCTGCTCTTGTCACGTGTTGCTCAATCTTACTCTTTATAATTTTTTCCAGTGATGCCCGTTAAACGTACTGATCTGTAGTTACCCTGGATGTGCCCAGTCCCCCTGTTTATATAACACGATGATATTTGCCATTTTGCAGTCCTTCACTGTTAGCCCAGTGTGTGTCGGCTTTCTGTCTGCCCGCCTCGCTAAGCCCTCCGTGGTAAACGCCATCTGGCCCCGGTGGTTTGTTAGCCTTTTTCATTTCAGCCGCACTTCTCTCTCTACGACTTCCATGTCATCCAGTAACTTCTTGGTGGTCCCTGTTACCATCAGCTTCAATAAAGTGCAAGTCTACAGGCTCCTCCATTTCACTGTGTGTGTTCCTGATACTCTTCTTCTCCTCCTCCTCCTCGATTCTCTTATTAAACTGCTGCTTAGCCTCCCTGATCTGCTCCTTAGTGGTTGCCCTCATGGTGGTCGTAAACACTTGACTGGACCTCAGAGTGATGCCACCCTTCGAGTTGTTGTTTCCAGTTGATTGATTGATTGACACACCTCACGATTTTAAGCCGGAGAGCGTGGCACATGTAGCCGCTGGATTTGCCTTCAGGGTGACGAGTCACATGATGAGGAGTCACCAGCCATGATGGATTCCACGGCTCCCTCACGTGTTTCTCTAGCTCACTTTCTGAAGTATCTGGGGGCTTGTCTCCGTTTCACAGCCAGGTATGGGGGGCTTCCCCATCCTGTACGCCGCACACAAGGCACTGGACTGACCGGCCTCTCGTCTCGTGGCCGCGTCTCGCTTCTCGCTGCGCTCTCATTGGTGGTCCCCTCTGTCTCACAGACAACACAAAGGCCCGCCCACTCAACGCTCACAGACTACACGACCGCCGGTGACGCCCGTCACATTCGCAGAGATTATGTGAACGAAGGCTACGGCTGAAACGTCGAGTGGCGCAGCAGTCGGCTTGAGCTCAGCGCTTCACCGGGAGTCGGGCGAGGAGAACGAGAAACGAGAGCCGACGCCGCGGGCCTCATCCATCACCCCGGCGGCACACAATGGAAACTTTCCAGCGCCGCCCGGCGTGGTGGGCTGAATGCGTTTGGTTATTAGACAAATGGAGGACGCTTTGCAGACTTCATTTTCATTCTTGGCAGCGCGCTTTTATCATAAGGCAGATAGTCATTAATTTACAGAATCAACGCTGGGAACAGCTTTTGTGATCTCATATTAAATTTTCCCCTGAATCCGCCCCTTGGCAAAAATTACTCACATCGTTAAAAAATATTTAATTAGGCTGTAGTTTATACCGAGCTCACTGGGGAAATGTTGGAATTAATATGATTTGCATGAATTCTGTTTCGCGTTTTTATGTCGGAGACTCGTTGCGAATTCAGTTCAGGGGGTCAGCGACACCGCCAAGGACTCACAATCATGAAGGTCAGGCAGGTAGTAAATGCGTCCCGGGGGCCGTGTCACCGCAAACACTTTTAATTAGGGCTTACCTAAAAGGCCAGCAGCGCCACTCGGCCGCCCCCTCCTCCTCCTCATCGGTCTGGGACGGCCACCCAGCGGCAGATGAGCGCCAGCTTTGGGGCAGGAAGGCCGCCTTTCCCTGGAGTTTAGTGTCACAAAAATAAAAAAAAAATGAAATTCCAAAAAAAAGGACACAAATAAAAAAAAAAAAAAAAACTGAAAAGCCCATCTGCCAGCGGCCCCCTCAGAAATCCCCCGAGCCGCGTCTTTTTACCAAGTCCGGCAGGCCGTCATTTTTTATTGTAACATTAAAACGTTTTTTTTGTTTTTTTATGGACATTTTTCACTCCATGCAGGTTTGGTGGTTTGTTTTAATGGCACAGCAGCCTCAGGGTGTCATGAAAGAAAAACGGACTGCAGGTCGTGGGGGGGCGACATTGGTGGTAACAGAGATACCCCATAAATCATCCAGCCGTCTCCTAATCAGGCTCAATCGGGGTCGTGGGGAGCCAGAGCGTCTCCGGGTAGCGCCAAGGGCCAGGCAGGAGTTAAGATTGGTAAGACAGTCCTGGGGGGTCCGAGCCTTGACCAGCAGCAGTGGGCACAAAGCAGGAAAACGGACCATCAGAGAACCTGAGAGGCTGTCTAGTCGGGGGTGTCTGTGTTGTCAGCGTCCATCTATTAATCAACCTGTGAGTGTTATGGGGGTACGGCTTGTGAGTGTTACCCAAAATCCACCCATCCATCCCACCACAAATCAAAAGACCCACTCTAGCAGCAACTGGTGCAAGGCAGGGTCCGATCCCAGCTTTACTGGCAGAAAGTAAAACCTAACAGAGACCTGGGGGTCTGAGCCCAGCCCAGCAGCAGTGGGCACTGGACTGGGGTGGCAGTCCATCACAGACCCTGAAAGACCTTTGGGTGGGGTGCCCGGGTATCGGTGGTGTTATTCTTATCCACCCATCCATTAATAAACCTCCAGCAGGGGGGGTTGTGGGGCTGCAGCCTGTGACTGTTACTGGGATTATCATCTAAGCCCACCCATCCATCGATCCATCGAAGGGAACCCCCTAGCAGCGCTTGGTGCAAAGCAGGAACTGATCCTGGATGGGCCAGCAGCGGGGGTCTCAGAGTCTGAAACGCATTCGTAGGCCAAGTCTGCTCGCATGACTCCAGATACTGTATGTACTTATTTATTTTGTCACTGACCAAGCGTAATGCCAGCGTCCAGACTAAATGTTGGGGCGTCAAACGGGCCACCCTGTTTATACCGGAATAACAGGCACACGTAGACCCCGTAATAAATGGAGGGCGTAATCGGCCGTCGACTACGGTACACGTGCACTAGAGAGCGGTCAGGCTTCAGGCCGTGAGCTCCATCTTTACAAGTTGTTTGCCCTCCTCTGCCCGGGGGCACCCTGCTTCGATAGCTCGTGGACCAGAATGGG
>JANRMT010062797.1:4974748-5057534 GCA_026402145.1 Polypterus bichir lapradei | reverse complement strand
GGCTCGTCTGATTGAATTTCTTAATTATTGTTTCTGCTCAAACTCGTCTTTTACGAGGGACTCAGTTGCTTGCAGGGCCTGCGCATTAAAAGGATTATTTCCATGTAATCCTTCCGTCCCTAAAGACAAAAGCCGATCATTGAGGATTTCGGGCCAAACAATACAATGGAGTGAAAAATATTGGGAATTTAATTGTGCATTCAAGAGCCGAGAGGCGGAGGGGGAGCCGCTGCTCAGATGTTGGCGGGCTGCTTTGAGGGCCTTTCGCATGTGTTGCCACGGCCTGTGCCAACTTCGCCACCTCTATGCTAACGCTGTCCCCTCTTAATTTGTGCAGGTGGAGCTGACCGGCAGCAGTGTGTTCGACTACGTCCACCCCGGAGACCACGTGGAGATGGCGGAACAGCTGGGCATGAAGCTTCCTCCGGGACGAGGCCTCCTCTCCCAGAGCACGACGGAGGACGGTGCCAGCTCGGCATCTTCATCGTCACAGTCGGAGACCCCGGAGCCAGGTAGGAAGTGGGCCGGCGTGAGGGCTCTTGCAGTGGAAAGGTTTCCTGTTGGCCGCGTGCGCTGGTGTGATCAGATGTGTGCACAGACACAGGCACACAGGGCACTAGCACTGGCACACACTCGCGCGCCTGAGGGCTTTACGGCCGTTTTGCTAGATTTTAATCAGAGGGCAGGCGGAATAAATAAAAGCACATTTTAATACGGCCCGGAATGATGAACCATGACTGTCATTTTTCACCCCCGCTTCAGTGACAGCACCAAAAAAGCCATCAGTAATCACCAGTAGTTAAGTTTTGTCATCTCAAGATGTTTCATAAATCACACTGAATGTCTTCTTTAAGAGACACTTTTAACAGCCCGCCGCTGACATGATGAAGTGTCTGGAGCCACGTGACGGGCGAGCGCTGCCTTCAAAGGAAGCGCATTTCACCTTCAGGTGTGTTAGGATGAGCCGAAAACAAATAAAACGCTCACAACTCCAATCCGGCTGGGCCAGGGGCCCTTGAGGTCCCCCAGGGTCCCCCGTCCCCCTGACCTGACTTGACCTGACAGTCGCGGGTAAACCTGCCCTGCTGATGAAAGTTAGTGGCATAGCAGCGGGTAGCCAAAGCTCTGCTGCTCAAGGTGGCACCTGTCTGGCGCTCTCGGAGACTCCCATGATACCGCAGTTCACTGGTGTCAGAGGTGGGATGTCACTTGAAACTGAAAAGGAAACGAGGCTGAAGAAACACAGGGTGTTACGGTGCAGTCAATGCCAACATGCCTTTAGGGTGCTAGAAGTGCCACAGAAGGAGACCCGAGTGTGAGACCAGGGTGACTCAGTGGCTCAGTTTGTCACAATATTGTAGTTCACTGGTGTCACCAGTGGGATATGCCACTGGAATATGAAAAGGAATGTGGGCACAGAAGGTTATGGTGTGGCACATTTCAGACTGGACCCCACTGTAGGCCTCCCCAGCCGGGCTAACGTGCTTTTGGGGCACCAGTAGGATCGGGTTCTCAGTTCTGCCATGTAAATGTGACTCAACATAAAGCGGGTCTGCACTTCACTGGTGTCAGAAGTGGGATGTCACTTGAAGCTGAAAAGGAAATGTGACTGATTAAACGCAGAGTGTTATGATGCATCACATGCCAGATGACCCATCAATCAGTGCCAACATGGCTTTAGGGTGCTAGAAGTGCCACAGAAGGAGACCCGAGTGTGAAACCAGGGTGACTCTGTGGCTCAGTTTGACACAACACTATAGTTCACTGGTGTCACCGGTAGGATAAGCCACTGGAATATGAAAAGGAATGTGGGCACAGAAGGTTATGGTGTGGCACATTTCAGACCGGACCCCACTGTAGGCCTCCCCAGCCGGGCTAATGTGCTTTTGGGGCACCAGTAGGATTGGGCTCTCAGTTCTGCCATGTAAATGTGACTCAACATAAAGCGGGTCTGCACTTCACTGGTGTCAGAGGTGGGATATTTCATTTGTATTTGAGAAGAAACATGTCGGAATTAAGCACAGAGAGTTGTGGCACATCCACTTTTCACATAAAGGGGTCTCCAGTGTACACCGGGGCTATAAGAGCCACAAATGGTGACCTGAGTTTGAGACCAGGGTGACACTGAGGCTCAGTTCTGCCCATACAAAGTGACACAACACCACAAGGTCTCCACTGTTGGTCTCCCCACCTGGGTGGGCTAATGTGCCTTTAGTGGGCTAGAAATGTCACAGTTGAAGACCAGAGCTTAATACTGGGGGGCTCAGTTCTGCACATTAAAGTGGGACAGCACTTCACTGGTGTCAGAGTTGGCAGGTGGCATCTGAATCTGAAAAGAAATAAATACGGAGAATGAGGGGGCGTCAGATTTCTGGAAATGAATCTGTCGCAGGCCTGGGCTGACATGCCTTTAGTGGGCTTGAAGAGCCACAAACCCGAGCTCCGAGTTTGAGACCAGGGTGACCCTGT
Organism: Polypterus bichir lapradei; assembly: GCA_026402145.1. Lineage (NCBI taxonomy): Eukaryota > Metazoa > Chordata > Cladistia > Polypteriformes > Polypteridae > Polypterus > Polypterus bichir. Next base: position 5,055,065 of record JANRMT010062797.1, on the reverse strand, counting down.
GGTGTTGTCAGCACTAAAGGGCAACTGCAGTTCATTGGTGGCAGAAGTGGGATCCAGCAAGTGGTTCTGAGAAGGAAGTGAGTGCATCAGCTTACATGTTAAACATATCGGTGGTATCAGTTCAGGGGGCCGACGTGCTCAAGTTGTGGAGGAAGCAGCCATGTTGGCATCACAGCTCAGTGCTCCTCCCTGACTTTGCAACAGCGACTGTTAATCCTTTGTGAACTCAATGGCAAGTTCATGGCACTGTGGTGACACCGGAGTGGGACAGGGGCTCTGATATTAGACTTGGTCACACGCCACCTGAAGGAAGAGTGGGGAGTACTGAAGGCCAAGGGAACACGGGACGGAGTGTGTGCAGCTCACCTGGGCCTGGCGCCGCACTTGGGTGGTCCGCTTTACTTTACTGACGTCTCATGGCCACCACTGCTTGAAGTGCTCGGTGAAGGTCCCCTCGAGGTGGGCCAGCGTGTAGGGACTCCATTATGGCACACTTGTGCTTCTCTCACACTTCTATTGTTCTGCTTGAGCTTTGTATAAATGTCACCTGAGTTACATGGAAGGGACGTGTCGGTGACATCTCTTTAAATTGAATGAAGTTGTTTGGTCGCAGAGACCAGGGTTCACATCTACACTTAGTCACTGCCTGCGTGGGATTTGCAAGTGGAGTATCCCACTGCTGACACCAGTGAGCTGCAGTCTTGCTGTATGGGAAGGGGGGTCCATTGGTGTGAAGCTCAGGTTACCAATCGGGGGCTCTTCTAGCCCACTAAAAGCACATTCCCCAAAGCCTACTATCTGTGCAGTCCTGTGTTTAACTGGAATATCCCACCGCTGACACCAGTGAGCTGCGGTCCCACTTTAGCACAGAGTCACTTTTACAGACAGAACCGAGAACTGGATCATACTGGTCTACCCTCAAGGGTCTTCTGGCCCCACTAAATACTCGTATATCGCAGTTCCCTGTCGGCCGACCGTGTGTGGTAATTGGGACCCCTCACACCCCTGCCACGCATTATAAGACCATCTGCACCGTCCTTCCTCCCACGGACGCCTTTGCCTGCTTTACTGGAGCCCAGCAGAAGTAACCAGCGTGTTGTGGAGGACGGTCACCCAGGTTGACTTTGGCGGAGGAGAGCAGAGCCCGACGGACGGCGCGACTCGTCTCCTTTCTCTGCGGGTGAAACTGTGTAGAGAAAATGGAAACAGGTGACGTCCCTCATTGGAATTCCTTCCAGGCGGCGCGCAGACTTTGTCTTCCGAATGTTCCCATTTTCATTGTGTTGTACTGATGATAATTTAAGTATTAAGGGAAAATCCATTTATAAATTAAACAAAATGACTTGATATCCATCAGTCCCTTAGTTCATCAAGCTGTTCAAACAGGAGTGAGATTGGCTGGTCGGCCCGGGTCTTCAGAGAGCTCTGGTAATTAGATCTGCAAAGGATTTATTCTTTGCTGATTGGGGCTTTAAATTAATTGAAGTTCCACATTTGTGGTTTTGTCCTTTTTGTGATTTTTTTTTTTTTTTTTGTACTCATGTGGCAGAGTGACGGCCCGGCTGGAGTGGCTCCCAATGTTAATTTCCTCTCGAGAACTTGAAGAATTTAATGAGCGTGACTGACATTGAGCTTTATTTGTGTACTTGTTGACTCATTTGCTGTGTATTTAAGGTGTGTGGGAAAGGCCACCATAGTCCTGTAAGTGTGACCAGAGGACAGCTGAGATGGACAGGCTGACCTAAACGGACGACTAAAATGTCACAGATGTCCTCAGTATTAACATTGTGGTGCCACAATGGAGGGCTCACTGGACCTTGTCATTGTGGGCACTCCCTTCTGGGCTCACTAGGTCCACCTAGTGGCCATTGATGTAATTATGAGCAGACTGGACAATGTCATTGACATCAGCTCATTCTCTGCTCATCGGAGCTCCCTAGTGGCTGACAATGTAATTACAGCAGGAGCAGACTGCACACTGTCACTCCGATCACTTCATTCTGTGCTCGTTAGGTTCACCTGGTGGCCGTAAAATAAGGTTGAGATCAAAGAGGATGCTGGGATTGTGTGTTCAGTAGACCCACCTAGTGGCCAGCAATATAATTACAGTGGGTGTAGACTCCACATTGTCATTGTGAGTGCCTCAGGCTGGGCTCATCAGATTCACCAAACAGCCATTAATATAGTGGATGTTGGCACTGTGCCCGCACCATTTTGGACCCAGCAGCTGTGCCTAACGTAATTAGAAGTGCGCTGGGTGACTTTGTGTCTGTTCATTTCAGTGCTCAGTAGGTCCCCCTAGTGGTGGTTTGAATAATGAAATGCACACTGGGGATTGCCTTTGTGTTCCCTCCTGTCTGTGCTCAGTAGAGCCACCTGGTGGCCGTAAAATTAGTTTGAGATGAGAGTGGATGTTGGGATTGTTTGCATGTCAGTCTGTGCTCAGTAGAGCCACCTAGTGGTCATCAGTATGACTGTACTGGGTGCAGACTCTACATGGTCATTGTGAGCACCAAACAGCCATTAATACAGTTAGGAACAAAGTGGACACTGGCGCTGTGTCTCCGCCATGTTGGACCCAGCAGCTGTGCCTAACGTAATTGGGGACACACGGGATGACTTTGTGTTTGTTCATTTCAGCGCTCAGTGGGTCCCCCTAGTGGTGATTTACATAATGAACTGCACACTGGGGATTGCCTTTGTGTTCCCTCCTGTCTGTGCTCAGTAGGCCCACCTGGTGGTCTCGGCCATAATTAGTTTTCATTGTGTGATTCGTCTTTTCTCACGGCTGTGGGGGTCAATTAGATCTTATTTTTCTCTTAGCCCCTCCTGATGCCAGGGTGTCTGCCGACTCTTCCTAGGCTCTCTAAACTTATGGTAACCCTGTGGGTGGCGCTGGTAGCTCCCTATGAAAGGCGCTATATCACATACAGATTAAGGTGGCAGCCCCACATTCGGCCATTGCGAGACAAGCCTGGATGCCATCGTCTGGTGGGCACTCATTTTTCCGTCTCTGTCTTTCCCGTCTAGCAGACGACTGCTCAGATGCCACTCTGCCTGGCAGGCTGCTGCCGCTGATTTGCCTAATGAGGTGCCCCATTGCATCTCTTTAGCGCGTTTTCAGCAATTCGCTGCTCTTGTTGTACTCTGCGCTTTGTCAGTTGCTTTGCATGTTTCTCACTTTTGGTCCCACGTTGCGCCGCGCTGACTGTGTTGTGAGGCAAACGATTACATAAACGGCGTGTGCTTCCTTTACGGATCCCAGGCGGCGTTTCGGGGGGCCCAGCGGCTCATCTGGGCACAGGGGCTTTGATTTATGCTCTTCAGTTTGAACTGTCTGGGGTGGCAGGACATGATGTCAGCACTGGCACCACTCCTGCCCGCCCTTTGGTTTTCATGGGGGCATCACCGTCATCTCGGGAAAATCCAGGCTATGAAAGCCCCAATGCATCTTTTATACGCTGCGTTCAGAAAGAATTCCGACCCCCTTTTCACTTTTTACATATATTGTTATTATGTTGCAGCCTTGTGCTAAAATCATTTAAATTCATCAAGTGACACTCAGTACTCCAGAGCAACAAAGCAGAAATGGAAGATTAGAATGTTTGCAGATTTCATAAAAATACAAAACTCCAGTACAGTATCCCCTTGACGTACGTATTGAGACCCCCCAATCGATTGATCGTCACTGAGATGCATTAATGTTGGCAAACTGACCTGCGCGCACGAGAGCGGACCTGCCAGACAGAAGTCGTCTTTTATTGTACAGAAGAGTCCCAAAAGCAGTGCTGATGTTGGTAATGCGCCACCTGTTGGAATGAAGAACTCGGTACATTTTATTACTTAATGCATTACAGGATTCTTTTCAATTGGTGACACAGTGCAGATGATAACCCTGAATGGAGCTGCTCGACGGAACAGAAATTGGCTTATTTCCATAAATATTTGTTTTACGGTAAGGTGTCTGTGTTCACAGGTGGGGGCCGCGCGTCCACAACACCCACCCACGAAAGTGCAAATCGGTGAATGTTGTGGTTCTCGCGTAAGCAAATCCAACTGTGTCCAACGGTGTTTAAAAGAGACCAACAAGATCTTTAAAAGTGATTTAGATCTGCAGTTAACAAGCACGTTTGAAATCCTCATTTATAACAGAAGCGTGCATACAATTTACAAAACCAAAAATTCATTAAAAATGCAACCTAATGCTCTTGACAACTATGTTTAGATACAATTTCAATAAAGCAGAGACAGAAATGCTGGAGCCCACGATGGTCCGCGCTTGCTGTGGGGGCTTCTGCTCCTGTCGATGAAGGAGGAGCAGTTGAGGCTGTGATTTCTGGTGGCAGGCTTGGCGTGTTTTTACCCTGCAGAAACATCACGAGAGGACGTTGACTTTTCGGGGTTTCGTTTTATGTTTCTTTTCATTTAATTTGTGTCTTTGAGATTCTCCTAATGCTCTTTAGGGGTCATGTGATGCCTTGGCTCGGTTTTCCCGCCCTACCTTCTTGTGCTTCGTCCTGTTGCCATAGTGACGTCACCTCGTCAAGTGCCATCCGGGAATGCGGAGCCCCGACTGTGTAGTGAACTGAGCAGCCTTGAGTGTTGGGCGACTCGACCAGTGCTGCGCATTTAGAGGGGGTCTTTATGATTTTATATAGCGCCTTTCCATACCGTCCCCCCACACCCATTAGATACGTATGTTACAAGTGGTGCTCAAACTGAAGGTCATGATGTAATGGGGGGGCCGCTCTGCTTTCCTTCATCTGTTTTGAGTTCCCGATGTATTAGTACACCAGGAGAGAAGCCCACTTGGGCCCATTCATTTGGCACAAGTGCCGCTGGCTGTTCTTCTTTTCTTCAGATTGGCACAGCTGCCAGTCCTGTCCCAACCCCAATCACGGTCCCCGGGGGGCCGTCTCTGCTGCTGGCGTTGATCACCTAACAGAAGAGCCCGGGCAGGTCGATGTTTTATTGATAAGCTGGTTTGCTAGTAAAATAAATAAGCGCGCCAGCAAAGGGACGCTTCCTGAAAAGAAACAATTAGGCCGTCCTTACAGCACAATTTACAAAGGCAATGGAAAGTGAAGGCGAGATGGCAAAGTGGAGTCACCGGCGCGCCACCCCCACGGTCTCATTCCATATAGTGCCTTTCACGAGGAACGCCATGCTCTTACAGCAAACAGGCCTGTGGGTGACATCAAGCGGGCTGCTTGTGCTGTCATCTTATCTGCCAGCCGTGACAAAATGGGGCTCTTCACATCTGGCAGTAAAAAGCCCCCCTTCTTCGGGGTGTGCGTAAGAAACGCTGTGATTTAGAAGTACATATTAAACAAGAAGAGGTACGTCAAATGTTTGAAATATTAAAACGTGAAATCCAATTCAAAGGTTTCCATGTGGTCATGGAGTTTTAGTTTTTTTTTCTTTTCATTTTTCATCCTCTGGTGGTGGTCCACAGGGGGCTGGTAAAGGATCTGAAATCAAAAATCACCTCGAGTTTGTAATCCCCGACCTTCAAATAGTGTGAAACGATAGCCCACATGTTTAGGTTTAAAGTTTGCCCTTCTGGGAGTGGCACCTAGGGGGGTTAGGACCACCGGTAAAGAATCCCATTTCAAACAGTAGGATCTCATTCGTGACTGTCATGAATTTTTCCTGATCCGTCAAGTTTTCTTCGTACAGAGAGCCACAGACACCTTGAATAAGTGACCGTGTAAGGTGGGGGACAGGAGGACTCGAGGGGCCTTCAAAGCTCGACTCACCTGGGACTGGCGAGCTGCGCTGGGCTGACTGGCCTCTCCACCAGAGTAGGATCCCCTTTGGCAGTAAACTGGCAGCCTTCTGGATACCAGCGCAGATCCTGACTGTTCTGATGTTCAAAATGGCATAAGACGACACTCCATGTGCCTCTCTTACCCAGTTTTACTTTGACCCCCTCGTATCCTGTCAGGGGTTTGGTTGATGTGGCCTGCACAACTTCAGGTCCTTCTGATCCTTTTTGCTGAAGACCCCCATTGGTTGACTCTTCTTTATCATCAGGGTGTCATTTCCTGCATACAGTACAGTCCAAATATGGCCTTAAATTTGGCTGTTTGGGTCTAGAGAGGACAAAATGTGTGGGAGTGGCACCAGAAAGTTCATCATCTTACTTAACTAGACATCAAGACGAGTCCGATGGTATGTCACATGTGAGGGTTTTCTGGTGCCCCCTTAAGTCAGGAGGCGCTGGGCAAAGTAAACTGAAGAGATTTCAGAGCAGAAGAGCAAATGACAGGCAGGTGATGAAGACGAAGGTTAAATATGAAGAAGATTTCATGTCTGGAGACGTCTGCACCACATGCACTGCGCACACAGCGAACAAATCCGACTGTGAGAGAGAAGAAACTCGGTGCCGAAAAGTGACTTGGATTAGCCACCTTGTCCGATGCGTGGGGCTCATCTGGTCGCCAAGGGTCCACAGGTGTTGTCTCAGCCAGGGGGTCACCACAAGCAGGCAAACCGCAGAGGCTGAAGGGCCCAAATCCCCAGTCTGCCCACCTCACTGCTCAACGGTCCACTTGGCGCAACACAGAGGCATGTGCCCGGTGGTCTGACATGGCAGCTCGGTGCCCCCCGTCGTCTCCCCGCCGCTCGGGGCTTTTCAGCACTGAGCGGAGGCTTTTAATTTAACGCTCTTTCACAGGACCCTCCAAAACGAAGCTGCAGCCGGTCCCAATCTCTCACTTGGACAGGATAATGGAGGAAGCTGCCAGGCCTTAATTGATCTTTGGTGAGCAGCGGCTTCAGACTTCTCACTAAGTACTCTCCAGAATCATCCATTTTCCAGGGTGGCGAGACCCCCTCTGCCTGCAGGTATTGCTCATGCCTCTCCATTCGTTCTCCTAAGTGCTCCAGTGTACTCCGTGCCGTCCTCGTCATACATCTTAATACAAATAAATGAAGATTCATTGGCTTCTGCAGCCGTGCTGAAGGGATGTTTGTTACCCCCCGCAAGGGCCAGCTGTTGCCAGATGCGTTGACTTGTGCCGGTCTGGCTGGTCCCGTGGAGGATCAGCGTCTCATTCTGCGTGAGCGCGCTTGTGTGCGCAGATGGGCCCGGCGCCACGTATTTCACTTTTGGGTGACATTAGACATTTGAGCTGTCAATGACTGCGATGCATTCAGGGTGGAAAGTGACAATTAGGGACTCGCTTGACCTGAGCGCTCCATCTGGCACATCAACCCTGCGCGACTGCGCTGGACGGCAGTCTGAGGGGACGCTGGGGCGTATGGGTTTTGGAGGTGACACGGTGGAGAGAGGAAGATCTCGAAATCGCCCCGAGCGACTTAAAGGGACGATACGTCAACAAGGTATAGCATGACGGCGGCGAGGGGCAGCACGGGAAGCCCACCTCTGAGTCACCAGGAGAAGCTGAAGCCAGTGACACGTCACATCACGCAACTTCTAGTCGAAGGGGATGACCTGCAGTTGCTGGTCTCGTCATCGTGAAGATGTCACATGACACAAGTAGTAATCTCAGGGGTTGGGGACAAATTAGTCAACTCGGTGATAACTTCTCAAAGTCTTTTTTCTTCCACTTTTCGCAGTCTTTAGGCCTCCTGAGGGGTGAAATGCCACCTCCAGTCACGACTTCTTCATCCTTCACCATTCACTCCATGCGCCCAGACCACCTGAAGAGGTTTGTAGGGGGTTTGTGAGGGGGCATTCGAAACAGAAGGGCTTATGGCCTGATGCCATGCTGATGCCAGTCTCCTTTAGTCACCTCTTGTGGTCATTTAGCCTAACCTCAGATCATGTTAAAAGGTAACTTCATTTTATATTATCATTTTGTTAACGTGTCTACTTTTTATGTTATTATTTTTCATTCCAACAGATGGTGCCAACAACTGACACTTTAATCTAATAAAGGAAATTTATAACAGGAAAAAAAACGATAGGAAATGAAAAGGCCAATAGTTGAAGGACCGACCCTATAGGAGCCCAGAGACTGCCACACTGAGGGATGTAGCTGGGGGTCTCAAAGTCCGGGTCCTGGGGTGCCATTGTGCCCCCTCTATAGCTGTTGATGGAATCTGTTATTTATTCACACAATTTGTTCTTGCTGTCACAAGAGTGTTTATCGGACTTTGATGAGATTAGAACTCCCTCTGTCGCACTTTTTTTCTTTCCTACATTTGCTCCTTTATTATCGTTTAGTGTTATTTTTGACTGTAGCCTCAATTCTGCGGTGTTTCCCATGGGATTCTCTACAGCGGTGCTAATGTTTGTGATGTGCCATCTGTTGAAATGGAAAATTCAATGCACTTTATTGCTACACACAATATATTCCAACAGATGGTGCATCGCAAATCATTAACATTGACTAAGCATCGGCCACATGGAGCAAAACAGGCTACTATTGTGCAGCTATTTAATAACGCTTTTGTTTGCATATTCTCTGTGTAAATTGATTTTTATCTTGTAATGAAAGAAGAGACAAAGATATAAGAAAGTGTTGGGGTGCAGCCGGTGCCCCGTTAAGTTGAATTCTTCGGGTTACAAAAAGGAAAGAAAAAGAACAAGGTTAACGATGAACCGCCGTTTGTCTGTCCGTCTGTCCTCTGGTGCCTCAGCTCTCCTCACGTGGCTCTCCTCAGGGGGCTCCTTGTTTGGGCCAAGTCAGAAGTGGCACCGGGGGGCTTCACCCTCTAAGCTGGGGGCAGAGGAGACGAGGCTGCCAGCGGCCACATGATCTCACCTCAGTCATTCAGGCGTCACCATCCCCTTCAGAGGAAGATACCTGCTTGTCCATATTTATCACCAGTTTTCTGAGTTCAATGTGGTTCAGCTTCGTTCACAGAGCTCTGATTTTCTCACTATACTTATTGATGCCCATCATCTTTATAAATCAATATTTGAAACTTTTTTTTTATCTTTTTCACAGCCAGTATTTGTTTGTCAATTTTCATTAAAAGTATCTTCAGTTTTTATTGATATGCAGTGATCAATATTTACTGCAATTCGCCTTATTCATAGAATTAGTTATTTATCATATGTTTTGGTATTTCGATATCTTCATAAACTGAAGTTTATCAATATTTAGCTTGGTGTGGTAGTCAGTCTGCCATCTCCGTGTAGATTTATTTATATTTAAATATCTTTATATACAATGAATGCAAGAAGCAAACAAAGATAAAGAGTTGGCACACCAATGGTGATCACTGGAAGAAGACGATGGCAGAACGACACAAGTCCATTTACTGAGTCCTTGTCATTCCAGCAGATGGCGCATCACAAACAATAACACTGCCTTTACATATCCTATACCCGATGGTACTTAACAGAGACATAATGCATTGCGTTTGTCATTCCAACAGATGGCGCATCACAAACGTTTTCAGTAATGCATTTTGTTACTACAAACCACCATCTGTTGGAATGACAAATGGAATGCATGTGCCTTATAAAACACATTCCGATAGATGGTGCAATGCCAAAGTTAAGGTTGAATGTGCCAAGGTTTACGTTGATTTCAACCCATCTTAGACGGGTAGCACAGCTAGCCTAGATATAAAATGCCACGATACGCATAACATGACCCCTGAATTGGACGTGCAGGCTACCTCGGCCACAGAACTGGGCTTGGGGTCCTTCTCTGGGCAGGCGGTGGTGCAGCCACGTGCTGCGGTTGACAACATGACACACGTTGCTCAAGGCCGACTGGTTGTTGTCATCGCCAATGCAAGGTGGTGGCACCCTTGGCAGAGTGACGCGGGATGCTGAGTTTCATAAGAAGGGTGTGACCCCCACCTTTCCTTGAGGATATCTTGGTCTCCTCCTTCTGGCAGTGCTTCTCTTTATATTTACTGATGCCGACTGATGTCTGGCGCACTCGTTAATCAACATTTCTTGGTCATGAATTCAGGAGCTCATCAGTATGTATGACCATTTATCAATACGGTCCTCTTTTCATAGAACTATATTCGTACGTCCGTATTTATTTATTCATCAGTATTTATTGCTATCCGGCTCCGTTACTTGTCAGTATTTACATTTTTTACATAACGTTTTATTCAAACGTATCGTCTTATATCGCTTTTTCCTGATCTTTATGTTGATATCTTCTTTCTAGATGGATATTTTTTTTATCAGTACGTATGAACTGTCAAGGCGCTATACGGGCGCAGACCTGAGTGGCGTTGCCATCTTCAGTAGATGAGGACGCCAGCTGGCACTGACCGCTGGCACTCGGTGCGCTCTTGATGACGCCGGGCAGCTCCCACTTCATTTATAAACGCAGCTCGCGAGATGATAGAATTTTGCGACTCTGTGGCTCTTTTTTGGAACAAATGATTGCACGCCGCAGAAAATGAGTTGTGCGGGCACCGTAATGATCATCCATCTGGTGGCACCGGTGGAGAGGCCCCAGGCACTTGACATGACTTTGTCGTCTAGCCGTGGAGACTCGCAAACACCGCTTGCCATGTCGTTGATCATCTTGTCATGGCTCTGATGAATTTCTCACCGTATCCAGCACGTCGGAGGCGATTTAATGAAACAGATGCCAACCCCTAAAAGGGTGAAGGATGGGCGTGAATCCTCTGCCGTCTACCCGATTGAGCGGCGGGCACTTTTGGATTAACTGACCTCCCGGCTTGGATATTTTTTTACTGTGAAAGGCGCTATATGAAGACGGGGCCTAGGGAGATGAAATGGTGGGTCACGTTGGGAGTCAGGAGGGAGATGTGACAGTGCCACCTTCAGGGCCAAGTTGTGGCATCCTGGAAATCCTGGCTTGAAATAAAAATACTCCGGGCAACAAGGAAGCCCCTGGCACACCGCGGGGTGTTTGTGCCCAGGAGTTGTGGGGTTCTTTGGGCACCTCAGGGGTCTTTGGAGTTACTCTCATGGTGGGCTACAGGACGGCTGACCATTCTGCCCATGCCGGTCCTCTCCCTTCTGCCCACTTGTGACTTTGTGGTGCCCCTCGGTGGGCTGCGCTCTCGTGTAATACGATTCCTGCGGAGCCTCTGCCTCGGATAAATGGAACACTGATTGCGCCGCTTCTCCGGAGATGTTGCCCGCCCTGCTTGACAGCTTTACATGTTTGCTTTGTCTTGTCTTGACACAACATTTGCATGTTGGTTTAATCATAAATGCCAAGATGTTTTAATACTTGTGCTTTATATTCCTATAAATGTAGCAGCCGTGTGCAGATTTATGGTTTCTGCCCTGCACTTCCTCATTCCTGCTCCACGCTGGCCTCCTGCTGGCACCCCGGGCTGCTCCTGTTCTGATTTAGCTGTCTGCCAAGTGACCCGAAATCTCTCCATTCCTTCAAGTAATCGGGCGGACCCTTTATTCATTACTTTGGAGAAGCCCCCTTTGGCAGCAGCTTTTGGTAAGACTCCTGGATTTGGGCAGTTGATCCCATTTCTTCCTAGCAGTTCCTCTTGAGCTCCGTTAAGATTTGGTGGGACGCGTCTGTGAACGGCGGCCATTTTCAGGTCTCCCCACATGAGTTCTGTGCCACTCGAGGTCACTCAGGGACTTGTGCCAAAGACACTCCATTGTTGTCTTGTCACCCCAGTCAAAGGTGGCGTCCACTCTGAAGAAGGCTTACCTTATGGACCCCTCTGGATTTGGCTGCATTCATAATTCCCTCAGCTCTGACCAGTCTCCTCTCACCCTTGATATGCCAACACTGCCACGCTTCACTGGTGATGAGCAGTGCTTGGTCTTCAGCAGACATTGTGCCAAGCCAGAGAATCTTTTCCCTCAAACTCTCAGAGTCCTGATTGATGGAGTGCTGCTGAGATTGTTGTTCTGCCATCTCTGTAGAGGACCTCATTGAGTTCTGGGTCACCTCCCTGACCAAGGCCCTTCTTACCCGGGTACTCACTTTGGCCAGATGGCCCACTCTAGGGTTTAATGGTGTTCATCCTGACCTGCAGTGTGAACTGGGGGTCCTTCTATACACGTGGGCCTTTCTAAGTGAGACATCTGGAGAGAATTAAAGCAAACGGGAGGAAGCTGAGCACAGCGTGGGGCGCCACGGCAAAGGGTGCGAATATTTCTAGGAAGGAGGGATCTCGGTGTTTGATTGTAAAATTTAAATTTGCAAACCTTTCTGAAGACACGTTGTCACTTTGTCATTCTGGGTCACTGAGCGTAGATTGATGGGGTGAAGGAGACTCGCAGACCTCACTGATTTGATTCACAAACGAATCATTACCTGAGAACAAGTCTCGTGATTCTCATTCATTTCGTTTGCAAGTGAAGTCGCACAATTGTTATTCATTTGTGATTGAGTAACATTTCAATTATGATGAATTTTAATGAACCATTGTAAATATGACTGTCATCATCATGTTAAATATATAATGTACTAGCCGCCCCCCACAGCTCCGCCCGCGCAGTAGTGACGCAGGACAAACTTTAAAAATCAATAAACAAACGGGTATCAGTAGCTAAGCGGAGGCGAGGTGCGCTCCAACACGTGGCGACAGGTAGCGTGAGTGTGGAGGGCCCCGCCCACTTCCCCCTCCCCTCGGCCCACTGCATGTCTCTCTCTCGGATTAGCGCGAATAAATCGCTCCAATTTAGAAGAATTTATATTCTGAGAACAGAGAGGTTTCTGGGGGAGCCAACCTGGGAGAAAGCGACATAAAGCTGACCCTGCGAGAAGCCTGGTGAGCTGCGATGAACCCCTGCCAAGCTGACTGTCTGTCCCTGGGCCTCCTTAATTGACATTGCAAAGCGAACTGTAATGTCTGGAATTGAAAGGGCAGGTCCATCGCGATGAGAGGAATGTGAGGATTAAAACCCTCTCGCCAATGCCACATCAGGGCGACGGGAACAGAGGCTGGCATGGGAGTGAGGAGGGCCCCGCCCACTTCCTCGGCCCACTGCGTCGGATTTGCCTGAATACATTGGCGCCGTACACAAACTCTGATACTTAGTGTGATGAGAGAAGTCGCAAAATCAACCGGAATGTCCAAGCAAATTCTAGAAAAAAAACCGTGAAGTCGTTCTCTCAGGAAAAGCAGACAGACAGACGGACGTTGGGTCTTTATAGAGAGAGATTGTATACTGCATATAGTTAGTTAGTTGTAAAAGGCGCTATATAACAGACCGAAAATAATTTATGAATTATTAAATTATATATTCTCTGACTTGAAGTGGCCCCTCCAGGTTTGGCTCCTGCCTAATTCTGTGGCCTCTTGTGAACCTAAAGTTGGATGAAGCCAACCAGTGAATGGATGGATGGATGAGCAGAGTGTGTAGAAATGTGGAGGGAAGAAGCTGACACATCCGGGTGGTCTGAGCGGAGAAGGGCAGCTTAGTGAAATGAATGGAGTGACGAGGCCGGTCAAAGTACACTGGCTGGCCACGTCCCCAACAGTGGCACACTCTGCCCCTCATGCAGTTCAGTTTATTTTCGTATAGCGCCCCTCACTGACTCACAGCCCCATGACAAGTTCAGCCAGGCACTCCCCTCCTAATCGTATCGATGCTCTAAGAGTTTCTCTGGATTTATCCCGTTTCTGATATTCGAGTTGGGGGGGGGGGGGGGGGTTAAGTCGTTCAGGCAGCCGAATTTCACATAAAGACCTTCTTAGTAGAAAACCAAATGTCCCATTCGTGGTCAAGAACTTGACAGCAGCTGGCTACCCTGTCAGAGGTGGACCCTGCTAACCCCTCACTATTTTGGCTTTTTGCTGATCCTGGGTAGCAAGCCTCAAAAAAGAAAATAATCCAGTCTTTCCCCAACAGGCCTAAACCCAGCGAGTAGGGCTCACCACTGGCAGCCTAAACCCACAAAGAAGGGCTCACCCCTGGCAGCCTAAACCCACCGAGTAGGGCTCACCACTGGCAGCCTAAACCCACAAAGAAGGGCTCACCCCTGGCAGTCTAAACCCACCGAGTAGGGCTCACCCCTGGCAGCCTAAACCAACAAAGAAGGGCTCACCCCTGGCAGCCTAAACCCACAAAGAAGGGCTCACCCCTGGCAGCCTAAACTCACTGAGTAGGGCTCACCACTGGCAGCCTAAACCCACCAAGAAGGGCTCACCGCTGGCAGCCTAAACCCACCAAGAAGGGCTAACCACTGGCAGCCTAAACCCACAGAGTAGGCCTCACCACTGGCCGCCTCGTACCAAACTCGAGAGGTAGACGTCTGGCCTGCACAGGCCCAAAAATGGGGGAGAAAGGCATTTTAATTCACAAACATCAAAAGGGGAGAGGAAAAGAAGTAAAACGAACACAAAGAAAGTTCCTTTAATTTTCGAATATTTCTTGACACGTGTCACACATGTGCGTTGGAGGACCTCGTCACAGACTCAGTCGAGGTATGTCAGAAGGTGAGAGGGGCCACTGCCACAAACGCTGTCATCTCCTTCTTTTCCAACAGTGGCGAGGAGCCACCGGTGAAGACACTTACTTGACCCCGCCCCTTCCAGTCTAGCCGGCAGAAAATCCCAGGTGTCCCAGGAGGAGGAGGAGTCATCACTGGGCGGAGCGCCTCTCATTCACTTTAAGACCCCCTGGTGGAGGGGCCCACGCCCATGAGCTTTATTTTGTTTGCTTTCTGCTTCATTTTTTTTTTTCCACTGTCTCTGCACAATAAAAGGGACAACCGGGTGTGGACCACCCAGCCCGACACAGACAGGCAGACACAAGTTCAGTTCAGTTCCAGCACGCAGGTTTATTTGCGCTTTTGCTTCTTCCCCACAGCCCAGCCCTTTCCTGTCTCCATCTCTCTCTGTCGCCTCCACTCCTCTCCCAACAAGTGCTCCAGGTGCTCCCAGCTCTTCCTCCGGGTGTGGCAGAAGTGCAGCAACCGAGGGCTTAGCCATTGTCCAGACGCCCCCTGGTGGAGGGGTAGTTTCTAAGCTCCAAACCCGTGGTTCTGCTGTGAGCCAGGAGGTTGCCCTCTCATATTTCGGGGGCGGTATTGCCCTGAGAATGCCCTCTGCCCCAAACCTTCCCTTATTGGGGCGTCCACCACAACGGTTGGTGTCCCAAAATTTGCTGGCTGCATCCTGAGCTGTCATTCCCACGCTCGGCCACACGGGATTCATAGCAATTCCAGAAGCAAAAAAAGAAAAATCAATGACACCAAATGGGTGAAGGCAAACAAAGCAAGGAGTCAAAACAGCAAACGGGAAAGACCTGGCCCCAGATTAACAGGTGGGCTTACCGTCCCACCCAGAGTTGGCTCCCAGTCCCCCTTAAATTGGATTAAGCAGAATCAGTGAATGAATGGATGGGCAGAGTTAACAATCATAATCATAGTATGTTTCATTTATATAGCGCCTTACCCATGCTTACGGTGGTCCGAGTGGGCACATTGGGCTTGTTGAACTAAACACCCAGCGATGAGGTCGGCCAGCTTTGTTTTTTTGGGTAATACTTAATTGCCACACGTCCCATGCCCAGCTGATGCCACACAGATGCGTTGGGCTCTGTGCCCATGCTGTGATTCTTGATGGGGGTGGGTGAGGCCCCAAAGCAGTGCTTCTTAACCTTATTTTGAGTCACGGACCCCTTTAAGAATCTGATGAAAGCTATGGACCCCCTTCACTAGAAATACAACTTGTACTTTATTTATCGAGAGTCGATTGTCTCCTCCAGTATTATTAAACTTTAAAGTCAACAATCTAAAATAAACCCTCCAAAAAGTAACGGCCCCTCGTCATAATTCTGAAATACGAACCTCTTGTGCAAATTCAAACTGATCTTCTGCTCCATTACGACTACTACAGGACTACAACATCCACTGGGCTGTACAGTGAAGAGACCCTCACGGACCCCCTAGGGGACGGACCTCAGGTTAAGGACCCCTGCTCTAAAGGGTTAAACGCGCACACAGTCGTAAATGAGCACCAGTGTGCCCGCCACAGTCCGTTCTTATCCATTTCTCTTTTCCCCAAAGCCCCCCGGAGCTTCCTTCACCTTCCATCTCAACAGAACAGCTAATGTCAGGCAAAGGGGAAGCAGGAGTTTTAGATTAGCCTCCCGCGCCGCATTTGGGGAGCAGTCGGCCAAACACCGGCAGGGCCCTGAGAGACGCCTTCTGGCTGAAATAAATTGAGAGCGACGGGCTGGGCGGCACCCCTCCTTTACGCTTTCAACGGGGCGCCCACTGTGAGAAGAAGAGCTGCTGCTGCTTTCATAGAACTGCATGTCTCTTTGGTGGAGTCGTGGCGTTCTCTGCACTTTGAGACCCATTAACGTGACTCGCGTGTTTAGCTGACATGATGGTGGCACACTGCTGAGGCTCTGGGGTCCTGCCTGAAGCTGGCATGTCCTCCCCACATCCCTAAAGGTGTCTGTGCGAGGGGACCCCGTGATGGACTGGCACCCCATCCAAGCCTGGTTCTTGCCATGCACCCTGCGATCAGATTAAGAACCTTCTGTTACTGTAGGGGGCTCTGAGCGCCCCCTGTCTGTCAGCCGACACGCGGCTCCGTTTATTTGACAAATCAGTTCTCAAAATAAAAAAGGTTTGGGGCAGCCACCCGTATGTTGTTCCTGGCTGCGGTGGATAACTGAAAGGTCCACAACTTAACTGGCACAAAGATGGCGGCTTTAAGGGAGACCAGCAGACGTGATGTCATCACTGGGGCCGGAAATGATGCCATTGGGCCCGGGACTGGAAGTGATGTCGTTAGGACCAAAAGTGACGTCATCGGTGGGCCCGGAACCGGAAATGACATCATCGGGGCCAGGTGTGATTTCCCATAACTGGTCTGCAGAGAAGTGAGATGAAGAGTCAGTGCAGTGCGCCACCTCCTGGTCTGGTGTGGTGTTGTGTGACACCACACAGCAGCATTCCGCAGATCACTTGGGCTCCGTCCCCACCTCCTCCATCAGTGTCGTTGACATCTTTAGGTAGCGGTGACATCGTGAAGATTCACTTATTTGAATACAGCGAGCGCACTTTGGCATCACCGGCACCTTCACCGCCCGTTCACTGTGAACTCTCGGAGGGAGAAGACATTCGACTGTGTTCTCAAACGTATAGCGCCTTTCATGACGATAACTGCACAGGGCACCACACTCAGTGGCTGGAGAGATGAAGGAAGCCTCGGGGTCTGCCGTGTCACGTAAAGAAAGCAAGTGGCCTGCTAACAGTTGGTGTGACGGCTGTGGGGATGTCTGCTGTTAGCGCTTAACCGATACGAGGGGGGCTGCAGGCGGCCTTCATCGATAGCAATAAAGTCGTGAGCTCCGTCTGCCCGTCCGTCTGTTTGTCTGCTAATCAAGCGAAGAGAGCTAAGCAGGATTTTACAGGTGCCTTGCCGTTCGTTCATTCATTCATTTTCTATTGTTTACCATGGGGGCAACAGTCTCGACAGTGAGGCCCACGTGCCCCCCTTCCCCAAGTCACGCTGTGGGGTCCAAAGGTGTCCCCAGGCCAGCCGGAGGTATAACACTGGAAGCCAGTTGTGTACACCGTCATTCGCTCAATTTTGGGTTTTTTTATGAGTGACGATGTCATTTCTGTTTGACTTCAGATTGTCGTTTCCGTCATACATTCGACGCCCCTGGCGACGCCATTTTCAATCCCACCACGTGACCAGAAAATCTTGGCGGTGCTCGGCTTCATTTTCCAGTCAGACTCTGTGTTTGGGCCTTTCACGTTTGGTTGCTCTTTATTACGTTACGGCCAGGATTTGCTTATTTTCTTTTTTGTTGTTATCTGTTTGTATGTAATGTTTGTTAATATTTTTTAATTTAAGTATTGTTTCACTATTCTGTATTATGTTTAGGCCATTGTGCTCTGTGGGTGGAGCCCTCCGGGGGCGGGGTCGCAGTGACATCACCGCTTAGGTCCGCCCCCAGCCTTTATATTTCACAGGTTCATTGACTGCCAGCAGCAGAGGCCTTTGTGACTGCTGGGTTGACTTTTCTAGTCATTGTGGATATTTGATTGTTTTTGGATTATAATTTTCTTTGGAGCTTACAAATCTTATCAGAATTCTGGCCCATCATAATCATCATCACCTTCTTCTTCGTCTGTAGCTATTCCCATTTTTATATGAGGTTTGCCTTTTTTTGATTAGATGTTTTGGTGTGATTTTTATGCCCAGATGCCTTTCCTGATGCCCACCCTCCCCATTTAACCAGGATTGGCACCTCCTCTAAAATGGAGGCTGGGTTACTGCCGTCCCATAATACAGGATAACATTTAAAATGTTAAAATCTTGTGAGAGACCGATTTTATCAAAGCCAATCAATTTTGCATACTAAGAATTCTATAAATACAATCATGTGAAAAAGTCAGTACACCCCGTGGTCGAGTGCATCTGAACAGGCGCACATCAGAGGTTTGCATTTCGAAGATCGTTTCCATGGGGTGCTCTTACTTTTTCACACGACACGGCACAGGTTGGGGTCCTATTCACAAAACACACTTCATATGATTTACAGGAATGTCTCCACCTGTCCGCCATCACGTTCAGCACATGGACCATAAGTGGCACATAAACTGTCCACAAAAATTGAATATAAGTACATACATAGCAGTACCATGATTGTGAACATCATTTTGACTCACCCTGTGTATATTTATATTTGTTTATATGATTTATGACCCCAGGTGGACCACCACAACAGACAAGAAAAAGAGAGAGTGACCACATTTACTTTGTATCTTATAGATAATACACCCGAAATAATAAACAGAATGTTCATCTTGTGCCCGTGTGCTTACTGCCAGGTGGCTCTCGGTCTTACTATGGTGAGGGTCTCCGGCCTGGCTTGGTCTTTGCTCCTCCTCCTCCTCCTCCATGGATGAAGAATGGCAGAGAGAGAGAGGCGGAGCTTCTTTGTCTTGCTCCACCTTCCTAGACGTGCCTGCTGGACCAATAGGATACGCCGACTCCCACCGTCCTGCTGATCCCATTCCGTGTCATCGCTCATCCGCGGCTCCTCCCCTGGCTGTTTTTTTTTTTTTTGCTCTTGTCTGTGTATACAAGCGGCCGGTGTTGTGTCCTGTGTGGCTTTTGGGTGGTCCTCCAAGAGGTGGGGTCACCTGCCAGGAGCCCCCCTCCGCAGTTCCTGGTGGTTCATTGGCGAGTTGGCGCGTTGATTTTCTAGCCCTCGTTGCTGTGTGTTTCGACATCGGGACTGCGTGCATTTGTTCGCCTTTTGTTTTTTAGACAAACTCCATTGTGCCTTTTGTACTCTGCTGATCGTCTGTGGAGATGAAGCTTTGTATTTTTACAGCACTTACAGCCCCTCTGATGGGCACTTTTGGAACTTATACAGGGATATATTTGTGTGTTTTGGGACTCGTCGTCCCCCATTCATGTCACCGCCTGTATCCCCCCCAGGCTAGTTGGCCTGCCTGTTCAACTATTTCAGTCTGATAAAAGGAGTGACTTAAATATAAAATAAAAGAATGAAAGACAATTTTTACAAATAAATACAATCCACAAATGTTTCCTGTTCGATAGGATCTTTTTTTTTTCCCCTCCACTAGAGAATTAAATATGAAATACGAAAACGTGACTGTGAAAGTGAGGTGGCACAGCGGTGCCCCTAAGTGCCAATGCCACGTGGCTCAAACCATTTTGGGTTCAACTCCCACCCAGGGGTGTCATTCATGTGAAGTTTGCTTGTTGCCCCAAAAGGCATTAACTGTCCTTTCTAAATTATGCCCGCTGTTGGTGTGTGGACCCTTCACTAGCTTGGTGCCCTGAGTTGAACCCGAGGCCGCTGGCCATGTGTTACGCCCCTGAATTGCATTGTTATGTTAAACTGGGGGAGCCTGCCACAGTCAGTAACGAAAGAAAAGACGCACACCTCGTGACTTCCCGTCTAGCGTGTGTGCTTTCCACACAGAGAAACAGTGGCACAGGCCACCGTGTCCTCGTCACCTGTCACCGTCGGACAGCAGGAGCAGCTGGTGTTGGGGGAGGCGCATTTGTCTTTATGTACTTAACTAGCCGTGAAGCGGATTTGCAAAGTTTACAGGAGTTGCATCGTCTGAGCGCTTGATCTTCATTTCTGGGCCGGCGTGTGGACTGGTAGCGCCAGTGCGGGTGGGCAGGCGATATATTTATGGCGCTCTTAATGAGACTTTACGCGTCCGGATCAGTGACACCTGCTGTGTAATATCCTAACACCTCCGGTGGGACACTTTAAACCTCCGCCTTGCATCTGTTTGAGGCCCACGGGGGACATTCTTTATCCTTTTATGGCCAGGCTCAGTCAGCCACTCAAATGATTTTTCCAAAGCCCCTCTGTAAATATTTTTTTCCTTGTGCACAGTTTTAAAGAAATACGGTTTGAGTAATGGCGCCTCTGTGACAGGCAGTGTGGCCCCCTGGTGGCTAATGATTGGACTGCCGCCTCCGGGAATGACGCGGCTTCAGCAGTCAGAGGTCAGTAGTGGGAACGACACAACAGAAAGAGCAGGGGCATAACAGACAGCCTGGCACAGCCGAGGGCACCAGAACTAAGCGTCCTAAAACACCAGCCATCTGTCTGTCTGTCTGGGTCCTCCGAGCAATCTGATTGGTCAGAGGTGGGAATGTTGACACGATAGTTGATGCATATTCCCGATTGTGACAAGTTTTTATTTTATTTTTACAAAAAACAGTTAAAATGGGGCATTTCAGTGACAGCAAAGTGAAAAAGAGACGTTGGGTGGCCAAATACTAACGGGGCGCAACCAAAGACGAGAAATACTCACAAGAATATGAATAACATTTTCACAGCAGGTAATGGGGGGGTGGGGGGCCACTGGGGGCCGTCAGGAGCCTCGAAATGACAGAATCTGAAAAGAGGCCTTTACAGGGACACCGTCGAGAGAGGAAGTGCCAGGCAAGAGGGGCTGAGACGAGGACCCCAAAAAAGGGCACGGGATGAACTTCGAGGGTACAAGTGGGGCGAGAGACATCAAGTGCCAGAGACAGATAAGCAGAACTACTCAAAAAAATGAACACGTCTGGGCCTAACATCCCTCTGTCTACCTGTCTGTCTGTCTAGTAATCTATTATATAGCGCCTTTCACATCTGCCTGCCTGTCTGTGTGCCATTCAGTCTATTTATCAATCTATCATATAGTGCCTTTCACTCTGTCTGTCTATCTATCTTTCTATTATATAGCGCCTTTCACATCTGCCTGCCTGTCTATTTGAGTTGTAGATTTTCCACAAATCTTGGCTTTCACTATCAGAGTTGCTCCGTGTGACTGTAACGTTGGCAGCTCTCAGTGTTGTGCCAGAGCACAGATGCCAGGACTAAAGCTGGCGGTAACACCTTATTCACTTGTCTGTCTGTAGCGAGACCCTAACCAACATAACACTTACAGAGCATCAGTGCAGTGTTTCTTCATCTTGGCAGTGTGACGTCACTTTGCGGTGGTCCAGGGTGGCCTAACGGAGACCCGTTTCTTCTGATTTCGTTTCAGGCCCGTGAATCCTCCACATTTAGGGGTGATTTTGCCGTCCTGTCGATCAGCTGCCCTGCACAGACGCGAGTAGTTGATCTGCTGATGTTTCAGAAGTTTCTAGAAGACCCAAAGAGGCCGTTGTGAAGGTCTTGTTATATTTTCAGGGTACCTGAACTAAAGTGATGCCAGTTTCAGTCGTCCTGTCTCTGCTCTGCTAACTTTAGGAGGGTAGACTGGGCTGAGTGTGCAGACAGTTGAGGAGCAGCAGGCAGGCCGTTGAAATGTTTCACTTGCAGTGCAGGTCGGCCTGTCGCTGGACTTGGCAGCTGTGTGTGTTGGCGTGGCGCCCAAGAGAAGCAGCGAGAATCATCGGGGTGCCAACTCAGCTGCTCTCTTTAATTGTCTAGAAACAAAAAGCAAAAGGGCGCTGACCCCAAAACGGGCCCACGCAGAGTTCTCAGTGTCATGGCAGTCCTGGTCACCTTCCAGAGTCATCCCTTTTGCTTATGGAGGTGTAGAGAAGATCCCATTAGTGGCAGCGTCCCCTGTTGTCCCAGAGTGGTGTCACTTAAGTCAGATGAGACCCCCAGTCGCGCCTACTGAACGTGACGTCGAGAATTTCAAGAATCCTCTGCGGTGGGTGAATAAGGAGCTGAAAAAGTCACCTCAAGCAGGAACTTTTCTCAGGAGCTCGGGGACGTTTGTGACGTTTCCACCGCAGGGCCACTTCTTGAGCTCCTAATCCAGGGGGCGTGTCTATCCGTTCAACCAGGAAGTGTCGTGGGTGGGGCTCAGGTGGTGAATCGTGCTGATTGGTTGACCACAAGCCCTGGTGCCATCTTACAAATGAGTTAGCAGTTGTGACTTTGAAGACGATGCCCCACAGTTGGCATCACATCACCCCCTCATAGCCGCCTCGCCACACACTGCATTGAGGCAGAAATCCCCTCCAGTGAAGCTGCGATTGCTTTGAAGCAATAAGGTGGTGGTGGTGGGCCACCCATGAAGCCCACCTCAGTTCATGTGGCATGTGCCGCTGGCACGTGCCACGCGGTGACAGCATCAGTCACAGAAGGGCTCCGTCACGTCCCCTTTCTTAGCTGGTGGTTTGTCGTCCTACGCCGCGCCCCCCCATCCCGATGTGAGGAGTACCACAGCGCCACCTCCCTCCGTTTGGGGGATTCAGAGGGTCCGGCGATTCTGATCTGACGCTCTGTCCTCCATCATTTTACACCGCGTCAGAACGACTCGTACTTAATATCCCACATAAAGAAGGAACGCAGCAATTATGGAAGTAGCTATCGCTTCATCAGATAGATTCTCTGTCAGATCGGCCGCTGCCGGCTTTGATAAACGGGCCTCATTGGCGAGCGATAAATAAAGGCCCACCGCCGCCCCAAGACAAATGTTTTTTAATCTTCTAATGCGTTCATTTATCCTTTGCTTTAACCTTAGCCCTAAATTAAGCCAGTTGCAAAATGGAACTTCGTTTAGAATGGCCATCAGTCGTGTGTGATGGATACGTGGGAGCGCCGCGCAGGGAGGGCTGTAACTGGGAGACATGAAGGGGGTGGAGGGTGGGCTCTCTTCAGACTCCAACCGTAAAGGACCTCTGGGGGGGGGGGTACTGGGTGACTGCGTTTGGCCTCCTGCCCAGTGTGGGGTGCCAGCACATACAGAGAAGAGATCAACACTGAGACCCTTTAGCCAATGAACTATTCAAGAGAGGTGAGACGGGGGCTGCTCTTTATTTCTTTGGCCAAGTCTATTATATAGCGCCTTTCATTTTTCTTATCTATATATCTGTCTCATTAGCTTCTAAAGCATCTTCTGGAGTTGCCCGTGAGCCCCAACTCTGCCCCAACCATCAGGACGAATCTTTTCAGGGAGCTCCTTGTATGAAGTGAATTTGGACCGGACCAGGAGGCCTGGTCAGCAGGTGGCGCTGCTTCATCAAAGTGCTGGCGTGTGGCCTTAAAGAGATCAATTGTGTCATGAAAAGCAAGTAGGGGTGTGGGACCCCCCAAAAATGTGTTGAGAAGAAGGCCAGAAGACGCTCACCTTAACTCAGTCAAGACCCCGAATTCGACCTGCTGGCCTCCGCTGCTCCACATGAAGGAAAGACAACATGAAACGTCCGCTGAGCGATCAGAAAGCGAGGAAGACCGTCAACCCCTGGTAAGCGAACAAAAAAGAATCAAAGATGAAACGAGCAAAAACAGAATATTTGGAAAAAATGCTCGACAGAAAAAAGGCAAAAGGGTCTCGCCGGAAAATGCAGCCCCCAGCAAACGGGTCCCGATGCCCAATCCGTTGGCAGAGAAACGGGCGAGAATTTCACAACCAGCAGTAAAAGCAAACAGATACAGCGGTGCTGACAGAACAAATGACTTTGTGGGGGTCCGGTGTGGCTCAGAGTCACACCGCTGAAGTGGGGGGCCGGGGGGGGCACTGATTTGTTTTGTTTTGTTTTTTTTTGTGTGGGGACCCCAGGAATGCGCCCAGCCTGGGCCCAACTTGCACCCCTCACCCACAGAGACACAAATTCACAGCAAATCAGATAAATACCTGGGCCCTCCCGTCCCCCCACAGCGATATTAAATACTAACACAAGAATAAACACTAAAGACCCCGGTCCATGAAATGCAGTGGTAGGGGACGATCCTGGGAACAGAACAGCTCTGTGGAAGTAACGAATCAGACGGTCCTGCCGGTAGTCCAGGTGTGCTGAGGGGTCTGGGGGGCAGGATGGCCAGTCCAGCGCTAACTCACACGACGGGCCGCCACGAGAGGGTCCACAGGTGGGACTGCAGACGGGACCAGAGGGCGAACACAAACAGCAGGGGCCTCTCTTGCTGCTTTTAAAGTTCCCACCTGCCCTTCTTGTCCCCAGCAGCATTACAGATGTCCAGTGTGGTCAGCTGGGAAATGGAGTCCATGAATCTGTGACGCTGCCATGACGTCCTGCTTCTGAGCCTTAAACAGCCGCGGGGGAGGGGGAGGGCTCAGGAGCGGTTATGTCAGAGTGGCTCCACCTCCTTGGGCTCCACCCATAATGAGCAAAGAGACTTAAGTAAACTTAAAGAGACAGTAAATAATAAACACAGCAACACGTCTCAATGCGTACCAGTTTGGGGTTTGACGTTTGGGTGGTCCAAGACGCTCCGCTGTTTTATTCTGAATTATTATTGTACTGGTTGGCCCAGTCCGCCATAAACTGTAGACTGTTAGTCTAGCGGTGGACTCCGAGTGCAGAAGTGGAGCTGTGGTCCGCCACTTACGGGGTCGCTCGGGATGCACTTGCTCATGTCTGACTTTCTTATGTATGCCAACTCCTAGGTGTTTGTCACGTGGACTGGTAACATGCTGTGCGTTTGTCATTCCAACAGGTGGTGCTTACAACCAACCCCACAACTTAATAAATGAAAGTTTAAATAGAAGAAAAAAGTGATAGGAAATTAAAGTGGAGTGCTGATCCCCCCTGGAGTGTATTGGTGGTCTCGGGAGGCCAGCACGCTGTCTTTGTAGCTGTTAACATATTGACTGCCACTTTGAAAATTGGTAAATACACCAAATCAGGTACATAATATTCTAATTAATATTCACTTAATATTCTGAGCAAATCTATTTTCTTTTGAAACTTTCTGTTTGAGTCACCCGTAGTTGGCACCATTTGTTGTGCCCGGCGGCTGTGTGGTCGTACAAGTCCAGTCTTGTGAATGTCGCAGTTTCCATTTGAACTTCGTTGTGGTGAGATGCCAATCGCTGAGAGAGACTCCAGTGCTTGTGTGTATGAATTATGAATTATGAATTAATCAGAAACTTGCAGTGAAATCTCCTGCTCGGTGACGGGAGTCTGATTTTACATTCCTATGATTTTTCTTTTGGGAGCGGAAGGTGACGCGGTAACAAAGCGGAGTGGGCTCACCAGGGTCAGAGCCAGCCAGACACGTGAGACGGGAATCAGAAAGTAAATCGAAACACCGAGAAGCGGACGTTGAGTCTTTAGTTTTATCCAAACATGGATATCAAGATGGTGCGTAACGTGACCTTTTATAGGGTCGGCCAATGACGTCAGGCCCACCTGCTTCCGAGGACTTCTGGGAGGTCGCCTTGGCAACGCTCAATGCAAAAAAATTTTTTTACAAATCACCAATATGGCGTCGGCTGTCAAAATTCAAACTGGCTTGGCAATAAGAAGTGAAATGACATCTGATAGTCGGGACAAAGTCAATGTTTGACTTCTACTCCTTAACCTCTGAGGCCTCATAACGGCCACCAGGGAGTCCCAAAAAATGAATAAACAACGCCCTCGATGTTCTCTTTACGTGTGTTCGCCCTGATTCTGCTCGTATTTGGTGCCGCCGCCCCGAAGATGGTTTACCAGCCGGCCGTTGGTGGTGCCCGCTTATCGATCACCTGCTGTTTAGCACATTAGTGTTTTTCCAAGTCAGACTCATTTCTTCTAATTCTACATTTGCCTCATGAAATGGCATCCTGAACTTTAGAGGTTTCTGTACATTTCAGAAAATCTCTCGCCACGATAGCTCAGCACTAAACGCTACGCGACACTTGCAGACGTTGCTGCTGCCCAAGCGGTGTACTGGCGCGAGTAAATCTGGCGGATGCTCCAGATGCTGTTGCAAAGGTGCGAAGATCAAAATAAAAAGACAGCCCAGCGACACAGAAGATGGCATGCAAGACCCTTAAACGTCATCACGATGGGGATATGTGACGCTTGTATTGTTTATTTGAGAAATGAATGAAGAGAAGCACCACAGATACTTTAGTACGCCAGCACTGAAGTCTGATGATTTGCTCCACCACATTGAACCGTTCATCAGACACTGAAGCTCGCGCGCTGATCCTGCCGTCACACTGCGTTATCTTCCGAGTCCAATCCCCACTCTTTTTTTCTCGGACAATTTCCGCTTTGCACGGACGTATCTTTGCTTCCATTTTGCCTCGCACGTTTCCACATCCACTTTCAGAGAGCTGCCCACTTGATGCCAGCTGCTGTTCTGACAGGCATGTTTGTCACAATGGAGAATGCTGGACATCACGCACCACAACTTGAACACACACACACACACACATGCCACCCAAATTTTTGCTGGTACTGCAACTCGCACACAGGCCACGTTACTATCTGACGACGCATCACAAGAGCGCTGGGAATCGCGTGGCAGCCACGATGCGTTCTGAGCGTCAAGTCTGTCCTGGCAGCCCTTAGTCTTTCCACACAACATGATGTGGTCACCTCTCAGAAGACCAAATCACAGTAAACTTTCCGTGGCACTTGGTTGGTTGACTTTTGTATTTACGTGAGAATTCACACAAACGCATCCGTACCACCAGAAGAATGGCACCAGGAATGCGAGATAAAATGATAATTTAAGGAGCCCTGTTGTCACAAACATGCATCAGTAACACGGAAAGCATAAGCCAATACTCGACGACTAAACTGACTTATACAAGTGGACGCGTTCCTTCTGCGTGCCTCATACCCTCCATTGTCAAGTGCCAGGGTGGGCCTGCTGTTTTTTTTAAATTGAACAGATTTGTGTGGCCACGTCCAGGATTTGCAGCACATTTGGGAAGAAACGACTCCGGCTTGAAAAAACCCAGCGCTGCCCTTCAGTGGAGTTTGTTGTTTATGCACCATTCCTGCTCTCTTTTTGGTTCTTGAGCGACTGCAGACCACTGGACTCCCTCTTTCCTTCTTTTTTATCATTTATGAATTTTTTCCTGATTCCATTTTCCTTCATTAAGTTATTGTCAGCCTGACTGTTGTCTCAGTTACGCGTTTATTGTTGAGATTCTCAACCGCAGCAGTAAAGGTTAGGATGCACCATCTGTTGGAATGAGAGATGCAGTCCATTTTATAACCGCACGCCATTCTAACACTGCAGGCGTGAACGATGAACACGCCCGAGAGGGCGGGGCAGCCGCACCCACATTGGAGAGAAGGCTGGATGAGAAACTGGATACGGTGCTTGTGCACACTTGTAGGTATACACATGACTCGCATGGTAAGATTTGTTTTACATGTGAATGATTACATAAATCTCTCTAATATAAAAAACAAACTTGCAACGAGACGAGATGAGACTTTTTGAAGAGAGACACTTTCACTTCCTGCGAGACGGTCAAGTCACGTCATGCTTACAACCTTCAGGCGCACGTCCCGTGATGCACATACAGGGCAGGTTAGAGATAACGGAAGTAGAATTATTTGAAAGTCTCAAAAAAAATGAGAGTAAAGAACACAAAAAAAAAAAAACGGAAAATAACGGAGCAGCGAAAAGAGATGAAATATTCGGGTGCTGTACAGGCTTTTTAAAGGTTCAACGTGCCGCGCGAGATGCGGATCATGTGACATGGCAGCAGCAGCAGCAGCAGCAGCAGCAGCAGCTGTCATTTGTGTCCCATTGTGCCAGCGTTTAAGAGGGGGTGTCAGAGGAGCGACTGCGTCTCCTTGGGGTGCGTTCAGCCCCCTCTTCACTATGCCAGCGGGGTTGGCGAGCGAAGCCCCCCCACATCTTCATTAAATTAAGTAACACGTTCAAGTAGAATTGAATTCCCAATACACAATAGTTTGTGTAAATGACGCTTTATTGTAACTTTTGCTCTTTCTGGAAGTTTTCTTTGAACTCTTTAGTCTTCATAACACGGCCGGTTTTTCTTCCGGTGGCTCTGAGGCCAGGGGTCTCTGCCACAGACTGGAGGGTTGCGGGTTTGAATCTCGTAAAACACTGGGATTCGCTTTGCTGCCAAAGACAACTCCTGTTGTGCCTTTTGTGCTCTCCGGAGCTTCACCGTTGAAGGACGTTTTTGTAATAAATATTTTAATTTATTAAGAGTCCTCATCTTGCCTTAATGTCAAAGAGGAGACCCGACTGAAGTGTTTAAAATGATGAAGGGATTGAGGCGAGTGGATTGAGACGGCGACTTTAAAACGAGTTCATCGAGAACACGAGGACACAGCTGGAAACTTGTGAAGGGTGAATGTCACACAAACATTAGGAAGTTTTTCTTGACTCAGAGAACTGCAGACACGTGGAATAAGTGACCACATAGTGTGGTGGACAGCAGGACTTTAAGGGTCTTCATAACTCGACTTGATGTTATTTTGGAGGAATTAAGTGGACAGGACTGGCGAGCTTTGTGGGGCTGATTGGCCCGTCCTTGTGTCCTCGTCCCAACGGTTCTCATGTCTATGAGCTGCAGGTTGACAGACCCCCTCTACTTTGGGGTCTTTACGTTGAGGTTCTCTCAGGTTCGCGGTGCCCCCATGTCACTCGTATTTTTTCTTTTGTACACGTTTGGTTTCTCTGCCTTTGGCGCTGAGGTGTTGTCTCTCGCTTTCTTTTCTTTGTTGTGATTGGTTTGCTTTAAGCTTTGTTTCTTTTTGCTCCGCCCTCTTTGTCTTTTGTGATTCTATGGATAATAAATCTTCAAAGGGACTTGCCTTGTTTTATGCTCTTCCTCTTCTCCATCCCTCTGTGGACATTTTGAACTTTGGTTATTTCTAAAGTCCGAGTCCCATGTATGAATTTGGGGCGAGGCCGCCAGGGGTGAGGTTTGGCCTTCTGTGTGAGATTGTGGGCGGCTGCTCCCCTATTTGTGTTTGGAGGTGAAAGGATTTCCTGTGTCTTCCTGGCGACCTTACGGAGGACACACATTCGGTTCAATTCCATTTATTTTTGTGTTAGTGAGTGCAGACACAGAGTGCTGTGACGACTTCTCAGGTGTCAAATATACAAATAACTGAACACAGAATTAGCACACGTAAAGACGCGGGCACACAGTCACCTACACTGGAGGTCTCCCTCTGGACGTTTCCCACTGAGTGTCACTTTCTTTTCTCAAGTGGTTTTGATTTTTGTTTTTGTTTTTTTAGTACAAGCCAGGGAGCTGGTGGTGGGTTCAGTGCCACGTCTCTCTCTCTGACATATTAAACATTCTGTGCCGACAAACCCCCATTCACAACAAAGGCAATGGCTCTGGCGCAGTTTTTCACTCAATGAGGTCTTCAACAAAACATGTTTATAATAAAAGGCTAACTAATTATTGGGATAAATGTGGAGCATTACTGCCATCTAGTGGGGAAAGCAGCTGAGCAAAACAATGAAGGAGTCGCCTCTGTGTCAATGGGCTCAACTGGCACCCTAAGAAGTTAAGAGACCAAAGTAAACGGGCGCAGCAGCGTACGTCGATAATGCAGACTTTAACAAAGGAAGAAGAGCCTGAGATCAGGAGGGTCCGAGGTTATGAAGGGCAGCTGACTGAAGGGGGGGGGGCCCCCCCCTATCTAGATCTACTAGGAGGAGGTCTCACCAGGATCAGCACCAGGGGGCTCCAGATGGCAGCGTCAGCCACCGAAGGCTCCTTCTGCTCTGCCCTCCTCCGAGTTTGGAGTTTAGGGTGGAGGGAGAGGCAGGGGTTCAAATGGCAGGAGGAGGAAGGGGCCTAATGGAGGTGTAAAGGCACAATGTGATAGATAGATAGATGGGTAATGTGGAATACCAGGGCTCTCCAACCCTGACACAGCACACGTTTCTTTTTTCCACGTGATGACGCACTTTCTTCACTCCCCACAAGAGCACAGTATCCTCAACACCAAAGCACAGTCCTCACAGGCTTCATCCTTCTTCCTCCCGACTCCGGCCCTCCGAATGGAGTAAGGCGGCTCCTTTCATTCAGCTCCTAGGAGTGCTCCAGGTGGCTCATCAGCGTTAGGTCCCACTCCCAGGTGTGGTGGAAGTCCACTGTAGGTATCTGCGGCTTCTTCTAGCACCCCCCATGGAACCCAACAGGGCTGTGCCGAACTCCAACTCCCAGCATGCAAGCCACCGAGGAGGGCTTGCGTCCCATGGGAGGTAGCGCCTCACAGATGCTCTCTCCCCAAGTCCTTCCATCCAGCTGGTGTCCTGGTCTGGTAATGGCCGTGACCACCCGTCACAACAGACAGACAGACAGATTAATTGATTGAATTTGGTATAGCAGGCAGTCCAATGGGGAGCCATGTAAGTCCTTGGCGTGGCGTGGCGGGCATGTCACCTGGTAGGGGCGCATGATGATGTCAAACGTGCAGATCCCGCCGTGGGTTTGTGTTTACTGAGCGGATTCTCAACATCGACTTTCACCAAACTCCTTTAGGCCTCAATTTACTTTCAACGAATATTCTGTTGGACTTTTTCATTTTGACGCTCTGTGCTTTTTAATCTTGCGGTTCTTTTCTACTTTTGGCTCTGTGGCCTGCCGTCTATCCATTATTGTGGGTTTGGGTTTCTGATTTTATTCTTTAATTTGTTTTTCCTCGTATTTCTGAGATCAGACACTCGTCTCAGTTGTAGTGGGCTACGTAACAGTAGGCATTTCTTTTGTGTTTTGTGCTGAGTCACGTGTTGTTCACATCGTCCCGTTTACTGTCGCGTGTGTGTGTGTGTAAATGTTGTCCCCGGAAAACAAACAGGGAAGGACGATGCAGGGAGACAAAGACCCCGAGACTGGAATTTCCCGTTACCACCAGTTACATCAGGAATACTTGATATTTAAACGAGAGGAGGGAAGAACCAAAAGCGGAGCAAGGAGATCGAGAGGAGCAAGGAGTCGTTTTTCACATTCGTTTCCCAAATCATCACTCACATTCAGTGCACGACTTTACCGTTTGCGTTTTCATTATCCGGAGCGTCATCACGACAGCCAGTGTGGAGAGACCCCTGGGTTTGGACTTCATTCAGCTGAGGACTCGCATGGTGAGATATCATCCATCCATCCATTATCCAACCCGCTGAATCCGAACACAGGGTCACGGGGGTCTGCTGGAGCCAATCCCAGCCAACACAGGGCACAAGGCAGGAACCAATCCTGGGCAGGGTGCCAACCCACCGCAGGACACACACAAACACACACACACACACACCAAGCACACACTAGGGCCAAATTAGAATCGCCAATCCACCTAACCTGCATGTCTTTGGACTGTGGGAGGAAACCCACGCAGACACGGGGAGAACATGCAAACTCCACACAGGGAGGACCCGGGAAGCGAACCCTTAAGGGTCTCCTAACTGCAAGGCAGCACGCTACCCACTGCGCCACCGTGCCGCCCGTGAGATATCATATCAGCCACAATTCGTTTAATTCAGGACCTGAATAACTCTGGACTCACACAGCACACCACATCCACTCCACATGCCGTTGGTGTGTGTTTCGTGTTCTGTGTCTGTTCATTTATCGTTTAGGCGCAAGGGTGGGCTTTGTATTTTTTTTTATTACTGTATATTCCTGTGCTCGTACTAAATAGGATATATGTATGTAAATCTATATAAATATATAAAAGCCAAATGCCACTGACTCACTCAACACGAATCTCCCAAACCACAAGGACTTGGGACTTGACATTTGGAAGGCAGGTGACCCTCGGCCCATAGGTGCTCACTAAGAAACGGTTTGAAAAAGTTCGTGGTCCAAGCGCGTTCTTGTCTGTATGTCTGTCCGCTTTTCACAAGAGAATTACTTAACGAATTTAGCTCGGGTTGTTTTCTATAATTTTTTTGAACTTTCCGGTTGATTTTGCGACTTCTCTCATCGTGCTGAGTACCAGAGCTCGCTTGGCAGTACTGACTTATTAGCGTGAATCAGCGCGAGAGACTCATGGGGCTGTGGCCCTCCTCACTGTCCTGTTTCTCTACTACGCGGGTGTGTGTGTAATACTCAGCACGTCTGTCCTTTTATATCTGTGTGTGTATTGGCGGTGGTAACGCGGGGTGGTCTCGTGGCCTTGGACCCCCTGCAGATTTTATTTTTTTCTCCAGCCGTCTGGAGTTTTTTTTTTTTGTTTTTCCTGTCCTCCCTGGCCATCGGACCTTACTCTTATTCTATGTTATTTAGTGTTGGCTTATTTTAATTTCCTACTATGTCTTTTATTTATTTTTTTCATTATTTAAAGCACTTTGAGCTACATTTTTTGTATGAAAATGTGCTATATAAATAAATGTTGTGTTGTATTGTATTCGTTTCACTTTCACTGTATCTGCACTTCATTTTACATCCCTGATTTGCATTGCCTGTTATTTCGTCGGACTATTCGTAAGGAGTCCGGCTTGTTATTATCTGGAGAATCCTCAGGTCAGCCAAGTCAGTGGTCTTGCTTGTGTAGCTGCCGGTCTGGGTGAAGGGGTCAGCCATTACAGTGTCATTCTCAGAACTTTTGTCCCCGACTGTACACACTGAAGTGAAGAGGAGCCAGGGAGTGCCATTCCTTGTGCCGCTCACATCTATGTGACCCACAGTGACATCCTTTACGTGTTCTACAATTCTGTGATCACCAGCGGGATCTTCTGTGTTGTGGTGTCCTTGGCTGGTAACGTCACTTCAGAGGGGTCCGCCAAATCAAGAAGCTAATTAAAAAGGCAGACTCAGTTATGGGACGCCCTCTGGACCCGCCGGAGGTAGTAGTGGAATAAGAGTGAAGACAAAACTGAGCGCCGTTACAAACAATGCGGCACATCCTCACTCTGACACACTAACATGGAGGACTTTCAACCAATGAAACATTCAGCAGAAGTGTGTCAAGAAATGCAGCTGGGGGTCCGTCACACCGACGGAAACAGTTGCCAGTCTGGGTAAAGGGGTGTTTTCTCTATTTACGAAGGTCCATGAGCTTGTTTGGGAAATGATGTATTTTACAGCCAAGATGTTCCCTGCTCTGACCTCACCAATGGTTGTGTATTCTTCTGGCCATTCCACAAAAACGTTGACGCTCTCATCAAGACTCCATCATTCAAGTGTGGCCTGTAGGGAACATCTGAGCCAAACGGCAGACACCACTACGCTGTACACAGTGATGACCCTTCTGTTCTTCTTTCTCCTTCTCTTGAGCAGCCTGCGTTACCACAACATGACAAGACATCCTTCTCTACCTTTACTGTTCTTGGTTTCCTTCCTTCACCTTCACTCCGTGTGACCTTCATCTCAGTCCTCTCCTGGCTGAGGAGGGTGGACTTCTTTTAAAGTGGGACCCAGAAGTACTTCTGGTAAATCACCAACATGTCTTTCAGGGACCTCGGGGGGGCTGCTGGAGGGAGTTCTTGGTCACGTGCAGTTCTGCCAGGGGCCTCTTAGAACCCAGAGGGTCCAGTAAATCACCAACATACCTTGAAAACACTTGTGAGTCAGACAGGTGAGGGCAAGGGAGCTGAGCCCCCCACCATAAGAGGCCCCTCCAGTGGGTCCCGGTGGTCCCCAACAGGGCTGTAGTTGAAGCATGCAGTCCTCTCGGGGAAGTCTGAGGCCACTGGAGGGACCTCTTGGTCATACGAAGACCACTTGGGGACCTCGGGGGCCACTTGAGAGAGTTCTTGGTCACATGCAGTTCTCTCGGGGACCTCTGAGGACGCCGGAGGGAGGTCTTGGTGTCCGTTAGCTTCCCTGCCCTTAACTTTCTGATCTGGAAGTGCTTTCAGGGTATTCTGATGATGGATGGGAGGTACTTCTTGGTCCCACTTTAGAAGAAGTCAGGCCTCCTCAGCCAGGAGAGTCTAAAGAGTGAGAAGTGGAGTGAGATGAAGCTCACCTGGAGTGAGGGGGCACCAGAGGATTGCTGCCCCCCAACATATTACGCTGACAGACACTCCTTCACTCCCCATCTCTTATATTGGAGTCCCTTCCTGATCGGGTTGCTTCTCCATCCACATAAGGAACAATCAAATTGGCTCTATGGAATGTGACAGGGCCACCCATTACTATAACCAATGAGGGGGTCCCACAACATGTGAAAAGTGGGGGGGTGCATTTGTCCCAAAGTGAGGCTCCTTCAGTTTTCCTTAGATTGCTGTTTTTGTGACTTTTCACGGTTGCCCCCCACATGATTTTCGGCCGACTGTTGACCAATCCTGGCACTCGGATCTTCTCAGGGTACCCCAAGCCTTCCCCATCCCTGACATTTGGTTGATTTGATTCGCTGTCTGGTGGCGATCACATTTTTCAACCCATCCCAGCCCCTTTTCTTATTGTATCGCTGAGCACCTGAACCTCCTTGTGAATATTCTCGGACCCCCCTGCACCTCTTAACTCTTTCTTGGTCTTATGAAGAGTCCCCCGCCAGTAATCTGAAGAAAAGTGGATGAGAACAAAGGAGACGCAACACCAGACGGACGGAGGCCATCGTGGAGCAGTGACAGAAAAGCCTGGCCGAGCCGCAGTCCACGAGACCCCCGAGAGCAGAAACAGAGTAAGTGGGCAGAACCAAAAGTCATGCAGAATAAAAAAGCGCACATCGGTAAGTCTAAGTCTGCCGCTTTGTGTGATTTCTGGGGGGGCCGAGCGTCAGGCCAGTGCGTTTCCCCCGCGTGCAGACTGCCCCCTGCGGGGGGCCCACTTTGTCGTTTTTTTTTTTTTTTTTTTTTTTTCCTTTAAACTAGGTGCTTATAATTCTAAAAAGATAAGAGCAAACAGCAAACAAGTCAGCTCAGAATAAACTGGGAAATTATCGCCCGGGCCCTTCCGCGTGCCACAATTTGTCAAACCTGCTGATAGGAAACAAATTCTATTCATAAAGATTTTTTTTTCTCAGCCCTCTTGCGAGTCGGTAGCAATTCAATTATAGTTTTGTGAGATAGTGAGCCCAGAGAGGGAATCCATTCTGACAAGAAATATGACAGGACAGTTACAGAGTGTTTATGCAATTAAACTTTCACTGACAATACCTGCAAAATGATGAATGCGCGGGGGGAGGCGTGTGTGCACAAGCGATGCCCCACCAGTGCCGCACATTTTTCATTATTATACCACCGTTCAGATCTTTCAGGGATCGCCTCAAGTGCAGTCGGCAGAGAAGAAGGAAAAAAAAAAACGAATGAAAGAAAGTAAGAAAGTGGAAGCGAGCGAAGCTGGGGGGGGCCAAGGGGGGGCAGACGGAGCGCCAAGGCTTTCTTTCTGTGGGTCTCCGATGAGCTGCCGATAAGCGCCTCTGTCTCGCAGGAATTACCCGCGCGCATTAAGATTTACATCGAAGCTGACATATTTTAATCTTTAATTTGGCAACGTTTATATTTTCTTGCTGTACGTACCTGGTGTTAGCTGGCTAGACCGCCGGCCCCCCGCCAGCCCCCCACCAGCTCGGTGCCTCTGTGAACAAATGACGGGCCGGCGGTCTAATGTAAGGCTTTATCACGGCATCCATCCCAGCTTCTCCTCTACTTACCACCATGTCGTCTCGTAAGACGAAGCCCGGACCCTTCTGTGGGGAAGACGATCAAAACACAGGGTCAATAGTTTGGCAGGACCCCCTGTTTAACTAACAATGCAAAGTGGCCCACCTGGGCACTTCAATAAAGGAAGGATAGGACAAGCTGTGTGGTAGTCTGCTCATCTACTGAATGTAACACCTGCAATGAGAGCGGGGGTCCATGATAGCCCACCTCCGACTTCTGGTCACATCTCCTTTTGTTTTTGTCCCGGGGAAGGACGACCTACTAAGTGCCCATGTGGGGCAGAAAAAGAAAAATTGGCCCACATGGGCACTTAAAAAATCAAAGGGTGGGACCAACTCTCCAATAGTCAACTCATCTACCAAATGTAACACCCTCGCTGACAGCAGGGTCTGCAATGACTTCTGGTGCATCTCTTCTTAATAGGTGGTCCCAAGGACAGACCACCTATTAAGTGCCCATGTGGGCGGAAGAACAAAACTTCTAATAAATAAAGGGTATGGCCAACTCAATACATCTAGATAGTCGACTCTTCCGATTGTAACTTCCTTTGGAGAGCAGGGTCCACAGTGCCTGTCACGTCTCTCCTTATAGGTCCTGGGGTGGAAGGGGGGGGCCGCAGGTGGCATCATTATTGGTCATTTTGATAGTCGTCCTCTGCTCTGAGGGCAGCAAGAGAGGGTGAGTTAAGGGCGGCATGACACTCTTATCCTTCCCTAGAGCCAGGCAGCCACTCCCAGAGATGGTGTGTGTGTGTGTAGGACACCTGATCAGATATCTTAAGAAGGAGTGTGGTTTGATTCACCCTGACGTACACCATGTCTACCAGTGGGTCCCTCCTACCTGCTCTTCTCTTCTTACAGCTGTGTGGCACCATGGCTAAGGGGTCTGCCATCTCCATGTGTCAAGAAGCAGACTCATATTGTTGGTGCCCAAGGAGCCTCCCATGACTGCCCAAAAGTTGTGGGTCGCTTGATTTGTGGGTAGTGCCCGGCCATAGTTGAGGACCCTCCACAAACATGGAGTCTCAGCCACTGATGTTGGGTATTAATGTTATGCCTCGGTGGTACTGAAAATGTCTGACTGGGACTCATTATTTGTGGGAGGGCACTGCTCAGGAAGTGTAAATGGAGTGGTGGGTGGTGGTCATCACTTCTGTGTGATGTTTGGTGTGTTTTTTGTGTGGGTGGTATGCCACAATGGCGGGTGATAGTCGTCCTTTGTGGGCGGTACTTACTATGTGATAGTGATGCTCAGTATTAGTGGGTGGTGCTTATCATTTGTGGGCGGTACTTGATATGTTATGGTGATGCTCAATACTAGTGGGTGGAGATTGTCATTTGTGGGCGGTACTTACTATGTGACAGTGATGCACAATACTAGTGGGTGGAGCTTGTCATTTGTGGGCAGTACTTAGTATGTAAAAGTAATTATCAGTATTAGTGGGTGGTGCTTATCACCTGTGGGCAGTACTTAGTATGTAAAAGTGATTATCAGTATTAGTGGGCGGTGCTCATCGCCTGTGGGTGGAACTTAGTATGTAAAAGTGATTATCAGTATTAGTGGGCGGTGCTCATCACCTGTGGGTGGTACTTAGTATGTATGAAGATGACACTTAATATTGGGGGCAGTGCTCATCATTTGGGGTGGCACTGATCAGTTGGGGTGGTATTCATCCTGTGTGGTCAGCATCCAGTGGTGGTGGCTCTTATTCGTGGGCAGTGCTTGGCATATGGAAGTGGGTGGTGTTCACCACGTGTAGCTGGCACACGATCCAAACTGTTTGTCCCCATCAGTTTCCCGTTCTTTATTCCTACAGCCTCGTGTCTTTCTCGAGGAGCTCTTCCTACAGCTAAAACAATTAAAGGGGTTTTTGTCTTCTTAATTCTCGAGAAGATGGCGTGTCCTCCTCCCTCCTTCAGACTTCACCCCAAAGCGTGGATCGCACATTTCAGCCTCAGTCGTGATGCGCTCGCTCGTCGTGTTCAAGGGGGTCTCCTGACCCGCTCCTGTCTGATGTAACACGGTGTCATCGAGTGAGGGAAACAACACAGAGAAGAGAATAGATGGGATGCCAGTCCACCAATGGCGCCATCTCATCAACAAGAGTTAAATAAAAAGCCCCAGGATGGCGGCTCATTGGCGTGCCTGCCTTCATCGGGCCGACGCCCTCTTCTAGGGACCCCCAAGCGCTCTGACCCGAAGTGGGCGGAGTCACTCTCATGGGGCGTCGTCTCTGAGCTGTGGAGGGAAAGGGAGATGGCGCAGTTAGTGATGGCGCCCCCTCTCGTCCTGGGGTGGTATGACAGATCTCTGGTGCTCCCCTGATATCCAAAATGCCACAATAGCTCCACTCTCTGTAACTCGCCATCACGTGTGGTAATACCTTCAACTTCAGAGGCCATCAAGGCTGGTCTGTGGGAATCGCTTCCCCCGTCTGGCTCTGCTCGCTCCTGATCGTCGCCCTTTGCCCTCTTCAGACGAACTGCTGGACACTGGTGGCACTTCATATCTCCCACTTTACCTTCCTCAGCGTCTCTTACATTCACAGATGTTGTGGACTTAAGGTCGCCCCCCCGGGCTGCTGGGGGTCTGCCTCAGCTGCAATGCTAAAACCAAATCCTGAGTGGACTCACACCCGGCCAGTGTGGTGGGTCGTCCTCTGTGTGTTCCATCATGAATTTCCTCTTGGGATTAATAAAGTATCTATCTATCTATCTATGAACTTCCCTCGCTGAGCACGTCTGCCATCTTTTACTAATAACAAGCAAAACCTTCGAGTTCTGCACTTTTCATGATGCCAAACATCACTCTGACAATGGGGTGCTGGTGCCCGCTATGTCTCAGCTGGCATCAGGTCATCGTGATACCCTCTTTGACAGCCATAGACCCAACCCTAACGTGAGAGGACCCTTCTGTGTACGGAATCCTGCACTTTGATCTTTCATTCCCGTCCTGAGCTCCGCGTGTTGTCATAGATGGCCGGGACCCTCTGCTGTGGAAGGACCGGGGTAGTCAGGGTGGACAGAACACCACCTCCCCCGAAGCACTAGATGGCAGCCAGCAGGGTTTCATGGGAGATGGAGTCCATTACAGCCCTGTTGGGGTCTGGGGGCGCCACCTGGGGGAGCTGTAGCTGTTCCTGAGCCCGTGGGGCAACAAGCACCTGAAGCACTTCCAGGTGTCTTATATAAGGGCCCAGTGGGCAGTACTTGGGTGAGCCCGAGTCAGGTGGAAGGTGGGCGAAGTTTGCCGAGGAGTAAAGAGAGAAGAAAAGGAAGAATGACTATTGTGCTCTGCGGTGGGCTTGCGCTTCCTGCCTTGTGCCCTGTGTTGGCTGGGATTGGCTCCAGCAGACCCCCGTGACCCTGTGTTAGGATATAGCAGGTTGGATAATGACTGACTGACTGACTGACTGGTATCGTGCTGTTGTGCCTGTCCCACGTGGGGAAGAAAAATAAAAGTATCTTTGTCTTATCAGTGTGCCGCTAGTGTCTGTCTGTCTGTGTCGGGTTGAGTGGCTGGCACACCACCTAGAGTTGGTACAGTGTTTCTTTCAAGTGTTTCGCCCTTTGCTCTGTGATTTCTCCCTTTTTATTCCAAACGGCCGTGCAGACGGTTCATTGATTGCGACTTTTGTCGACTCTTTGGGGCAGCTCCCTCCCCCGAGGTGCCCCCACTCTTCTACGGCTTCTCTCCATTCTTTCCTGTTCATCCCGGTGCCAGTCTTGATGGTGTCGTTCCCAAGGCTCTTGTTGTTGTTCCGCTCACCGTTTCTGGCATTGCTGCCTTTTCCAAAGACCCAAAACGCATTCCATGGCCGAGACAGGCCACCGTTAGTCCAGAGATTTTAGGTAGACTGTAGTGGTCTTCCTGGCTCAGTGCAGTCCAGACCCCCTCTGTCTTCCTATCCATGAAGTGGACAGGGCACACATGGGCTCCCTTGGTGACTTTTTCAAGTTTAACGCGGGCATAGTGGGTGAAAATCGAGACGTGCTGTAACGTCTTGTGAGAGAAGCGTTCCTGGCATTGATCTTGTGGTTGAAATCAAACGTATTGATCAAAGGAAGAAACGCATCCTCCACCGGGACAGGTCAGATGAAACCATCTGCGTCCATCATGGCAGCCTGCTAGAGCTGCGCCAGGGCCAGGATGGTCAAATATGAAGCAACTGAATTTACATAACGCTGTCAATCGATGCGCACGCTTGCTCTGATTGGTCCGTTGGCTCACACCCCAATGACTTCATGTTTATTACCCTCCTGGTCTTTTCATAGCCTTGAAGTCTCTGTGTGTGTGTGTGTGTGTGTGTGGAGCCTCCAGTCCTCATCCTCTCAGCCCACTTTGTGTGACATCAGCCATCCCCTCCTGGTTTAACCGTTTCAGCAGCCCCCGTGGTGACCTTTTCAGACAAAGGCTTAGATATAAACCACAATACCTCTACAGCTGTGATTCTTAACACGGACCCCTTTAAGAATCTGATGAACGCTACGGACCCCCCCACCCAGAAGTATTCACATACTGCCATGAATAGAATGTACTTCGTTTATCGAGATTTGCTTGTCTCCTACATATATGACATACACAAAGTATTAAAAATTAACAAGCTAAGACAAAACACTCCTTTGTTATGCAAATAGTAGCGGTCCCTCGTTAGAATCAGGAAACAAGACCCTCTTGTGCAAATTCAAACAGATCTCCCACCACCATTACTGCTACTGCAGGACTACAGCATCTCTTCCAGACCAACAGTACTGGGCCGTACAGTGACCCTCTCGGACCCCCTGAAACCCACGGACCTCAGGTTAAGACCCCCTGCTCTAAGTGATTCTCGCACGTTCTCTTCTCTTTTATTTTCTTCTTCAAATTGATGAGGACGATCAGTTAAGGGAGCAAATCTCACCAACTGTGGAAAAAGCCAAGATCTCGTCAAACTGGGACGAAGACGTTGCCCCCCCCCCCCCCAAGTCTCCAGATTTCATTTCTCCTGAGCTTCATGTACACCATATTGATTTTTTTTTTATTTCACAAATCAACACCACCTGCCATTTAAATCTCACAGTCGCAGCGTTTCAATCACGTGATCGTAACCCGACGTTTTCATTGGTAGGCAGTCTCTCCTCATTGGTCGGTGGAGTTGCCATGTTTTTGTCATGCTGGGCCGTCACCACTACCTTATAACCTCAGGAAAGACCCCGTAACTCCATTACACGTGAGAGGTGGTCCTGGGTGTCTTGGATCTCAGTCACCCGGGGTCCGCTACGAGGCCTCGAGTGGGAAATGCTTGAACCGAACATGCAAATGCAAACACCATCAGCAGGTGGTCTCCATTTTCATACGGGTGATGACCTTCAAGCCCATTCGAGTGGTCTCACGTCTCCCCTCACATTCCTGTTTTCGGCCTCTTTTGATATTCTGATTGTGTGCACCGCTCTTTGCTATATGGCTGTCAGATGTGGACGCCATCCAGTGACCTGAGACGAAGACTGGACTTCTTCATGTGTGACTCTACGGAGAGTCCTCGGGTGCCACTGGTGTGACTTTATGTTGCTCACGGGGTCCCGAATGAGGTACATGACCTGCACTGTGAGGGAGCGTCCGTTAGGGCACTACGGCCATGTGGTGTGATTACCCGAGGGTGACCCTCGCTGTTGAGGACCCGAGTGGCTGGACCAGGCCAAGGGGACACCAACGTAACACCTGGCTGCTGTGGTAGACAGAGGGTCATTTCCAGAGGGTGGGACTGGACCGTGTCTCTGCGTGATGGGTTGCCAAAAAGAATCCCGAGCTGTTTTATCATGTGGTGGGTGTGCCAACATGCTGTGCCAGTGCATGCCCCTCGACCTAACCTGCACCGCTCTTTATTTTTTTGCCTTTGTTGTGCGCCACGTGTTTTGTGGGCGGTCCTCCTAAGAGGCGGAGCCACCTATCAATCATCTCCAGGATCGTCTCTCCACCCTATAAGGGTCTCCCACAGTTCTGGGCGGTTCATTGTGAGTCAACGTAAATGAAAGATAAAGATGAACAAAATCTGAAGTCCTGCCCGGGGTGTGACAGCTGTGGAGTCTGCCATTTTAAAAGAAGACCAGCTGAGCACGGCAACTCACCACTAAGTCTTCCTGTGCAACAACCTTTCACCTTTAACCCTAACCTTGGGGGGGCTGTGGTCTCCTCTTGAAAGACCCAATCACAGTGAACCGTTTGTGCCACACGATTGGTTTAGTTTTGATTACCTTCCATATTTACGTGAGAACTCAACACAAGTGAATAGAAAACGTGTCGTCACATCGAGAAAAACAGCAGCAAGGTTACGCGATAAAGCAGTGACACGCAGGTCCCTTTTGTCGTCATACACGGGTGTCGGAAACACAGAATGTGTGTTGTCAGGCTTTTATTTTCTGGTTGGGCTCCGTGCCCCATTAGCCTCCATTGTAAAATGCCGGAGCCACCGAGATATTTTCTTTTATTTATAAAAAACCCTTAACTTTAGAACACGATTTCACATAGCAGACGCACACACAACGTGGTTGTGAAGAAATAACGTGGAAAACACCAAAGTGACCCCTTAAGAAGACAACGCTGAGAGTCATTAAGAACAGTTTAGTGAGAAGCAAAATGGCTGAGGGAAGCTTGTGACGTTTTTGCACAGGTGGTGCCCCACGCCAGCGCACCTCCCGAGGACGTAAGAAACGTGACGAGCGAGAGGGGACCCTTCAGTCCATCTGTCACTTGTTTGTTGGCAAAAGTGACTCGCTAGTTTATTTCCGATTCCCACAAGTCATCGTGTACCTGCAAGTCCCCCTTAGTCTCCACTGGGTGTCCTCGAGTACCTCAAGAATTCTGCCCACCGGGTTTATCGACACCTTTGAGGATTTTGAAGAGCTGGGCGAGGTCCCCACGCAGTCCCCAAACTTGAGACTAAACAAGTTCAGTTCTTGAGGACACGTCCTCCTGGTGACAGACCCCAAGTCCAGAGATTGTCCCTGCTGGCTCTCCTCTTGTGGTGTGGTGACCAGAATGTCACACGATAATCCAGATGATCCACGGGAGGGTCAAAGGGAGCCACGGCCCATCCTAGCAAAACCAGGTACCCGTCCGGGACCAACCCTGGGTGAAGTGCCAGTCACGCATGCCCACCGTTGTTCCTAATGGGTGAATTTAGATTTGACCCTCCACGTTACACGCGTGTTGTTCTGTCAGCGCACTGGCGACCGGGCGACGCTTACCCTAAACGGAAAGTCAAAGCAGGTTGGAGAGTGTAGTCATTCACCGAGTGTGCGTGGGGACAAGGGGCACCAGGGGGCAGCCATTGTCCAGAGCTAAGCATACCTAACCCTCACCCCACTGGCCCTTCCTGCAGAAACGCCGCTGTACTTGGCCGATTCTGAGCTGGCATATGAAGCCCATGCTGATGTGTAGAAGGTGGCAAGTGCCAAACAGGCAGTGAATGGGCTTGGGCTTTGGATCCAGGATTCTAAACCAGTGTGCCACTTTCCTGCCCAAGCTATCAGCACTGTCTGTATTTGGCATTTCGAATGGCATATTTTATATTCTTTCACAAAGCTGAGGGGTTCAATCCACCAGGCTGTCGAAACAC
Source organism: Polypterus bichir lapradei (assembly GCA_026402145.1). NCBI lineage: Eukaryota > Metazoa > Chordata > Cladistia > Polypteriformes > Polypteridae > Polypterus > Polypterus bichir. The sequence goes on along the minus strand of JANRMT010062797.1, from coordinate 5,011,863 downwards.
AGACCACCAGACCAGAAATGTTGGCCTCATGTTTCGTGATACACTGTAGGGTCTAACCAGCCGGGACCACCACCTCATGTATGTCAGCTGACCCACCGTGGACTCCTACGGGAGGATCTTGGAGTCACCAAACACGGCTGAGATGGCCCCCCGTTGGCCACGTTGTCGTTTCTCCTTCACGGCTGAAGAAATTAGGAAGGGGAGCAGCAAGCCGGGGGTCTTTGGGTAGGAGACGTGGGGCGGCGGGCTACAGAAGAGATAAGCTGGCGGTCAGAAGATGAGGAGGTGAAGAACAGAAGATCACAAAGTATGGCGGCCTGGGTGTGTGGAGGCCTCTATGAGTCCCAGCTGCGCCCTCAAGCCCCCGTGCCTCTGTTTTTAGGGTGCTGGCTGCTTACGGGACCCCCGGGAGGAGCCGCTGATCGTTTTTTTTTTCTTTTACTTCACTTGCTGTTTGCTTTAGTGAGGTTTGGGCCGTGAAAGCCGAGGCCTGCAGCGCGTAAGACGGTGAGCCCAACAAAGGGGAAGAGGAGCGCCGTGAGCCGCGAAACTTCAACTAATCCCATTAATTCAAAGCGAATAACAAAAAGGACTTTGACTTTTCCCAAGTCGTTCCATTTATTCAACCTGCTCGGGTTTTGTTCTTCCATCATAATTATTTCCAAGTCAGCTCCGTGCTGATTTCCTCGCGGACCCGCGAACCTCCGACTACCGTAAAGAACGGCGGAGCCGGGATAATTCACATAATTCCTCGGGGGTCGTGTTCTCTGTTTTTTCAAGGACATTTTTATTACAAAGCTGATGAAATTTGCATATTAATTCATTTCTTTCAATTTTTAAGATTAAATGTTGTCAACATGTATCAGTGCGCGGCTCTGACAGTGCTGATGAAACGGGTCACTCAAGCTTGAACGTCTCGGGGAAGGCGGCCATCTGCACCGCCGCAGCCCTGCTGTGACGCGCCGCCACTCCCGCCAAGCGACTGAACGGCTTCAGGCAGGACGGACCCCGGGACGTTAGTGGGGGGTCTAGAGCTGATCCCCTGCTTCTAGTGGGGCGTTTGGTTTGACTGCCTCGGGTTTAATGGGGCAGGGTGGGCGCAGTGCCAGCTTTAGGGACGGGGGAGAGCAGGACAGCCTGGACCCTGGCATTGAAGCCCGGCTTGAAGTTGAGCTGAGCTGCTGTGGCCGGTGGAAGAGCCCCAGTTACAGTAGAGCACACATGTACCAGCGTCTCGGCCCTTAGTGGAAGAGTTTGGGTATCTTCTTCATAAATGACGGGGCAAAGGGAACGTGAGATTGGCAGCCGTATTGGAGCTCAAAAAGCTCAAAAGCCCACTTGGCAAACCCCCAGGCAGACATGAGGTTCAGTCCCACCTTCTGGAAATGACCCTGTATGCGCCAGGTGTTACATGGGCGTCCCCTTGGCCTGGTCCTGTCATTCGGGTCCTCAACAATGAGGGTCACCCTCGGGTAATCGCGCCACATGGTCGTAGTGCCGTAACTGACGCTCCCTCACAATGCAGGTCATGTGCCTCATTCAGGACTCCGTGAGCAACACAAAGTCACACCAGCGGCACCCGAGGACCCTCTAAAGAGACACATGAAGGAGTCCAGTCTTCATCTCAGGTCACTGAATGGCGTCCATGTGTCACAAACAGGGGGCACCAGGACTCTAAAGACTTGGATCTTTGTCCTTTTGCTGATATCAGGAGTGCCACACACCCCTTTATGGTGACCTCATGACATCCATCTACTGACTTCATAGGAAGAGTCACCAGAGTCACATGAATGTCACTGCTGAGGTCAGTAAACCTCTCGACGAGACAGACACACTGCTGATGGCCGTGCCTAAGAGGTCATTAAAGGCCTGGCTCTTTGGTTTTTGTCAGGACCCTCACAAGCCCAGACACTCAGACGCCTCACTCAGTCTCTCGAGACCCCCAATCAGAGCCTTCATTGAAGATAACAGCATCATCAGCAAAGTCAAGAGCAGTGAATCTCTCTTCACCAACAGATGCCCCCCCCCAGCCGCTGGACGCCACGACTCTACCCAACACCCAGTCCAGCCAAGCATTGAACAGACCCCTGATGGACCCCAGAATCAGCTGGGGAGAGCACAGAGGGTCTCCCTCCACTCTGCCGAGTCTCTCAGTTCGCTGGTCGATCTCCATCCCTGTCCTCACCTGTGGTCATGAGCTCATCCTAATGACCAGCTGAATGAGGTGACACGTTTAGGTGACAGACATGTGCCTTCTTGCCAGGGTGGCTAGACTGGCACTCCATGACAGAGTGAGAAGCTCAGAGTGATTGAAAGGAGCCAGTGGAGGTGCTTAGGGTATGTCGTTAAGTGTGCCACTCTGAGCACCTCACACCAGGTGGAGACCCAGGACATGCTGGAGCAGTTATAATCTCTCGCCTGGCTTAGGAATGTCTGGGAATTTCCCTGAGAAAAGCTGGAATGAGCAGCTGGCTGCCACCACAGCCCTCATCAGGAAAAGCAGACTCAGAAAATGAGAAGATGAGATGAGGTTTGACTGAATCCCAGATTCTTACAAATGTGTGCTTCACAATGAAAGACAGTGGGGGGCTGCTACCTTAAAGGTGGGCTTCAGCCCTCTTATGGCTCAGTCAGGACTAATTAAGGTGAACGCGCTTGAGTGATTGTGCAAGGAAGGGGAGGAGCCTGAAGCAGGGAGGGAGCTGGATGAGTGGAGTGGGTGTGGCTTTCCTAGGTCAGTTGTGGTGGGCGTATGATGTGGGGCGGGGCTTGTCAATCAAGGCACCACTCAAGATGATGTGTCCAGCAGTGACTGGGAAGCACCTGGCATTAGGCACCATTGAGACGGAGAGAGCGAGTGAAGTGTGGGCACAAATCACAGTGGGAAGAGTCAGATAGAGGCTGGCGTGCTGTGAGTTGGCACCACCATACCAGCCCACCCACCACTCTTCGCTCATTCCATTTTGCCTTCTTTTCTTTTTTTTTATGACCAAACTGTAACCACTGGGGATGAAGAGGAATGCCAACCCTTATTATATTTAAAAAAAAAAATGAAAAATTAAAGGTAGCGGACCACCGGGCGTTCAGCGTCAGTTGATAAAAGTTTAATTTCGTGACTTGGTAACACGGTCGATGTTTTTAATTCTCCAAATCTATGTTTATTAACTTTACCCACTTAAAGACGCCCACAAGTTCTATCCAAACCGAATTAGTGTGGCGGTTCGCCGTTATTGCATCCCCATCATTTGTTTTCATCTTTGTGCAAAAAGACACGCGGAGTGAAAAAAAAAAAATTGATTTTGGGGGGCTTAAAAAGGCAAGACTTCTAGAGGGAAGTGAGGATTTCCATTACTCCCTGGCAGTGTCTGATGCTCGGTGGGTTTTCCCAGGCGCCCCCCCCCCCCCACCTGGACACACACACCGGCGCGCTTGGTCAGCATTTCTTGTGTCTTTGAAGCCCGTTACTTGTCAGAATCTCCCCCTTGGATAATCGTGGGGGGTCCCCTCAGCATGTGGCGGGGGTTTGGGTCAGGAGGATCGCGGACGACCGTCAGAGCAACGGTGAAGCAGCGCGACCCCCTCCAGTGACTACAACGTTGACGCCCACCCAACGGCGGCGACGCACAGTGCTGTAAGGAGCCCCACTCTCGACGATTCCACACCGGCTGTGGCTGAAGAGTCGTGTGAAAAAGTGAGTGCACCCCTTGAGGTGCTGCTGTGTTTTGTTTTTTTAGGGTTTGGAATCAAATGTGGACACTTCAAAGATTTAAACAGGATTTGTAGAGAAAGGCGATGGAACTGAAAGTTTGACTTTTAAATCCTTTATTCAGTGAAATATGGACAGTTAGGCCGTGTCCTTCTGTGGAAAAAATGAAGACCACCCTCGGCTCCAATAGCTGGCATTGCCCCCCTAAGCTGTCATTTCCTAGAACTGTCTAGCGGTCTCTGACATCAGGTCCTCCCATTCCTCCATGCAGCTGTGTGATGTTTGAGGGGTGTCTGGTGGGCACAAAACCCCCTAGCGCATCTCGGTGGGATTCCAGAACCCTCGGTTCCTTTCTTTTCAGCCACTCTTTGGTGGATTTCATGGTATGTGTAGGGCCGTTGGCATGTTGCAAAGTCCACTAACAGCTGAGCTTCAGTCTTCTGGCAGACGGTCTCACGTTACCCTCAGGCACTCTCTGGCACAATGAGGAATTTGGGCGGTGACCAGTGAAAGCAGCCCCACATCCACAACGTCCCACTACCATGCTTTGCAGTTATGCTATCGGGGTCTTCTGGTTAGATGGATGTGAAAGGCACTATATAATGGATGGATGAATGGATAGAAAGGCGCTATATAATGGATGGATGGATGAATAGAAAGTCACTATCTAATGGATGGATGGATAGAAAGGCACTACATAATAGATGGATGGGTAGATAGAAAGGCGCTGTATGATAGATGGATGTGAAAGGCACTATATAATAGGTAGATCAGTGGTCAAGTGGTCAGCACAATTCCAAATGAGACTCCTCCTTCCAGGGATGTCTGGACTTTATAAGGCCTCAGACCTTAAGGGGGCGGAGTCAGTCACCCTCACTGGGCGTGTCCTCGGTGCTGCGGAGGCAAAAGAAGGTGATGTTTTTAGTGACAGCGTCCCCCCCTTTGCCCCGATCCCCCAATGCACATTCATGTCAACTGCAACATGTCAGCGTGGCCGGACGTGTCCCCTTTATCTAGAGAGCCTGACTAAATGAAGATCGTATCTTATTCTGTCCGCACCAGTTAAAACAGAACAACACTTTCCATGGGGTGTCCTTACTTTTTCACATGACTGTGCTGCCAGACAGAGGCTGATAAGAGATGACTTGATATGAACAAAGCGCGCCAGTGTGAAGGGCAGCAGGGTGTGTGGCAAAGCGGCTCGGGGTGTGAGCTTCAGTGGGTCACATTGCCAGCTGCCACCACCCTGCTCCTCAAAGAAGGCACAGGCTTTGGAAAGGTTTTCACTGAAAGGCACTATATAGAGCACAAGCCTGTAGTGGCCCTAACTCGGGTGTCCCAAGTCGTCACTTGAGATCAGTGTTTTGTTATGTTTTGTTTTTTCTTCTTCTTCTTCACTTTCCATTATCTGCACGCAGTTTCAGCTCCGCGACTGGAGATTCACTGAACTCTCAAATCCAAGGGAGGCCGCAGCTGCCGAGACGTGCAGCGAGCCCCTCGGGAACAGCAGGAATCGTCTCCACACCTCAGCAAGGACGGCCATCCCACCTGCTCTCCATGGGAGAACACGCAGGAGCCGCCTGCGTCAAACTGTGCCAGCTCAATGCCATGTGTGCTGTACTCGTCATCAGCCAAGCATTTCACTTCTTACTGTGCCACCCATAGTGAACAAGCACATTGTGGAGATTTAGTATTTTATATAGCGCCTGGCACAGAAATCACACTGAACAAAGGACTGGTGCCTAGACGAGCACAGAACTAATGGCTGTCAGGGTGGCACACTGCCCCAGTGGATGCCCCCCTTGGTCCTCTCAGCTCCTTGTTACCCGTGTTTGTGTTCTTTCCATGTCCCTGTGGTTTTCCTCAGGTATTCCAGTTTGTTGGGTTCATCTGTGACTAAACTGGCAAAAGGTCAGCCTTGTGACAGACTGGCACCCCGTCCAGGGTTAGCGTACATCTTGGGGCGGGCACTGCCTCTGGGCTGAGTGGCTTAGAGAATGGATGGATGGATGGATCGGTGACAGCAGGTGATCAGTATGAAGACACTTTACAGAAGGAGGAGTGAGCCTGCAAGTCGATATGTAGAGTCGCGTTACATCTGACTGAGGGCTTTCTGCTGACATATTTTAAGGTGGGGGGCTCTTTCTCATTTACTGGTACACACTAGCTGTGCTGCCTACCTCAGATGGGTTGAAATCTATATAATCAACGCAGACCTTGGCACTGATGTTTGCCATGCAGCATCTCCTGGAATGTATTTTGTAATATGTGTAGTAATAGAAGGTGTTGCATTGTCATTCTAACAGATGGCGCATCACAAACATTTGTAGTGATAAAATGCATTACTGCAACTATGTCTGATGCACCATTTGTTGGAATGTATGTGGCTCTGTTATATGCCACTTGGTGTGGGATTCATTAAAAGCTGTGGCAATGTGTGTGATGCGCCATCTGTTGGAATGACAGAGATAGAGGAACCAGACAGACACACACACAAACTTTTATTAAGTTGTGTTTTGCCAGTCTGTGTGAAAACACAGACATTAACATAAAAGTGACATGAATGTGTCGGTGCACTGTCACTTTTATCTAAGGTGTCTTGTGACATTTCAGGTGCAGTCAGTGTCATTTCTTTTGTTCTTTTCCTAATCTGAGCGCAGGCAGGTGAAGGGATTCGCTCAGGGTCACACCGTGTCTCTAGTGGGGTTTGAACCCACCACCTCAGCCCCTACAACACGCTGCCTGCCACTTGTGTGTGTTTATGTGGATTCTGATACAGAGTGAGTGTTTCAGTGTGTGTGTGCACTTTCAAACTGATTTATACATGAGGTCTCGATCAGTGCTCAGTTTCACATGGGGTGTGTGTGTGTGTGTGTGTGTGTGTGTGTGTGTGTGTGTGTGTGCATGCGCCTTCCTTCACATGCATTGTTACAAGTGCCAGTAAAGACAGCGGCACACGTGGCAGGCTGAGCTGCTCGTGTCATCTAACTGATTGTGCTCTCTAGGAAAGGCACTATATAATAATGACCTCCGTATCGTCGTATGTTGACTTTCTTGGCAGTGCTCACGGTTAAAGCCGCCATATGTGGATTACGGCTTTGCTCCTTTTTGATTTCTCCACGATTGATCGGTCAGATTCTGCTCATCTGCTCCTCTCTTGTCAGACTCTTTTTGATCAGAGCCAACTTTATTAACATTGTCCCCAGAATAAGGTGACACAGGCAGAGGAGCACACTGTCCCCTGATTCTTAAGTGGACTCTGATTTGTGAGCCCCTCTGCTGGAGTGTAGAGGTGAGGTGGCAATGTGAAAGGCACTATATAAGAGTGCACGTCAGGTACGTAGTTAATATGGAGCCTTTTACATCGACCTATCTAACTCGCGTTAATATAGAGCCTCTCACATATACAAGGAATGGTAAATAGACAGGTGTCTGTGAAAGGCACTATATATATAATAGTGTAATAAAAGAACAATGATGACGGGCTAGGATTCCACAAGGGGTTGCCATCATACTGTATATTAAAAGAAAAAAAAAGTAACATAAGCAAATCAAATAACAAAAAGTTGGCCACATAGGTTGATGCAAAAAAACTGAACTGAAAGTTTGTGGTGCACTGCAGTTGTCACTCAAAGCAGATTCCACAAATGAAAGCCGACATCCATCCGGTGAGAGTGTGTTGTGTCTTCTATCCCGTGCACAGCGGAAGGGGTGGGACTTCCAACAGGAGGGCAGAGGTAGCAACGTCACAAGTCCTGGAGGTGACGGAGGAGTCAGGGTGACTGACAGTGCCCTCTCATGCTCAGTAGTGGTATTACCTCTGTTGTAGCCTTGTAGCTGTTTCCTATTTCTGAGTGGCCGATGATAAATAGATATGAAAGGCACTATATAATAGACAGATAGAATGATAGATGGCTAGACATGAAAGGTGCTATATAATAGATGGATTTAGTATAGTAGGCAGGGTAACAGGCTCTATATAACAGATAGATGTAAAAGGCGCTATATTATAGATAGACAGGCAGGTCCATTGGTCAGATTGTGTCCCCAGTAGATATATAGAACATAACAATGCAACCCCCTCAAACACAAACAAGAAAAACCCCTCTGACTTGGCTGCAGACGAGAGGGAGTCGCAGTCAGGGGGTATCTAAAGGCGTACTGCTACAGGAGCCCCCGTCACGTTCCTTGACACACACAGCCTTCTTCTGAAGTCCTCCATGTTGGTGCGTCACAGAGAGGATGTGCAGCGTTGTTCATGATGGCACTCCGTTTTGTCTTCATTCCCTCATTCGTGACGACCTCCAGGGGGTCCCGAGTTCATCCCATAACTGATCGTGCCCTTTTCATTGTCTTTGTTAATTTGGCGGTCCTCTCCTGAAGTGATGTCACCAGCCCAACACACCACCCAGTCCATCACCGAGTTGCAGGAGATGTGAAGGCCGTCACATCCGCCGTTAGAGGAGCGCCCTCTAGTGCTCGCACCTATTGAACTGGATCAGTCCGGCCAGTCATTGACATGGACCCCCAGGGTTCTGTTTCAGTCTGTCACCTCCAGATCCTGTCCCTAACAGTGGCCAGGCCCTTTGGTGTGGTGCAGGCCGACTCGTCCCCTCTTGTCACTACGCCCCGGTAGTGGAGCCTCGTCTGAGAATTTCCGATCCCCAAAGCTGTTCCCTGATTCGCTTCTCCCCCCCCCCCTCATTCCCTTCTGTCTCATGTGAAATACAAAGCGCCCGTCAGACGGCCGGCCGGCCAGGGAGCCGCTATCTCCTGTTGACATCTGCGCTCGGCTTTTGTGACCATTTCTCTGAATCAACACACGGCCTGATAAACCTTTCACTGATAAAAATTGGTAGAGTTGTTGCAATTTCACCCCCATTTCCATATTAATAAGGTGTGGAGCGTGCAGCCCCTCCGACGCTGGTGGCAGGCGGGCCGAGGTTATCTCGTCATTAGTTACGCGTGTGGCAGAGTCGGCGAAGGTGACTGACGAGAAGATAACCTTTAGTCCACTCGACGATATTTGGGGGGACTTGATGCTTAAGCGAGTGCGAGGGGCAAGCGGGATGCAGCTGTGGGGGAAACGGTCATAGATGGGGGAGGTCACTTGCTGCTGTCCCAAACCCAAAAGTGGCATGAAATAAAATCGTCAGCCAATTAAGACAGACAGCAGTGAACCCGCCCCCCACCATGAGGGTCTCGATGATCTCCCAGAGCTTATCCTTCCAATAACAACACAGCATTCAGTTCTCAGACTCCAAATTCTGGGTGGTCAGAGACCATAACTAAAGCATCAGGGGGCAAGGCGGGCACCAGTCCATCGCCAGTTTAGGGTCTTCTCCTGTGCCCTTCTTTGATGACCAGCCTTCACATGTCCGTCCGTCCGTCCGTCTAAGCGGCTCAGTGCAGAGGCCCTGAAGCGTCAGACTCGAGATGGATGCTAACCCTGGGTGGGTCACTCAGGCTGACCCACCGTCAGTTTAGTAGCAGATGAGTCCAACATGCCCCTTCTTTGGGATGTAGAAGGGAAACTGGAGGACCCCCTGAGGGAAATCACATGGACCTGGAAAGGACATGCCAACTCCAGTCGGGCAAACACGGGTGACAAATGGCGGACTCTGGGAGACTTATCGACCTGCAGAGACACAGCAGCTACGCCAGCTAGAAGTCTCGGGGAGGAAGTGACATCACCACACATGGAGGGCAGCACTTTGATAACAAGCGTTTATAGGTCGTCACAAATCACTTCGATTGGCACGCTGACTATGCCAAACTAACCCTAACCTTCACCGTCTCTCCTACACCCTACCCATACTGACCCCTGACCTTCACTTCCGTCCTAGACCTGTGGTGACCTGCGGTGACTTGGAGATTACTGGACTGTGGACCTGTGAGGCACTGCGCCAGGGGGCCACCCTCACAGACGCCAATTCCAGCGCTGGGGGACTAATTTTGTGGGTTTCCCCCTGGGAAAGGAAAATGGTCAAGTTACTTCCATGATGGTGCAAACACAAACACACACACACACACACACACACACTGGAGAGACGGCCCTCTTGTTGCTCCGCTGCCTAAAGCTTCATTGCAATTGGAGTTGCTGGAATATTTTTGGCTGAAGGGTGGGGGGGCTCCACTCTAAGTTCTTATTGTACCACCCTGGACATATTTGTGGTTTAAATGTCCTCGACACTCGACCCAGTCACCCCTCGTGGTCCTCTCGCTGCACCTGTCGAGTGACAGCTCCCCCTTGTGGACTGATTAAAGCTCCAACCTCCTAGGCGTTGACCCCAAAGGTGTCTTGGGCTTGGACTTCTGTGTCATTACGGTTAAACCCGAGTGTAAAGATACGTTTTAGAGTGATGAGCCATAATAACTCTCAGGACAGACTTCTGCTGCCATCTTGAGAATGAAAGCAACAAGAAATTATGAATTTGGCTAATGTGATTCACTGCTCATCAATATTTATGAGTGGGGCGGAGTCTCCAATGAAAACCATAATAGCAAATGAAGAGCCCTCAAAGGCAGTTTCGGCGCTCAAATTGAGTGACACCGAGGACGATGTGAGTTGGTCCTCAGATGTGGACAGGGACAGTGACACTGGTGCATGATACATCACTAAATGACCGGACCACCGTGATACACCTGGTGAATTCGCTCACATGAAGCTTCGTTGTGATGTTACAAAAAGACAAAATAATTGTGATTGACTGCAAGGACAAGAACACATTGAGCCCCTGAGAACGGTGTCCATGGACATTAAAAGACAAAAAACAAGCAAGTAATAATTCATAAACACACAGGACCGCCCCCTCGCTCTCTCCCTAGCCTCAGCGCTGTCACCCCCCTGACGTCACCACAGTGTCTTCTCAGCCCAAGGAGCCGTCCACCTTCTCATGGCCACAACTGCAAGGACCCCCACGAGCAGAATCTGATCGATCGATCAATAATAATAATACATTTCATTTATATAGCGCCTTTCCCATCATATTCATGGTCAGCAACCGCAAAATTACATAAAATGACACTCCATGTGCCATCATTAGCCAGGTGTTGTGAAAGGAGGGACTCGGACCCCTTATATCTCATTAGGGAGGCTTTGGTTGAGGTGGCCTGCACCACTTCCAGTCCCTCTGCTCATTTCTGCTGAAGACGCCTGTTGGTTTAGTTCTTTATCATGAGGGTGTAATTTCAAAAATGAGGGGTTTTCAGGTCAAGAGGGCCACAGATAAGGAGGAACCCCAAATGGCTCATCGTAATGCAGTCAAATGGGGGGGTTTCCGTAATGGTGAGTCAGGAGGCATCAAACAAAATAGACTCGAGTGATTTCAGAGCATTCAGGAAGAATTCTTATGAACACAAAACCTGAAATTTCTCCTTTATTTTATATAGCGCCTTTCCCATGCTCAGGGCACCCTTTGCTGTGGCTCTCCACATTGTGCTCAGGTGCCTACAGTTTGCTTTAATTCTCTTTGAGATGTTTCTAGAACTTGAGTGGAGTCCACCCTTGACAAATTAAATTGATAGGACTTCATTCAGAAAAGCAGACATGTCCCTGTGTATAGAAGGTCCCACCATTCACACTGCACATCAGGACAAAGACCAAGCCAGGAAGTCCAAGGAACTTTCTGTAGACCTCAAATTGTGGTGAGGCGCAGATCAGGGCAAGGAGATCAAACCGTTTGTAAAACCTGGAGTGGGCCCAGGAACACAGTGGCCTCAAGAACTTGGGAAATGGAAGAAGATGGCCATCCAACTAAACTGAGTAACTTGGCAAGAGCTTCAGAACTCATCTTCTGAGATGGGAGAGCCTGTTGGAAGGATGACCATCGACTTATAGTCCAGAGACTAAATGCCACTTGGAGTTTGCTACATGGTATTTAAAGGACTCTGATAGCAGGAGGTAGGAGATGAGACAAACATCAAACTCTTTGGGCAGAACTCCAGTCATCATGTCTGATGAAGACCAGCCACTGCTCACCACCTACCTGATAAAAGCCCTACAGTGAAGCATGGCAGTGGCAGCATCACACTATGGGGACAGGGAGCCTGGTCATGGACTGGCTGCTCCAGAGTGCAGACCACCTCAGACTGGGGCAACAGTTCGGTGACCTGAAGCAAGCAGCCAGGACAACACTGGAGTGGCTTTGGGACAAGTCCCTGAGTGGCATAGCACATGTGTGGAGAGACCTGGAGATGGAAGTTCACAGTCACTGATCATCCAGTCTAAAGGAGCTTAAGAGGATCGGCTGGGAACAGAAATCCAGGAGTGTAAAGCTTGTAGAGACTTACCAAGAAGACCCAAAGCTGAAATTACTGCCCAAGGGTCTTCTACAAATGACTACTTTAAGGCTCTGAATATTTATAGGAATGGGAGATTTCTGGTTTGGAGTTTTGATGAAATCTGCCTAGCTTTTTAAAGACAGATTTTCACTTTGTCATTAAGGGTTACTGAGTGGAGACTGATGGGTGAACATTGCAAATTTCTCTGTTAAAAAATGAAATGTACAACTCAATGAAGTGTGCAGAAAGTGGCGGCCTCTTCAATCAGCTGTATGTGTACGTATGCCTGAGGAAGTGAGACTTACCCCCTGTGTGACCCCATGTTGAATTAAGTGGGTTGGTGGTGGAGTTGACCCCATTTGAGTTAGGGTGTTAATGTACCCTGCAGATGACTGGCTTCCTGCCTTCCACCCCAAGCTGCCAAGCACGGCTCCATCTCCCCATAATCCGGAGTCGAATAAAACGGGTTTGAGAGTAGCTTGGGTTTATCTTTAGCAGGGATGAGAGAGCCCCCCCATTACAGGACACCCTCCGTCACGTCTGAGCATGCGTGCCTGTAAACACAGTGGGGGCTGTGAACCCTGGTCCAGATACCCAATAGGAAACAGCCTGCTGTGTCAAAGTTCTGACACAGGGGGCACAAACATAATCCTTCTGCCACTAGGGGGTGATAGCTCTCATTTTTCAGGTGAGTGTCACTGCACATTGTGTGACAATTTGCTGCCCGCCCTTACATCTCCACCCATTTTCATGCCAACCTACTGCGTGAACGGGACTTACTGATACAAAATGGCACGCATGGCTTAAATCCAAGAACTGTTTCATGGCGTGTGCCACGCTGTACATCCCCACATTGCCAACTCACTGCGACCTGGCCAGCTTAGAGTCCAGTGACTCGCCCATAATAGGTGACTTCTCTAGATTCACCACCAACTTTGGTGACACCCCCAAGCATTGACCTTGCTTTATATCAGTGGGCAAATGATAGATGTGTGGCGACTCGATTGTCACTTGTTCTGGTGGTCTCCTGGTGCTCTGCTGTAATCTCACGCATGCTTCCTCCTGTCCATTCCTAATATTCCTTGAATGAAACTGTGATTGTGCCTCCATCCTTTAAGCCCACCGAGTATGGGCAGCTCTCCTGTGCCCATCAGAGTGGGGGTACGTGCCAAGTGAGATGGCGCTGGGAGCGTTTTTTTTTTTTTGCTTCTTTTTTTTTCCGATTCCCTGACTTCTCAGACTTTACCGGATAATTGTGGTAAACATTTTTCCTCAGCGGCAGCTGGCGGAAGAGCGCCCGGCAATTTGCGCAGCGGAATCAACAAGCGGCCCGCCCGTCACCTCAATTTGGGTAATCGCGCGGAGCTCCGTGCTCTCCTCTCCTCCCCGTCCTCGTTTTTTTTTTTTTTATTCCGTTAATCCCGTCATTTAGCATAAATGTGAGTGCACAAATGAACATTTTTGTAATTGTGATGCCTCGCTGGCAGGTGACACAGGTAATGTTATGTACGAGGTGCCGTTTATTACCACTTGAAAGAAGTGCTTCGCGCAAATGGCCCTGCAATTTTAATTGAAGTCAGCGGCTGCAGCTTTGTTTTTGCTTTTATTTTTTCTTTCGTTCTTTATTTATTTATTTATTTTTTTCTCCGAGAGGTGAGTTGCCGGCTGCTTATGACAAGAGTCGTTCGTTTGTTTACGGTAGCGTATAATTATAGTAATGGCGGCCGACGGTGGAACGCTAAATAGCTGCTCGAGTCACAGGAGCAGGACGGGCGACGCGGTGCCAGCGCATTAGCGCTCAAGTGATAAGCGGCCTTTAAAGAGACCCTCGTACTGCGGCTGGCTGACGCCCAGCAAAACGGTCAATGAGCAGCCGACTGCCAAAAGGCGCCCCCCAGCGCCCGCGCCGCTCCTCTCCTGCCTGCGCTTTTTATGCAGTGAGCCCCTCAGGTTCCACGTTCGGGGCCATCGCCTGTCTATGCGACGTTCTCACGACGTGGCAGCTGAAAATCTAAGGGGTCGGCGCGTCTTCACTTTACCCCCGCTTAAAAAACGTGCAGCCGTGTAGAGCTCTGCAGGACCAACGCCAGTCCATATACCGGGTCTTCCGAGAGGACCATCATTATCAGCTTAGCATCCTTTTAATGTATAGTGCCTTTCACTTTGGACACTCATTCCAAATATAAGCTGTCTGGACATTAGGGGTGGTCCAAAATAATGTTGGGGTGCCATCCAGGACTCCCCTTGTAATCTGCGGTATGCCCGGACTGAACAAACCAGTACAGAACTTACAGAGTACAGCCTTCTTGGCTTCAACAGATCAGAGGCTTGGCAGATGGGGGTCTTAACTTTGGAGCTCCATTCTCCGGCAGGTTCGTGTTCAAATGAGACATCTCCTTCCGGGGATGCCCGGGTCTCATAGGGTTGCCCCCACTGGGCACCTTCTCGGCACTTTGGAGGAGAGACGAGACAATGCCGTTCGTGACGGCGCCCCCTCTTGCTCTGGTGGGGTATTACATGCCTGTGATGAGCCAGGAAGGTGCTTCTGTGATGCTCATGTGTGACAACTGGTTGATAATCAAATTATGTGATATCATCTATTGTTAAATTCTGCTCCGTACTCCCCTCCTTCCTTCTGACACCCACTGCACGCCCAATTTTGAACTGCCTTTCCCGGGGTTTCTTCCATTTTTTTTCCCTAAAAGGGTTTTTTTTTTTTCTTTGGGAGTTTTTACTTGTCTTCTTAGAGAGTCGAGGCTGGGGGGCTATCAAAAGGCAGGGTCTGTTAAAGCCCATTGCGGCACTTCTTGTGTGATTTTGGGCAATACAAAAATAATTTGTATTGTATTGTATAATAAGAGACACCACCCTATATACAGAACCCATGGTCCCTAATATAAAAGGCTTTTCAGTTTAGACACCATTCCAAATGCATGGTGGGCAATATCCCATATATATCGCCTTTCTTGATGACCCCCATTATTAACGTGCTCTTCATTCCTTATATGGTTCCTTTCTTTTTAAATAGTTTTCATGTTTGATGACATCACACATACACAGCCTTTAAGGATATCCACCATTATCAACTTAGAGCGCCTTTCATTTTGGACACCCATTCCAAATAAGAACTGATTTGTCAATAAGAGACACCATCCTACGTGTAGGACCCTTCATGATGGCATCCCTAAACTTATCGTACCTAATCTATAGGGTCTTAATGTTTGGAAATGCATAAGTGGAGAATATCCCAGAAAGAGAGCCTTCCTTGAGATACGCTGCCCCCTGTGGTCACCACCTGCGATTACACGCCAATATGAAAAGGAGAGATGCCAAGCAGCAGGGTGTCTTGAATGGCCATCTCCCACAAAGTGCTCTTTTATAACATTTGGCCATTTGTTTGACGCTTCTCTTTGCGTTTCCATCTTGTATTCAATTACACGTCGCACGTTCTTTCAGCGGGCTGTAACTTGGTGTTTTCTATTAAAAAGTCTTGTTCAATCTTCAGGGCTGATGGAAACGAAGGCAGGACTCTGAAGCCACGGACGTTTTCCAAAAGGTCAATAGAGATGACGTGAAGAGTACATGTTTCAATTTCTCTCTGTGCTTAGCACCTTCTAATAAACTTTAAAATCAAAGGGTCAATGTGGGGCGCACACGTCCACCCCTCGCGTTCTCAGATTGTTAACTCACATTTCACGACGAGCCCTTGGAGGGGCTCCTCCTGTAGACCGCCGTGCATGCTGACATGACGGCACTTGTTGGGTAACGGCGGAGAGATGCAGGGGGAAGAAGGGCAGGGTGGCACGATGTCTGCTGACTGGGCGGCGCCAACTGATAGCAAAATAACAGCACAAGCTACAGTGACGTGTAAGCAGGTGGCACCTTCTGTACCAGGGGAGAACTGCACCACACATGCTGTTACCCACTTGGTACTACAATGGCAGGCTGAACACACCAGCAAAATATGTATAGTGTCTTTCACTGAGCAGGCTTTAATCGTACCCTTGGGGGTGCCACGTGGTCCATCAGGTCAGAAACGAAGGCTCCAGGGTCAGTCGGTGGTCCCCGGAGCTCTTCACTTCGTGCAGATGGCTGGAAGCCCCTTAAATACCTGGTATACATGGGGTTTCTATAGTAGCACTTACTGCCATCTTCTCCTGGCGGCAACAACAAATAATCTGGAATTCAGGATTGTTCAGGTCAGCCATGCCAGGGAGGTGAGGGGATTCAGCCAGCATACCTCTGCATGGCAGCGCTTTGTCTGAGCCTGTCTTCACGGCGATGGTGGGCGAGAGCACAGCACCACACACGTGGGGTCCTGACACCCCTCCTTCGTGCTCCACACTCACCTGACCATCTTTGAACATCTCAGTCCTTTTGTAAACACTCCACTGTTGTGTAGGACGCCTTAAATGGGTTTCGGCCCTGGTACGCCCGAGCGCGCTTGGCACAAAGGACAATCGTATAAAAATAAAAACAGAATGATGGTGACCCTGAACTTGACTGGTCAGTGTGGATGGTGTATGAATGGCAGATGCTCAGCTGTAACAGGTGCCACATTAAACCCGAGAACAGGACAGGCAGGGTGCCCTCCTTCTTTGCTTTTCTGTCCTCTCCACACTAATCAAGCCTCCCACAGTCAATCCCTCATTTATGGGAATGCAGGCTGCACCTTCCCTTTCGTCTTGCAGTTGTCTAAGTTGTCTCTCTCACGTGATACCCAATTCACCTCAAATACCTGCATTTCACTTGTACGGTTTGTGTGCCCCTTGCTGCCCTCCGCTCTGTCCAGGGTTGCTTGTACATTGAAGGGGTTGTTGCCTCCTGGTGACCATTTACAGAGCTGCACTGGCGATCTCCAGCCAGCCATACCGTCCATCCATCCATTTTCTAAACCTACTAAATCCTGAGCAGGGTGGCTGGGAAGCTGGAGCCCATCTCAGCAAGCATCGGGCACAAGGCAGGAACAGTCCCTGGAAAGGGCACCAGTGTGAACACACACACACACACACACACCCCATTAAAAATCGCAGCTTCCGTTAGGGTTTGGCTCCTCCCCTAGACAGGCCACGCCCACACCCAGACTTACAGGGAGATTGATAGCCACTGCAGGATTTCTAGGGTGCTTTCTAGCAGCAGAGGAGGAACGTCGGCTTGGGCACATGGCAGCTTGAAGTGGATGTCAGTCCGGCCGGGTTGCTAAGCTCCTCGTCTCACTTATGACTTTCCGGCAGCTTCTGTCTCTGGAAGTTCTGCATCAGTAGCCTTACATGGGCCTCAGCCCGACTGTCAGGCTCCTCGATGGCCTCAACGCTGCTACTGTCAGAGCCGGCAGGCTGATCAATATACGCCTGCTTAGCAGAGCCTGCCGTCACACGTCACCGCAGACAGCTTGCATGAGGACGTCAGCTGGGGAGATTTTAAGGCTTTTTCGATTTTATTTCTCTGGCGTGCAAGAATTGAGGGGGCTCTCCTCGCACCACCTGGCACCTGGGGGGAACCTTGGGCTCTGGCATGACTGTGGAGGATCGCTGGCATTGCCATCTCAGATGCCCCTGCTACTTTTACTTCACACCAACGTGACAGTTCCCCATTTTGAACCCTTTGCTTCTCTAGGATTAACTCTTACACTTTAGATTTCCATCTTCAATACGTCAGTTTTTAATATGGCGCCTTTCACAGAGTGCTTTACCAAGCAGACAACGCTATAACTCAGAGAAACAAGACAAACCTGTGTGGTTGAGTCAGGGATCCAGAATAGATGTTTTTAATAAAGGTGCCAGCTTTAACGGCCGTATAGCGCTCGGTGGCACAAAAGTGACAGAACACAGGGTTGCAGTGCCTCTTAATTGGTGGGTCAGGTCTGGGGTAGAGCGCCGTCCTGTGCCGAGTCTACGCCCAAATGAGACCACCTTTTAGGGACCGCCTCCAAGTTATAGTCCTCCCACCAGAAGGGGCGGAGTCATGTCGACCTCATTGGGCATCTTCTCAGAGCGACACCGTTAGCGACGGTGCCCCCTCCTGTCCCAGGGTGGTATTGCTTACCTCGGATAAGCCAGGAAGGTGACCCTCAGATAAGCATGAGTGACACCTGACAAATAATAAAGTAAAATAAGACGGACGGAGTGAGACAACACAAACTGAGCAAACATGGCCAGCTTACGAGCCCAGAGTGTGCCAGTGGTAATCAAGGTTAAGCCACCCTGCTCCATGCCCAAGGCGCACTGGACTGTAAATCGGCACACAACTGAAAGTGTGCTGTTTAATGGAGTAAAGCCAGAAGGCCATCGAGTCCATGGTGCGTATTTGTCATTTTTTTTTGCTTTGTTTTGCAGCCTCTTGGACTCCATTGTGGTTCCTGAAAAGGCTGCCATTTTGATTCCTTGTCTCACACGTTACTTTCGTTTTTGACTCTTTTTATTCTTTCGATTTTGATTCCTGGTCCTCGTTTTGGGCTTTGGTATCATTTTGTTATCAGCCTTTTTATTTGTTTTGTTTTGTTTTCTGTCAGGCTGTAAAGCTTATCTGTCAGTGTGCTGACCAATCAAATTTGAGCCCTACATGTAATCGCCTTTCTCTTGTCCCTTCCTAAAATAAACCCTCCACTGGTGCTGGACCCCCACTGACCACGGTTTACATTTCCTATTTCTCACGTTACAACTGGATTTGCTCAGGTGCTCTCCTGTCCCCTTTT
The DNA here is from genome assembly GCA_026402145.1 of Polypterus bichir lapradei. Lineage (NCBI taxonomy): Eukaryota > Metazoa > Chordata > Cladistia > Polypteriformes > Polypteridae > Polypterus > Polypterus bichir. The sequence continues at coordinate 4,993,180 of JANRMT010062797.1, read as the reverse complement.
ATATTACTTTCTGTGCACACTACTCCCTTCCTTTTGGATCCTATGATTCCACTACCGGTTCAAAGGGCTTGCACTGAACGGCAGCTCCTTACATCCTGGTGACTCAGATGGAGCCATCCATAGCCATATTGGCGATGTGACGTGGGACATGAATGTGCCCCTCTGGTCAAGCCTCACCGTTCACCCAGATCTCCCCTACTAATGGCCATCCACACCACTGCATGACTTGTTCCACTGGGTCCTCACAGCGAGAGCACACGCACACACTCCTGAGCCTGGTGGTCTCTCCTGCTACTTAGACGTCCAGCAGGAGCGCCGGCCACACGCTGCTTCCTCTCATGACACCTTCTCTGCTCTCTCCTGATGCTTTTCTTCTTTCTTTCTCCTTTTCATCTTTTCTTTTTCTCCTCTCTCGCACACCTGCTTTCCTTCTTAAAACGGGGACGTGGCACAGCTGCGACAATCGGCAGCTCCTGGCGCCAATTAGAGTCACGGGTGATCCTGCACTTGTGCACACGGGAACTGCTCCCCCCCCCCCCCCACACACTAAGATGCGAGTGTGGCGATTACTTATTAAAAAGATTCTTTTCTGGTCAGTTTTCTAACCCAGTTTTCCTTTATGGGGGGCATGATGGCACAGTGGTAGTGCCATTACCTCGCCGTAAGGAGTACAGGGTGCTCGTGTCCGGGGTCCTCAATGCGTGGAGTTTGCGTGTTCTCCCCCCCGTTTCCTCTCACAATCCAAAGACATGCAGGCTGGGTGCCTTGGCGATGCTGAATCGGCCCCCGTGTGTATGTGTATGTGTGTGTGTGTGTGTGTGTGTGTGTGTGTGTGTACTCGCCCTCCCTGTACAGGGTTTGTTTCTGCCCCGGGACCCTGTGCAGGACTAAGCAGGTTAGTGACTGACTGATGATTTTTCTTTATTAAGCTATGGTGTCAGATTGTCTCAGTCGTTGGTATAACATTCTATTGTGTTTGATGCACCATCTGTTGGAATGAAAAAACGCAGTGCATTTAATTACAAAATGGCACATTGCAAACATGAATAGTGCTGGACAGACAGAAATCGGTCAGCATGTATGCTGCGAGCTGTTTGAGTGGTCCGCATGCTGGCCGGCCGGTAGGCCCTCAAATCAACCCCCCCGATATTCTGCACATGTGCAGCAGCAGCTCTGTGGTTTCATTCTCTGCCACGCTGCCATTCCTGGTTTTATTTCCTTGTTTTTTATCCCAGTTTATTAGTTAGTCTCGCAGCTTTGCCGCTCACGCTGTCTCGTTATCTGAGGCTGGCAGGACACGTCTGTTAATTTTGCTTGTTTTATCCTCGTCCCCATCTCTGTGCTGCTTTTTCTTTTCCGCCTTCAGTTGCAAATCCAAATAAATCATAAGAAGAGCAACGTGCCTCGAGTCTGCTAAAACGGCGGGCAAAGCAGTTTGGTTTTTGTCATACATAACCCCCACCACCATGCCCACAGATTGCAGCTTTTGGCCCCCGTGGCCCGGGCTTTAAGGGCAAGTATGAAAAATGAATGAAACAAAAAAAAAATTCACGGAGCGTACGACTCGTCTCCTGAACAACCTGACGGGGATCAGTGAGGAGACGCCGGCCTCTTATTACTTGAGGTTCTCCATAAAAAAAAATAAAATAAAATAAAAGGCCGCTGCGCCTTTAAGCCGTGCGCGATGGAGGAAAAAAAAAAAAAAAAAAGGCCAAGTTCTAAGGGGCTCTGATCTCGTGTTTTAGTAAAATAGAACTCCACGGCTGAGTGACAGTTCTGATCTAAAGCATTTAAGTGTAAGTTTTGATCTCTCTGCCTTTGATTAAAACTAATGAGCTCATTTAATTCAAAATGGGAATCTCTGATAAGAGAAATAAGGTTGATGTGATTGGATTAGAGGGGCGAATTAAACTCTTAGAGCTGAAGTTTGTGCTTATATAGTGTATTAAAAAACTGTTGGCGTCTTCCACTGTGTTAGATGATGAGAAAAATTTCATAGTAATTCATATTTAATCAGAAGAAATGAAATGACTAAATATAACATGGCTCGGCTTTTCCCCAGAGTGATAAAGGACTAGTTAGATTTTAAATGACATTTAATTCGTGTCTTTAGAGAAAGAGGAAGAAAAAAAAAAAAGAAAAAGATCACCAGAGGGTGGAGGTGGCCCAGCTTTAAACAATAAAAAAAAATTAAAATAACACACAGGGCTCCGTACGCGCAGGTTCGGCATGACGAGTTCTCCTTTTGATTTGCACTCTTGAGCGTTCTGCGCAGTCATGGAGTCAAAATAAAAAGCTGACGCGCTGAGATAGCCGTCTTCACCAGTGTCACGTGTGTGTGTGTGTGTCAGGTGTGTAATAACCTGCTGGGACAAGAGGAGGTGCTAACTCTGGCATGGATCAAGAAACCACCCAGTGAGGGCACTTAGCCCCGCCCCTACGGGTCCACACAAGGTTAAGAAGCCTGGCCGCCCAGAGCAGACTGGCAGATGGAGCCCCCCGAAAAGACTCCCATATTGACAGCTGAAGAGCTAGGCGGGTTCCATTTTGAAGTCAGAAAGGCACTTATTTTATTATGGCCAGCAGAATGAAACTGGACAACCTGTTTGGTGTCCATTCTCTCATCTTTGTCCTGTCATTCCAGCACTCGGCCACACTAGCTAGTAGTGGCACAGCGGGTAGGGCACCGGGGTCCGGGATTCATATCTTAAGGGGGTCAGCTGCCATGTGTGGTGGACTTTGCAAGTTCTCCCCTACGTCTGTGTGGAGGTTCCTCCGATACGTCGCACTGACGTGTTACAGGGCCTGAGGGTTTACCCCTCAAACTAACTGCAAAAGAGGGGGGTTTATCTGAGTTGGGGAGGTGGCAGCGTTGCATTTATAAAGAACGATGTGATCATCATGGACTGCCTGACATACGAGAGAGAATCATGAAGTAAAGGCCACTCGCCCTTTAATCACACTGATGGTTTGCAGAAGAACATCACAGTTGCATCACCTCTCCACATGATCTCCCTGCAGGTCAACGCGCTTCTTGTGTCATTCCACTAATTTCTTCATTCCTTAGAACAAGAAGCTTTTCTGGTTGCCACCAAATCCAGCTCTGCACTGTGTGTAGAACCTGCGACTGCGTAGAGCCTCCTTAAGTGGACTGAAGATATGGTAGTTGTATGGTGCTGGGTCAGGGCCGTAACGAGGACGTGGTAGACATTCAAACCGCATGGCCACCACTGTTGAGGCTGATGCATGGGGACGTGAATTTTCATGGAGCAGCAAGACCGTGTCTGACTGTTTGAATTGCAGCTTGCACTGGTCACTGGGTATCTACGTTCCTGAAAACGCACCAGAATAGGACCCTGTGTGTCCCAAAAGAAGGTCATCATGATATTCTTGACAGAAGGCTGTTGTTCGAATTTCTTCTTTATTGGAGGAGGCCGGTGTTTCTGCTGCACCTTCATCTCTTGCTTTCCTGCTCACAGTGATGGGCCCATGTCTCCAGTGAATGTCCGCTCCAAAACATTTGGAATCTTCATCGTAACATCTCAGGAGGTGATTGTCATAGCTTTTTTAGTGCCGCGCTCTTACCGTAGTCTAGTAGAAGGGCGTAGGCTCATTAGACATTGTAGCTTTTACTAAACCAAAGAGAGAGATATACGTACATAAATACACATACACATTTGGTGTGTATGTATAAGCTATAATCTCATATATATATATATTAGATATAACATTATATATGATATTATTGTAATATATTTTTATAATCTATATATATATATATTTATATAATATAAAATCTAACGTCTGTCTGCTTTTCACAAGAGAACTACTTCACGGATTTAGATTGTTTTTTTCTATAATTTGCTTGAACATTCCGGTTGATTTTGCGACTTCTCTCGTCGTGCTAAGTCTCAGAATTTGGTTCTGGCACCGATTTATTCGTACAAATCCAAGAGAGATGCAGTGGGCCGAGGGGAGGGGGGAAGTGGGCATGTCCCTCCTCACTCCTGTGCCAGCCTCTGTTCACGTCACTCTGATGCGGCACTGGCGAGAGGGTTTTAATCCCTCACATTCCTCTCATCGAGACAGACCGGCTCTTTCAATTCAAGACATTACAGTTCCCACGGTGAAGCTTTGTTTTGCAATGTCAATTAAAGACGCCCAGGGACAGACACTCCAGTTGGCAGGGCTTGATCGTAGCTCACCAGGCTTCTCGCAGGGTCAGCTTTACGTCGCTTTCTCCCAGAAACCTGTAATGTATGTCCTCACCCTGATAGCAAAACCAAAAATATTGTGCATCAAGAGGCCCTTGGATACGAAAGCTATTGATAGAAATTCTTCTCAATACAAATTACATTTTTTTTTAATTTGTTTTATTTTTAAAGTTTGTGCTGTTTCACTACTACATGGACGGAGCCGCGGGGGACAGCTAGTATTATATATAATACCAGGGAGGCCAAGCCCCTCGGCGGCCAGAATATTAGTAAAATCTGTAAATGTACAAAAGAAAAATTATTATTTAATGGAGTAAAAATCATGAAATCAGAATAAAATATTTACTCTCTTATCGATTGGAGTATTCCCGTTAAACGGAGGTCCACTGTGCTCGATGAGTACTAAATAAACGATCCATTTGTTTTAACTGACATTTTTATAGATAACAAACTTTAAAAAAAAAAAAATGACTCATTTAAATAACAGGAAAAATCAGGTGAAAACTAAAGTACTAGGCAATGGGTCATCAAAATTTGACCTTCAGCTAACTAAATCACCTAAATACAAACACTGGTGTTATGAAGAGATATATTTTTAATAGTTTGTTCCTGTGAAAGAAAGTTTACTCAATCAAAAATAAAAACCATGACTTTCTTGATATCTTAGTTTATACTTTAAAAACGGAATAAAAATCTGAAAATCTAACAACATCACATTAACGTTTGATAAATTCTGAAAAGAATGACACCAAACATATATACACTCACCTAAAGGATTATTAGGAACACCTGTTCAATTTCTCATTAATTCAATTATCTAATCAACCAATCACATGGCAGTTGCTTCAATGCATTTAGGGGTGTGGTCCTGGTCAAGACAATCTCCTGAACTCCAAACTGAATGTCAGAATGGGACAGAAAGGTGATTTAAGCAATTCTGAGCGTTGCATGGTTGTTGGTGCCAGACGGGCCGGTCTGAGTATTTCACAATCTGCTCAGTTACTGGGATTTTCACGCACAACCATTTCTAGGGTTTACAAAGAATGGTGTGAAAAGGGAAAAACATCCAGTATGCGGCAGTCCTGTGGGCAAAAATGCCTTGTTGATGCTAGAGGTCAGAGGAGAATGGGCCGACTGATTCAAGCTGATAGAAGAGCAACTTTGACTGAAATAACCACTCGTTACAACCGAGGTATGCAGCAAAGCATTTGTGAAGCCACAACACGCACAACCTTGAGGCGGATGGGCTACAACAGCAGAAGACCCCACCGGGTACCACTCATCTCCACTACAAATAGGAAAAAGAGGCTACAATTTGCACGAGCTCACCAAAATTGGACAGTTGAAGACTGGAAAAATGTTGCCTGGTCTGATGAGTCTTGATTTCTGTTTTGACATTCAAATGGTAGAGTCAGAATTTGGCGTAAACAGAATGAGAACATGGATCCATCATGCCTTGTTACCACTGTGCAGGCTGGTGGTGGTGGTGTAATGGTGTGGGGGATGTTTTCTTGGCACACTTTAGGCCCCTTAGTGCCAATTGGGCATCGTTTAAATGCCACAGGCTACCTGAGCATTGTTTCTGACCATGTCCATCCCTTCATGACCACCATGTACCCATCCTCTGATGGCTACTTCCAGCAGGATAATGCACCATGTCACAAAGCTCGAATCATTTCAAATTGGTTTCTTGAACATGACAATGAGTTCACTGTACTAAAATGGCCCCCCCAGTCACCAGATGTCAACCCAATAGAGCATCTTTGGGATGTGGTGGAACGGGAGCTTCGTGCCCTGGATGTGCATCTCACAAATCTCCATCAACTGCAAGCTGCTATCCTATCAATATGGGCCAACATTTCTAAAGAATGCTTTCAGCACCTTGTTGAATCAATGCCACGTAGAATTAAGGCAGTTCTGAAGGCGAAAGGGGGTCAAACACCGTATTAGTATGGTGTTCCTAATAATCCTTTAGGTGAGTGTAAGCCCGATTTAACATGTGACATAAAAACATCACATGAAATTGTTGCACTTTTAGGCTTCGGATTTTATTTATAGAGAGTCGACGTGTTTGTAGCTAGAGAGCCAGAAAGGGAGAAAATGAGTCCCTTATGTCAAGGTAGTTTTTAATTCCTAAGCTTTCGACAACTTGCCAGGTGTCATCATCAGAGGAAAATGATTAGACATAGAGGAAGGGCGAGGATGGATTAGTAAGGTGGGGTTCAGAAGGTGTTGGTCATAAAGTCCTGTTTATTATTTGAATGTTTTTAAGCCTCCATATGCCGGGTTCAAGTCCCAAGTGTCAGTTGATGGCGTTTTCATTGCCGCCGGCTCTCTGGCACTCTTAGTGTTGTATTATGAAATATTGTCTATTATATCCTTCCCTAGTGGTACGGCAGTAATTCCAAGTTGAAGAAAGAAAAAATGAGACTAAAGAAAGAATACACTTCGCTTCTTTTAATATCGTCCGGCACGCATAATAATATCAATTTGAAGGAGAGCTCCTGGCACATCGCGGTGCACTCGTGGTTCCTGCGGTCAGCTCTGGCCACTTCGAGATTGCGGTGAGGCACATTTCCATCTGTCCATTGGTGAGTTTCAGTTTTCAGTGCAGTGGCTGGGGCTTTTATACTTTTCTATATTTTTCTCACAGTCTTTGGTTCCAAGATAAGGATGGCATCTTTTGCTGGCACAGTTCAACATTTAAATAGCACTCAGTAACTGTGGACCATAAACCGGCCGTCACTCCAAGGGGTACACCTGCTGTCTCTCAACAGCCTGCCAGAGTGACTTCCATTGGTTTCTTCTTTATTTCTGTTTCGCTTTCTCCCTGTCAGCCGGCTGGTGTGTCTCGAATGTGTCAGCTGTGTCTCTTCACGGCCTCAGTTTCCCGTTTTAAGTAAAATAATGCCAGGTGGAACAAAACTCGCAGATCACAGTGGCACACTTCAAACCTTTGGCTACTTGTGTGCGCGATGTCGTCAGTTCCACTTGTTCTTCCCACTTTCAGCCTTTCTACCCGTTCATAAACATTTAGCTGACTTTCATGTCCGTACTGAGCTAATGTCGTTCGGTGAATTTCAGCAGGGGTGAGTGAAGGGCATCAATGGTTGAGGTCAGAGGTGGTCCACATCTGAACAGTTCTGGCAGCGGAGATACATTTAGTCAGCATGGACTCTAAAGTGATTACATGAAACTTTAAAAAGTGTTGCTGAAAAAGTGTACTCTTATGTTAAATTAATGTTTATTTTTTGTACGTTAAAATAAATTGTGGTTACATTTTCAAGGTTTAAGTTGTTAGTGGTTTTAACTAAATGCTGAATATATTTAAACAGTTGTTAGCACCACCAAGGTTGGTTTCTTTGTAGCTTTCCATTCGTACGTTCTGAAAAAACGGACACTACGAGGATAATTCAAATCGTAATGGCAATTTGAAACGGATAGAAGCTGACGCAGTACGACATATTTGCGATGGCTTATGGGTACTTTTATGGGTAGAGTCTGGGCAGCCATTAATCTAGCGTAAGCCAAGGTCAACTGAAGATGGACGTTCTGTTGTTCAACACCCAACACTGTTGTGAGATTTGTGTAGGCATATGGAGTGAAACCTGCTGAAATTCACCAAAGGATGTTTGCCTGCCCATCTGGTGCCAGCTTTACGGTACCCCAAGTCATCGGACACTGTGTCCTGTGCAGACCCATGGCTGATATCCAGATGTGCAGCAACAGCGGACAACGTGATCCATCGGTCTTCTCTGATGAAGGCGTTCGCCATGTCGGTGTGGGCTTGATGGCCGACCAGATTGAACTTCGTCAGTTCCACTTGACCTTTCTACCCATTCATAAACTTTCCTTGAGTCCTGCTGCTTGCACTTCCATACTGAGCTACGATCCTTTGGTGAATTTCAGCAGGTTTTCTTTCTCCCTCTGCTCAAAGACATACTTAGTCCCACACAGGAGCGTCCATGTTCATTTCTCCTTGGCTCCAGCTAGACTAATGGCCGTATGTGTTTGAGTTACCCATAAGCCATTGCAAAGGTGTTGTACTGCGTGGCTTGTATCCGTTGGCGGTGACCATGTCATTTTCAAATTGCCTTCCCTTTCTGATTTACCATCTTAAGTCGTGCATATGGCCTACAAAGTGTGGAAGAGCCATTTGCTAGTTGTTAAGGTCTATTAAGTGTGTGCCTCTGAATCAGTCCATAGTCTATGGGAGGTTCTTAGAGCCCCCATATGCTGAACTGAACTGGTGTATTCTAACACTTTCTTGTCTCTCTGACTGCAGATTAGTCTCAGTTAGTGACCTGCCGTGCCGTGTGTATGGCATGGAGGGCACACAGTTTTCAACCGGGCCTTAAAGTGCCCAATAGAAGGGAACACAACGTGCTGTGTTGAGCGTCAGTGCCGTCTGCTCTCAGCGTCCTGAGGGCGAAGTAAAGCATCTGTGAGTTTAGAAACAACTGACGTGAAGTTTAGAGAAGACACTAGTTTTTTGCCTTTTATTCTACATGTGTAACCCCTTTTCTTTATTCTTTTGTGGACTGTTTGAATTTTGACTAAATCTTTTAAAACGAACTGTTGGGCTGAGAGATTTCTTTCAGCACATGTCTGACCCGTGCTTGATCCTGTCTTACACACCAGCAGCTACAAAGTGTGCTCAGTGACTGAGCAACAGAGAAAGCGCTTAAACTCAAAACTTCAAATGTTGTTACTGCAGACCTTTTGTCAGACGAACACAAAGACAATTCAGTCTGTCCTTCATTTCCACAAACTCTTTTGTGAACAGTAAACTTTTCCTAATGGCTCAGTTAGATAAACCGCTCCGTCAGGTTTGTGACATTTGCTGCTTAATGACGAGGCACAGACAAGAATTCACATCCCAACTGTCACACACCTGATGCTTTCTCCTTCCTTGTTTAGATTTGTCCCCACTTGAGGTCTACCTTTGTGAAATCAAACTCGTCACTTTCAGATTACGATTTCCGTCTTCCTATAAAAGAGCGTTTGTTCTGTTATTTTCATGCCAGCTCACGTACAGTAAGTGCTGACACTCTGCCACTGCTTATGCCTGTGCATTAATGTGGAATTGGAATGGTAAATTGGCCCCGGGAGTGTGTCTGTGTTCACCCTGGCATGGGCTGGCACCCTGTGCCCAGGTGTTGTTCCCGCCTTGTAGCCGGTGGTTGTCAGAAGAGGCTCCAGCTTCCCCTCACCCCTGCTCACAATAAAGTGGCAGCAATAGCAATAAAGATGTTAAATGAGAGTCAATAACAATGACTTTCAATCCCTTTCAGGCTGCACTAAAATTGACAAATCAAGAAATAAATAGAAAATTAATCCAATAGCGAGAAAGAGTTCTCCAAAATGACAGTCTGCCTCATACAGCTTTACGACAGATTGCTGATTGGATCGCAGTGTCATACAGTGAGCCACGCTGGACTCTGAACCCTCCAGAGTGAATGTCATCTCGAGACTCGTCTCAAAGCCACTCCAGCGTTGTCACTGAACTGTCACCCCAATCTGGAGCAAGGACCTCCCTGTGTTTGGCTCCATTTGTCCTTTCCTTAATTCCAACCAACCTCCCTGTCCCTGGACCGCCATTGCGTGATGCTGCTGCCACCACCCTGCTTCACCCCAGGGATGGTATTTAAGTAGGAGATGAGGAGTGTCTGCTCTTCATCAGACCTAGTACTTGGAGTTCTGCCCAAAGAGCTCTTTTGATGTCTTATCAGACCAGAGACTCTTTATCCTCACACTCTCTCTGTTTGGCGGTCTCCAAGCAGGAGTTAGCTACTCTGCCTTAAATGTCTCACTGATGGAAAGCTGATAAGATGGCCGTCCTTCTGACAGGCTCTCTCATCCCAGCAGAGGATTTCTGAAGTTCTGTTACAGAGACCATTGGGTCGTTGGTCACATCCCTTTACCAAGGCCGTTCCTGCCAACTCTAGGAAGAGTCCTGGTGGTTCCAAACTTCTTCTGTTTCACAGTACCTGAGGCCACTGTGCTCCTAGACTCCTAACCCATCACCCTAATCTGTGCCTCATCACAAACTGAGCTCTACAGAGACTTCCTAAGACTTCACGGCTTTGGTTTTTTTTTCTCCCGACATGCAGTGTGAATGGTGGGACCTTCTATTCAGGGGTCCATGTATGCCTTTCTAGATGCTGTCCAGTCAATTCAATTCACCACAGAATGGACCCCAATCAAGTTCTAGAAACATCTCAAGGACAATCTGAACTCCAGGATGCACCTAAGCACAATTTGGAGGGTAGGAATCGGTGAACTTTAATAACTCAAGTTATTTACAGAATTCCATGTAAGCCTTTATTCTAGTTATTGGTCTCTGAGGAAACGGGTTGACACATGGAGATTTCTCCATGAATAATTCAAATATTTTGTCATGTAAACCCTTAACCGGGTCACGGCTACAGATTTGGTGGTCTGCACGTGCCTGTTGCACTCTGTCAGCCCATGCGTGTATCTGCTTTGCACATAACACTATATTGACAAAAGTATTGGGACGCCTGCCTTTACGCACGCATGAACTTTAATGACGTCCCACTCTTAACACATAGGCTTTAATATGGAGTCGGCCCGCCCTCTGCAGCTCTAACGGCTACAGCTCTTCTGGGAAGGCTTTCCACAAGGTGTAGGAGTGTGTTGATAGGAATCAGGTTGAGGTCAGGTCTCTGAGTGGGTCAGTCAAGTTCCTCCACACCAAACCTGCTCCTCCATTTCTTTAGAGTCCTTGCTTTGTGCACTGGTGTATGCCCAGTCATGTTGCCATCCCCAGAATGTTCCTACAAAGTTGGAAGTATGAAATTGTCCAAAATGGCTTCGTATGCTGAAGCATTAAAAGTTCCTCTCACTAGAACTAAGGGGTCAAGCCCAATGCCTACAAAACAACCCCACACCATAATCCAAACGTTACACTTGGCACAATGCAGTCAGGTGAGTCCATCGGATTGTGTGATTCGTCACTCCAGAGGACACGTCTGCACTGCTCTCGAGTCCAGTGGTGGGCTTTACACCACTGCATACGAGGCTTTGCATTGCACTTGGTGATGTCAGGCTTGGCTGCAGCTGCTCGGCCACGGAGACCCATTCATTCATTCCATGAAGCTCTCTGTCTACGCTGCGCTGTTCTTGAGTTTTTAGAGGACTGTCGCTATCGACTCTGCAGAAAGTTGCCAATTTTTGCCCGCCTCAGCATGCGCTGCCCCCGCTCTGTTGCTGTTGCTCCCAGTTGCTTCCACTTTGTTACAATAACACTAAGAGCTGACTGTGGAATATTTAGTAGCGAGGAAATTTCACAAAAGTACTTACTGCACAGGTGGCATCCTCTCATGGTACCAGGCTTGGATTCACTGAGCTTCTGAGAGCGACCCATTCTTTCCCAAATGTTTGTAGAAGCCGTCTGCATGCCGAGGGGCTTGAGTGGCCATGGAAGTGATTGGAACGCCTGAATTTAATGATTTGGAGGTGGAGGTCCCAATACTTTTGCTAATATAGTGATATTTACAGTAGCCACAGGCAGAAGCGTCCACAAGACACGTTTCCCCGAGGCAAATGTTGGGGCGATCGTAATATTCCTTCTCTTGTTTGAAATAACGTGTCTCAGTATTTCAGATGTCGATTTGCAGAACGCACAGTGCTAATCTCTGCAGCACAATCTCAGGAGCAGTGTTGCGGTTAATGTGTTAAGTCACATGGCTCACATAGTCTGATTACTTTTTAAAGTAACGGGTAACCTGATGCAATTCTTAGTTTATTGAAGTAAAAACTAGCTGTGCTATTATCGGTATTATTTTTATGAATAGGGTGGAGTGGTTGCTCCAAGGCTAAGGATCTCTCCTGGTGTCTGGATGGTTGCTGGTTCAAATCCTGTTATTGCCAGAAGGGATCCTACTTTGAGCTGAAGATTTCTCCAGATGGCCGTCCCTGCACTCTGACCTCCCCTCTGGGATTCATAAAGTACCAATTTATCAAAATCCCAGCAGCACTGTGTGTACGGCAAGAAGGTACGCCGATTCTTTGCAAGGCCCAGTCGCTCAGTTCAGTACCGTTTAGTTTTCGTCCAGCGATTTGCTATCGCCATGTGTGATCGGGTGATGCGGTGGCCGGCATTCATAGCGCACATCATCGGTGGCTCGGGTTGAGGATGTTAAAATAGGCGTACATGTTACTTACTCACATCACGTGAAGGACTAAACGTATTTATAAAACACAAGAACGTGTGATTACAGGCTTTGTTTGTTTTTGGGTTCATGGCGGCTGATGAGGACGTCCAAGTCTTTTTGCGCAGTTTAATTGCCAGAGGAGAACTCCAGAAGTACACTTGTGCATGTAAACAGAGGTTTTGTACGAATCTGGATTTCTGCCTTAAACGAGTTACTCGCCTTATTTGTAGGCCTTTCAGAAAACAATGTCTTCACTTTGTCATTATGGGTTACTGAGGGGGCAGAAATGGCAAATCTAACCATTTGGAATTAAATCTCCAGCACAAAGTGAGGGGGTCCTAACACTCTTTTTTTGTCGTTCACCATTTAAGATCCAGGGTCTTCGCTGCTGCGAAGGCGATGTGAGGAAAAGCAGGTGTTGCAGATGCTGGTAATATTTCAGAGCGGTGCACACTTTGATTTCCGTAATGAACGCCACCTCAAGGCTTTTCATAGACACAGTACAATGGCTGCCATGCTGCAGTGAGCTCTCACTCTCAGTGTCACAGAATGGTAGCCATTAAAACATGTCACACAGCACCTTTCCAAAGTCACTGTCATCAAGTCTCTTTCAATTCTGTTTGGTTGTGCACACGGCTCACAGCACAGCTGAAATATGAGAGGAAATGAAAAGGTAACTGCAAGTTGAAAATAACGCAGCAATCACAACAGATAGGAGCTGGTGCAATGCAAGACGTTTGTGGTGCCTTATGGGTTGTCTGAACACACACCACATGCATTTGAAGCCGCAGTCAAATAAACATGGATGCCCCGCCACAGGATTGCGTTATTGTTGAACAACGTTACCTCTTTGGGCAGAGGGAGTGAAACCTGCTGAAATTTGCCAAAGGATGTTGGCTCATTCCGGAAGTGAAAGCGTCAGACTCAGTGAAAAAACATGATGAATGGGTAGAAAGGTTTAAAGCGTGAAGAACGACTATAACCACCAAAGCTCCATCTGGTCGACCATCAAGGCCACACTGACATGGCCAATGCCTTCCTCAGAGAAGACCAACGGATTAACTTGGTCTGCTGTTGCTGCACATTTGGATATCAGCTCTGGATCTGCAGAGGATGATGACTTGGGTGGGGGTGGCATAACAATGGCTACCCAAACAGCTTACCGATCTGGCACAGGCCAACGTCCTTGGGTGAAATTCAGCAGGTTTCGCTCTCTCTGCCCAAAGAAATCTCACTATGGCGTGTAGTTCAACAAAGGTCCATGTGCGTTTCACCTTAGCTTCAAGTAGTCTAACGGCACAGCACTGTGCTGGGCGTGTCCCGATTACCCATAATGCACTGCGACCGTGTGGTATCGTGTCAGCTTCTATCCGTTGTGGTTACTACATCATTTTCAAATTGCCTTGCTGTTTCAGTCCACATAGAGATACAGATTTGTTTAAGCCACTTGACTAACTGTGGTAAAGTGAGGTCTGCGGCTGATCTGCACCATTTTAAATTTTAAAGGAGGGGGCGTGGCAGTGTGGCAGAAGCAGTTCCCGGTCGCGATGCAGGCAGTCCCACACTTCAGTACAGGGGTGCGGAATCACCCGACTGGACAGCACCCGTGGGAGCTGCTAATCGCCACACCCGTGCCACGTCCACACTTTAAAAGGGAACGCGCGAGTGCAAGATGGCGAAAGAAGAATAAAAGACAGAATGGAGGTTAGTGAAGGAAGAAGGCAGAAGAGCCGGTGTGGGAGTGAGTGAGTGAGTGAAAGGGAGCAGGCTCATTGGAGACAAGGCAGGCAGCTAGGAGGAGAGCCCCTCTAAGGAGTGTATGGCCGACACTCGGAATCGGTCGCTCCGGCTGAGCTGTTTTGAGGAGCGGGAGTGACCAGGAGTTTGGACGGCTCGCCACGGAAGGCAGCGGGGTCGAGGAGGCTTAGGGGGGTACAAGGCACGAGCACCCTGGTGATTGGGGACCTGAGTCTCAGTGTCGCGAGGGAGCCTGTAAGTAGCCAGGGGGCAGAGGGCAACCGGACCTCCTGATAGGGCGACTCCTTTGCTGTGAGGCCCGTGAGGGATAAGCAGTGGAGCCGCCACATAAAAGGAGACGGCGACGGGTTTTTTGTTTTTTTAAACTGATGGTTCCTGCCATTATTTTAATGGGGTTTATTGGATTATTTTAACCTCCATTTTTTTCACGTTTTTATGGATTATTTATTTACGGACTGCTGCACTATTCATTTTGATTGTTTTTAATAAAGGCACTGTACACTTTTGCACCTTCCACTTGCTTTGTGTGGTGTGCTCATTTGTACAGCTCATCGCGGTCATGACTGATGGTGTCGGGTTCTAGAGGCTCCCGAATGAGAAGAGGGAGCAAGGAGCCAACCCGCACCATCACAATCCCCAACGATGTCTGTCCATTAACATGATCATTGAGCTACGGCCATAACCCTGGAATCCAAACCTGAATAAAGGCATCTGGGCTGGCACACATAACAATCCAGTACCCTGGTGGTCTGATATAGCACCTTTTACACACAGAAAGACCCCCACTCAGTGGCGTCAAAAGAGGCCATAAGGGGCCTGGTGGGAAGTCAGAGTTTGTTGGGGAAGGCCCAACAACTGGATGTCATTTAACCTGACAAAACCGTACCGCCGCGGCCGACAGCGACAGCTTTCATAACGCCTGTCTCAGACATGATGAGTGTGCAGAGGGCAGCTGAGGGTCTTCTCTTGCACGTCTTCATTTCTCCTGTGGGTCAAACATTCCCGCTTTTGTTTTTAAGTTTATTTTAGAGCTGCATCTTGCAAATAAATGATTATCTGGAGATCATCCATGAAAGAAATGCAATCACAAGTTATTACGCCTCTCCTACCGTGATGTATTTTTAATCCCGCTATTCTCTAGGGCTTGCCACCGCAATATAGAAACTATCATTAACTAATTGGATTTTTGTTTGTTTCCACAGTGGAATCCAGCAGCCCCAGTTTACTAGCGCCTGACAATACACTTGAGCGCTCATTCTTTATTCGGATGAAATCAACATTGACCAAGAGGGGAGTCCATATCAAATCATCTGGTTACAAGGTACGATTGCTTTGCATGATTTCACTGTTTATGTGGTGGCGAGAGCTCGACGCCTTTAACGCCAAGGGTTTATTTTCTCAGCACGCAGCTAGCCATGGTGTTGAATTTGCTCCAGCACGGTGCACAGCAGTTCTAATTAGAATTCTGTTTAACACAAAATTGAAGGAAAAGTCAAAGTCCATCACTAGGCCTGCCACCCACACGCAGCCATATACAGCAGGTGCCATTACAGATCTGGAGGATCGTATTAGGAATGAATGCAGACATTAATAAATGAGTTCAAGCATAGAAAAAATGTGCGTCGCCACTCCCTGGGTTTACTAGTCTGTGTTTTTTTTGTTTGGGTGGCATCTTTGGATTGTGCATTGCAAGATATCTGCCTCCCGCATCACGTACAGTACACACCGGTACTGTCTAACAGAGTAACAGCAGCAACAAAGAGAAATCATACAAACATCATTTCAGAATTTACTGCAGGAAAAGTGTCATACAGCTGTGTCACTGTTTGTTTAATGTAACCCTCATGGTGTGTGCTACAAGTCCAGCAGCGCTCACAAACTGCATTTTAGTTGAATGTGCAGACACTTCGCACCTCCTGCTGCGCCTCACGTTCTGACTTGTCCATCATGTATAAAAAATGTATATATATATATATATATATATGTGTGTGTGTGTGTGTGTGTGTGTGTGTGTATTGTGACGGACAGCCGGGACCTGGCCGGGACGCCTCTGCTGCATACGTCCCGGGGAAGCCATCATGGACATTGCAGTACCTTCCCCGGGGCGCTTGGGGGCAGCCTCCCTGGCCGTGGATCCCTCCTCAATCTCCCCCGTGGCTCCATGGGACATGGAGTCCACCACAGCAGCCCGGTTGGGAGATGGGGTGGCCGCTAGGGGGTGCTGGGGATGACCAGCCACCACGCTGGACGGTTTATCAGCCCCACCCGGAGGTGCAATTAAGACCAGCTGGTCAGGCACCTGGAACACCTCCGGGTGGGGTATAAAAGGGCGTGCCTCCCAGCAATCAGGGCCAGAATCGGGAGGAAGAGGACGAGGTTGCCTGGGAGGAGTGGTGGTGCCAGGAAGCATTTGGTTTGTGTGTTTTGTGATTTGGGACTGTGTTGGGCTTGTGGGACACGGGGAAGACGTGTCACACAGCTGAAGAAAAAATAAAGCCTTTGAGTGTGAACACGTGCCTCTGCGTGGTCTGTGCCGGGTCGGGCGCTATAAAGCGCCTTTATCACAATATATATATATATTGTCGAGGATGCCAGGGGCCACGACCCGGCCGGGACGTCTTGGAGGACCGGAAGTGGGCGTGTGCCCATCTGGGATCACATGGGGGCCACCTTCCTGGTTGCTTTGGGGGCCATGGAAGCCCCACCCTGTAGGGACCCGTGGTCACCGCCAGGAGGCGCCCCAAAGCCTTGGGGACCCTGGACCTCAGCACTTCCGCCACACCAGGAAGTGCTGGGGGGAAGAGAAGCAGGGACACCCGGAGAGCTTCCGGGAGAACAGCCGGCACTTCCGCCACACTGGGGCGTGTCAGCGGGAGATTACCGGGGAGCACCTGGAGCTCATCTGGGTGCGGATAAAAGGGGCCGCCGCCCTTCATTCGGGGCGAGAGTCGGGAGCGGAGAGGACTGAGCTGGAGAAGGCAAGGAGGCGGCCTGAAGAAGTAAGGCATTGTGTGGCCAGGACTTTGGGGGTTTTGTGGTGCACTTGTGGGACTTATAATTGTAAATAAACGTGTGTTTGGGTGAAATGAACGTGTCCGCCTGTCTGTGTCCGGGTCAACTACCACAATATATATACATATATACATACATACTATATAAAAGATTCATATCAAAGGCTTTATATAACAGAGATATGTAAAGAGGTAAATAAGAATATACTGTAAAGAGATACATTCAAACACACAATATAATACAGACAGACAGGAAAGGCACTATATAACAGACATAGATAGATAGATAACAAAGATGGTATTTAACATACATGTATATATAATGCACACATTGTTGTTTTTTACAACCAAAAAAAAAAAAACTTTGCTTATGCCTCAAATTTAGTAGCATATGAAGAAAAATTCTTGAAGGTCAATATTTAATAGTACCAAATCATAACAGTACTTTTCCAACATGTATTTGCACTAAGCACTTGATAGAGCGTTTCATGTCACATTAGGAAGCTGGAAAGACATATCGTTGAGCGCGGCCTGCGTGATGTCTTCTGACAGCAGGCCAGAGCCATCATATTTGGGTATCATCTCAGATTGTCAGTAGCTTTAGGGGTAGCCTCGAGGCTTGCAGTGCGAATTACGGCTACTTCCCCACATGGCACAGTTAAGGTAAGAAAGTCGAGTTATACTGAAGGAGAGTCTTTTTAAAGAAAGCCTGCACATCACCTCCAGTAAAGTTAGTTTTTTGATTCAGTTTATCATCACCATAGCTTACAGTACAATGAAAATCATATGCTGCTCGTCTCACTGGTGCAGAAACAGTGAAGCAACAATACAAGGTAGAGCAACAGAGCAGACACAACTAAGGAAACATGTCCTTGATAATACTAAACTAACAAATTTAACCTGAAAATTGCTTCATGGGTACTGTATAACAGTGACCCCGTGCTCTGACCTCCAAAAGTCATGCAAAAACATATTTCCCTTGTGGGATTAATACACTGTACCAAAAAAAATTTAAATAACTATTCCAAATAAAGCTTTATCTATCTATCTATCTATCAGATAGTGCCTTTCACATCTATCTATCTATCTATCTATCTTATATAGTGCCTTTCATCTATCTATCTATTATATAGTGCCTTTCACATCTATCTATCTATCTATTATATAGTGCCTTTCACATCTATCTATCTATCTGCCTGTCTGTCTGTCTGTCTATCTATCTATCTATTATATAGTGCCTTTCACATCTATCTATCTATCTATCTATCT